>WHPX01000022.1:232500-380000 GCA_011057435.1 Actinia equina
ATTGTAGACAGGTTTTTTTTGTACAGGTTATACGGTGCGCAAGTTAAAAGTGAGCACAAAACAAACAGAACAATTTTTTACATTGTTCTAATAAAAAGAATTGTCTTAAACTTTGGAAAATAATGGGATATTACCTGTTATTCTGGGAAATAACAAAAAATATATAGGGTCCTGTGAAAATTTTGAGGGTTTTGCTATCTTGAAGTTCAAAACGTGTATGGTTCTTCTATAGGTTGCTACCCATAGACGTCACTTCCGGTAATAGCTCTTTTTTGATGGCATGCAGAATCCTGGAGGTTGTTTTGATGTCGTGAAAATAATCAATTACAATAGTTTGAGGACTTATTTTGATATGTTTTGACTTAGCATCCGCTATTTGCCCCCCAGTCAACCGCTTGTTTGCCCCCCAGTCAACTTCAAAAGGTCACGTGATTGTTAGTAAGCAATAGTCGTGAAGATTATTCAGCGGTTTTTGAGCGCACGCACATCTTGAGCTCAAATCAAATATTGAAAAGCAGTCAGCCACCTCAAGTGCTAATTATCAAAACTTCACCGTGCCAATTATGAGAATAAGTATTTTGAACATATGCTCATCGCTCCTGGTGATTAAATAATGGCTTAAATTTGTTGACCCACAACGCACCTGGTATGGTTGATTAAGTAACTAATGAGTTAGTAATGTATTATGCAGGAAAAGAAGTTTGCTATTTTTTATTGTGTGATTTAATATATATGTACATAAAATAGTTGTATGGGAAAAACATTAATAAGATATAGATCCAACCCAACTTTGTCAGCAAATAAACCTATCCCGAATTCGCTTGACTGGCCACGAAACAAAAGTTTCAAGTCGAGGTTGAACTTGATGAATAAAAGAATCAAGTTTAGTCTCGACTTCAAACCATTGTTTCCTGGTCAGTCAAGCGAATTCGGGATATAGGTCTATTCTTCGTTGGCATATAGTTGGTGAATAACTTTACTATCACGACCAGGGTCTCAGGTTTGAGACTTGGTGAGTCCCAGGTAAAAAAAGAAACAAACTAAGGTAATAACGTAAGGAGATAGCAGATAGAAGTATAAGAAGTAAGTAATCAAGAGGGAAGAGAGATATTTCACACACTAGTGATAAAAATATTTCATTAGGTTTCAAAACCCATCCACGTGATCTGAAAAGTGCCCCTCCATTGGTAGCTGAGATTATGAATTATTATTATTATTCATGAGGTCAATGACCATGGTGACTTTGCATTATAGTCACGTGCACGCACCTTGATACCTGATCAAATTAAACAGATCAAGACTCTGATCAAAACACTGGTCACTTTTTTAGTCTCAGGAGATTCAAGAACAAATGAATTATGATGAGACTGAGAAGTAAGTTCAAAAACCCGTTCTTCCTGTTTGATCAGGGCCTCCAAACACCGAGAAACAGATGAAAGCACGAGGCCGTTCGGCCGATCAAACACTCGCACTCGTTTTTGATCTATCACTTCAAAGCGGCATCTTATGTACATGTATTCTTATATGTGCATTTATTCTTTTAGATTGCTAAACCATGAACAGTTATTAACACTTGTCCGTACCAAGTAAACTGTGTTTAGTTTTTTTGTGAAGCAAAATAAACAAAATTGCTTTCGTGAATCGGTCGAAAAAAAATGAAAATTATCTGAGGCTATCAAACTAATCACTGATCAAGAAACTAATAAAGGCGCGGAGAGGAAAACATTATTGATATTTTCCTTTTACTAAAATCTTACACGAGCGGAGAGGTCTTTGAAAGTTAAAAAAACAAGTGTAATAATGTGATGGGCCTCGATGGCATGATCTTAGTCTATGGCTAACGGCTAGAATTTTGGCTTTTTTATACGGTTTACGGTATATTTTCGCGCATTACGATCAATGACAATCGCAATAGCCCTTGGTCTTGGTTCAATGGTATTTCTTTTCTTAACGGTTGTCAGTATTTGAAGACACATGAAAATATATGATTCGCACCTGAACAGAAAATCTTATTCTCAAGAGAATGGCACCTGTTCTGAAATGTGAAAACATTGCACTATAATGGATAAGGTCTTTTTTTAGTTAATCGAAACACGTCATGATTATCGAGTGTCACTTCAAGGACTATGATAAGTCGGCAATTAAGGACCAATAACTATGTTGTTTTTACTCAAAAACCGGCTGTTTTAAAAGAAAAATCTAATAAAAGAACGGCCAAATTATGCATACAAAAGGATACATAGGATGCACAGGTTGTCAAAACAATCGATGAAAAACTACTTCATACGCTTTTATAAGAGACTGGTTTCAAACCCCCCAAAAGTGTTATGATTAACTTTTTTTCAAAATAGCCTTGTCAATAGCAGCTTTACATGCTAATGAGATTTGCTAATACTATAATGGGCTGCGTAGTTTAATCCTGAGAAAACTGTCTGAGTAATCATTTCTAAACATACAAAGTAGAGATACCTGTTAGCAAAATAAGTATTTTTTTAGAATTTTGAGAGGATAACTAAGCTGTTGTACTATGCGTAATCAGGAATAAGATCGCTCGAATTCCCTTATGCTAATCAGTTGTGTCGGTTTGCCATTAGTTTTTGCAAGTGAGTTATTGAGCTATTGTGAAAAATTAATTTCCTTGTTTTAATCGTTTTCGCAAGTTCTTAACTGGTTTTTCCAGTATTTCTATGTCCACACTGATGCCGGATAAATTTGAATCCGAATTTTTATTTATTTGGTTAGGCCTACCGTCCACACTAGTCCGGGCGAGAACAATTCTTAACCGTAAACGATCCGAATTTTCAAATTGGAACCGAATAAATAAAAATTCGGATTCAAATGTATCCAGCATAGTGTGTATGGGGCCTAAATAGAAATTTTATACGAATTCTCGAGCTGTGATTGGTCGAGCGACCGGTAATTCTGAGACGAGTTTTCCAAAGTTTTTCAGATCGGAAGTAATACTAAAACCCTTTTTTTATCCTTTTTTTTCACATTTTCTCTGATATTCAAGTCTAAGATTATTCTGCAGTTATTTCACTCAGGCTCAGTGATAATTATGGGGATATTTCATCCCTGGCTTGGTAAATATTCGGCGAATAATTATGAACCGAGTGTTTCTTAAGACGGTTTGCTGATTCGGGATAAATCATTCTTTGTATTCCAAACTGGAATTGAAACTTGGTTACTATGAAACAGTATTTATCTTTCAGGTTTTAAACTTATAGTATCTGACACTTGAGAAGAAAACTACGGTGGCCCAGAGGGGACAACACACAATTAAAATCATCACACTGCAAACAAGAGAAATCTCACTTCAATTAAGAACCTCAATCCAAACAAAGGAAATTCTCGCTGCAAACAAAAGAAACTGCAAACAAAATAAATTCTCGCTGCAAACAAAAGAAATTCGCACTGCAAACAAAAGAAATTCGCACTGCAAGCAAAAGAAATTCTCGCTGCAAACAAAAGAAATTCTCACTGCAAACAAAAGAAATTCACACTGCAAACAAAAGACGAAAACCCTGCGCGCGCATGTCAGCCGTAGGGGATAGTGGGCTCGCCAAAGTTCTACGAAACAAAATGGCGGCTCACAAACACGAAGAATTACCTCGTGGTTCAGAAAGGGAGTTAATTGACCACTATTTTCATAAAGGATTTTGGTACAAGGATATAGTTCTCTTTCTGGAGAAGGTCTAGGTATATTTAAACCTGAACGTCCAGGTGTGTTCAATCCGCTTGCAAAAGCACGAGAAATCTCTAGTTCTTCGTAGCTCGTCTTTAGAGAACTTCCAGTCACTTTGGGACGCCATTTTGGACTACGAAATTGGCGGGAATTGTTTGGCGAGCCCACAATCTCGTACCCAGAGCCCTTATTTCTTACTGCGCATGCTCGACGAAATAATTGGGCTCTGGAAAACTCCAATATTTCTTGTGCTGTGATTGGTTCTCGAGAACAAAGGAAGACACCGGAAGTAAATATTACAGTACTAGGGAAAATAAAAACAAGATGGCGTCTCCAATTAAGTACACCAAAAAAAGCCTGTAGGGCCGGATTTTTCAAAGGTTTGCCGGTTTTTTAATGGGAATTGCATTGATGTCCTTCCAATAGATATTTTTGGAGTTAAATTAACTGAAAACCATCTTCACAACCGTCGTCTTTTGTTTGGAGTGCGAATTTCTTTTGTTTGCAGTTTCTTTTATTTGCAGCGAGAATTTCCTTTGTTTGGATTGAGGTTCTTAATTGAAGTGAGATTTCTCTTGTTTGCAGTGAGATTTCTCTTGTTTGCAGTGTGATGATCTTAATTGTGTGTGTTGTCCCCTCTGGGCCACCGTAGAAAACGATTAACCGGCAGTTTCATAAAGGATATCAGGAATATACTTATTTGTATGTCGATAGCCAAAAGCCTTCATCCTTCTCTTCCCGCTTCCCATCATCATCATCTTCGTTATTATGATTAGTACTACACATATATCGGTTGCATCAGAGTAATCTATGAAACAAAGGCTAATAATAATAAATTTAAAATGTTTTGACTTCCCTGCTGTTAAAATATTCATATGCCTTGGTTACATACTACTCTGCTAATATATATATAGTTCTCCGTCTCTAGCCTGATGTATTAATGATTCGTATACTTACTTTAATACTAACGTAGATATTATTTCTGACATCTCTCAAGACAACAGTTACATGTTTGTTTTAAAGGGTTTAGGCCCCGTCACTCGTATCCGGATATTAGCTTTTGAAAGGGGAATTTTTTCTTTGCGGAATCATGATGGACATCCGTCCACACGTATCCGTTGAAAATGTCACTTGAAAACGCGACTCAGTTTTAAAAAACGAATACTTTTGGAAAGGCGAAAGCCATTGAATTAAATTGAATTGGACGTAAAGTGTGGACGAGAATTTAAAAAAATAATTCAATTCCATTTTCAAAACATTCGGGTACGTGTAAGCGGTTTAATTAGGGTCTAATTATAGAGTGGTACCTTTTTTAATTCACGATAATCAAAACTTATTTGACAGTATTGTGTATTTTTGTCATTGGAGTTTTTAGTGTACATAGTGTACATTATAAAGCCAAACTCTCCCAGCTGTTAAGTACGAGCTGATATTGCAAGCATGCCTGATATGTTATAGTGCAGTGGTGCATCGAAAGGATACATCTGATGGAAGGATTAAAGGTATTCTAAGATAATAACATTATATATCACAAGTAACGTAATCCGCTTAGATCCTCTGATGGTGATGGTGCTTTAGTACGATTCCAGTTGCTATTTGCTTTTGAAAAAAAGCCTGTAGTAGACTCGGAGATTCTGGATGTTGAATCTTAAGTTTTCCATCGTTGAAGTGCTAATTTTCAACATAAAAAATATAGATATTTAATAGCATTTAAAAAGCTCATTAATAATTCATGAAGGAAACAATAGAAATCATGACCGTGAAGGTGGTTTTATATCTGATAAACTTTAACTTGGATTTTCTCTATCAAACTTGGTTCATTTCTTAAAGAATTCGGTACACTATGAGAACTTACATCATGAGTTTTTTAAGCCGTTCAATAAACTCGCACATCGTGTTTTATCGGGTATAAAACCATTCGGCTACGCCTCGTGTTTTAAACCCGATAAAACACTCCTGCTCGTTTATCAAACATTACATATTCTTATATCCCCTGGTTATTATCAGCTAAATTTCAAATAAAACTGTACTAATATTTTTTAAGATGATGATAATATAGCATTAACAATAAGCAATATGATACTGAATAGTGGTGATGACATTGATGATGACAATGGTGATGAGACAATGAATAGCCAATCAGCGAGCGGATTAAGGGGACAACAAGGAACCTCTGGGCCCGGTTGTTTAAAACCCCGATTAAACTAACCTAGGATTAGGCCTAAACGGGGTTTAAATTCTCTAATCGCGGTTTAGTTAATCTTTGGTTTAAATATCGTTGTCTCAAAGCTAGATTAGTGGGTCGATTAACGAATACGCGACTTAATCTACGATTAGCATCCCAAAATGCACTATCTCTAGTGTTTATGTTATTTTCAAGATGGCGCCTTTACCTAATGAAGTTAAAATTGAAAACGAAGTAAACGTTGTAATAAAAAGAAAAGAACTCAAAATTAAATTTATTGCATCGGACTGCTCTCTTAGCCAAAAAAGTTGAGGAGAGTTCATAGGTTTTGCAAATTAAGTTACGAACTTTTAAACGTGATTTCCGGTCTTGTCTTTCGCTCTAGATACTCGTAAATCAGATTTTTCATGTAAATAATGGCTTCTCTTCCGAATCTGTATTGCACAGAAGTTCGCTGTCAGTGTATTCCTTGATACAAGAGCTTCTAAACCTATATCTACGAGCTTTTCTTTGCTTTGCGAAAAAATTAAACAACAGATCCGCCATTTTGTTTTCAGAATCTTTCAGTTTAATCCTAGTTTAGCGATTTAAACCACCTCACGAGTAGGTTTAAATTTAACCCATTCTTTAACCCTAGGTTAGCGCTAATCGTGCTTTGACCAACGCAACCTAATCCCAGATTAAAATTTAAACCTCGATTACTAGAGGATTTAATCCAGGTCTAGCGTAAATCGGGGTTTTGAACAACCGGGCCCTGACACCCAGGGTAGGGGTTTAAGCCTCATGAATAAATTTCATTTAAGAACTGAATTGTCCTTGTTGGGTATATTTCGACAAATTGATCTGAGTTATGCATTTTGACTATAATTTTTTCCCTATGGCATCAAGCAAAGGGCATTTACTTTATTTGTCCACGAAATATGCTTTTGGAAAAAAAATTACTTTCAAATATCTTTTATTGTTTTTATTTTGTTGGTAAAAAAACATATTAGCGTTGATAATTTTGCAATTATAGTTGATTGGTTTTACTAATTACGTTATTTTATGCAGAAAGCATTCAATACCCCTACTGGTGGTTATTCCCCTCAGTAAACAAACGACACAGTGTTTTCAACAGTTGCTAACCGGTTATCGCTAGCTACTTATTCTGCTGGAAGCTGCAAGGTGGGTGCGTAAGACTCGATAAAAGAACTTGAGTTGGCAGTCGACACGTATTTATTCTGTGAGAAAGTTTTCCTGGTAGTTTGATCCCGTTGAGCTCCTGTTGATCTGTTGTTACTAGTCTTCAAAAAGAAATAACAGAAAACTTGAGGTAAAGCCGTGCACACTTTAATTTATCGATATATATTTAGCTTTTTGTTATAGTAAAGCTTTGACTTAACGACACGTGTCCTATTTTAGAATAAGCCTTCTCAAATGATCTCGACTATTTTTAGTTAGTATAAATCTTTAAATCGGTCAAGATGTATGCTTAACTACTCGTAAATATGTATTGGTAACCATGTAAACAGAAACCCTTGATAATACCGATTATCCACTGTTTATAAGGACAACGGCAGATTAGAACATTTACGCAAATATGCTGTTAGTTATACGACACAAATAGGAAAAAAAAATTAAAAGCTAAGGTAATTTTGACGAGAAAGAATTGAATGAAAAGAACAAAGCGATATCAATAAATATTCAAGAGCATTTATATTGGATTTTATTATTTCAAAATCTAATAGAAAATTGTTTTATGAAATTCTCTGAGGTCACATCGATTTACCTGCCAAAAGGAAACAAAAGTTTGGGGATAAATTAATTATTGTCATAAAAATTCTGATGATCTTGCGGCTGTATGAGAACTGGCCAAAACAAATAAGAAATGGCATTATATGAGAAATTGCATTTCCTTTTTTAATACGTTATACTCACCTGTGTTTACTTGGGACACTTGGGATATATATAGCCGTGTTGAAGCTATATGCAAATTGGCATCAAGCTTGCAGAAAGACTCCCTACCGTCACCGCTCCTCAAGTTTTTTTTATTAATATTTTTAGCATGTTTTTTCTCGTGTAGGTACTTTTGCAAATTGAAAAACTTAAATTCAGTCATTAAAGAGTGTGTAACTTTAGTTTTTTTGTTGCAAGCAAAAAATTGCTAAAAATTAAAGTTACTAAAGAAAAAGACTTAAACGAAAAAGAACTATCATTCGTGCATGCGGTAGGAAACGATGTTCTGTTGACTGCCTGAATCATCCTATATTTAACAAATTGACATATGTTTTTTATGTGTCTGACAGACACATAAAAATCTAATGTCAATTTGTTTTTTACAATAACAAAAACGCTAAAAACTTCTCGTTTTATGCGATCAAAACAACCAACGGAAATAGCGCGCGCTGGTTGACCTCAGCTTTATCTGTCTGTCCTCTTATTGATGATAAAAAATAACCAATCAGCGCGCGAGAAATTGGTAAGTAAATATGATCAGTATAACTGGCGAATGAGAACCAACTTGCCAAGATCGAGAACGCAAGGGAGCCTGGATATTAAGGATCGACGCTCCTTTTCATTTCAGGCTCCTGTGATAACTTCGCTTTCATCTTGCCGCATAATTTGAGCAAAAACTGCATCAATGAGCTCTCTAGTTATATATAACATTTTACATGGTAAATATGCTAACTTAAATATGACACTGCATGCCAGCGCTTTAGTCAGCAATATTGTTGACAAATGTTTTTTGACGCAAAGTTTGACCTTTAACTGAGCGTATCACTTCGACTATTATACCTCAGTGAGGACACTCGAACAATGAATACTTCTAGTTTTTTGTCTTTAAAACGCACTTGTTATAAATCCTCCTTTGAGTCAATCGATCGGAAATATTATTTATTTTATTTTATTTACAAACTTCGAGTGTCGTCACTGTAACAGTCACGTGTGAGACCCATGACAAACTTTTAGTGAATCATGCTGGTGAACTGTTGTAAGCGTTGTATTCATCGCTTAACATTTTTTTACTCTTTATTTAACATGGAATACATCTACACATGAGATCCCAAACAAACTGCATGCTCTCATTAAATACTGATTGATGGTTTATGCGCTGATTATGGAATATTCAAAGTTGTTGAAGAGCACCGGGTTTCTAACATGATCAATGAGTCTATTCTATTTCGATATATAATTTTGATAAACGTTCTACGAAACGCTATTTGTAGCTTATGTTTCTTGAAATTCAAATTAAAGCGGCTTTGCCACAAACCCTAATATTTCGGCTATCATCAAACTCAATCGATACTGAATATACATATCGGTGTTTGTAATCTTAATCATATTGTTTAGTTTGAAAAGGTTTTCGTTTATTGTTATTCATAAACTTGTATATTAACATTGGAAACAGGTGTATTGAACCGCCCTCATATTGATGATATCTATCCGCGGTAACATTGCTCTTCCTCTTCATTTACAATATTCAACTGCCGTGAGATATTCGTTTGAAAAGACTTCTAATCTGCCCAACTCTTCTAATTGTGCAGTGGTAGTTCCTAAAGAAAGCAGAATTTCAATATCAAAAAGAAAAGGATAGCCGGTAAAGTCTAATGTGGAGTTAAAGAATACTCAGAACTAAATCCTGCATGTAAGTCATAACAACTGTTAAAATATTACTTTGTTATCTTTTCTTGTATCATCTCATCATAACTTGGAATTGAGAATAGTTTTTCATGGAAAAAGTTATTCTACATGATTCATCATCACGTACATCATATACGTACGAGAATACTAGTTTTTTTTCAGTTTTGGTTTGGCTTCCTTAAAACAAAATCTAGTTTTGATTAAAAACATGTCGAATATAAATTTTGACTAAAGAAAAGATCGTGGAATGATTAACGTGACAGGTATTTATTTTCAAACACACAAAAAAAGAGGTTGTTTTGTTGTGGCTTTACTTAAATGAAAAATACGCGTCAGCTAACACATATCAGCTGCTTGATGGCAAATGCTGGTGATTGAATTCCTCTACCCCCCCCCCCCCCCCCCCTCCCCCCCCCCTTCCTTCCCGGATCACCCCCTCTGTCTTTCAATATATCTATTTCTGCCTATCGCTTTTTTGAAAAACAGACAATATAGTTGCCTCGCATGGCGGTACATTCTACACTACACAACATACCCCACATCTCCAGTGCAAAACGACATCCGTATACTCAACGGGTTAAAGAGTTCTAGCTTTTATTTCTGAAGACTGCGCAATTCACATGCTGGGTATTTTGTATTATACCTATTAATCGTGTTTGTTAAGTCAAGAAAGAAATCGAGTCAGTCACATTAGGAAAATGCAAATCATAGAGCTCTTCGTTCTAAAATGTTGGTTAAGTACGATTCTCACCTAAGATACGTGCATCAACTTCATGTATGAACAATACTAAAATTACCGCCCGTGAACTGACTAATATCGTCAGTAGCTGAAAAACGATCCTAAAAGCTGAATGCATAAGATTATTGCTGTGCACACTTCACTATTCGAACAATGAAAAATCATATGAGGGTAAGCGACGTTAGGTGAAGCCTGGTTTTAAGTGAATTTATTGTTATTAATGACAGGTCGCGAGGGATAAGATATCTAGAAACTTCTAAAATAACCAAATGTGTATCTACAGAAAAGTAAATCAAATATTCAAATTGCTTTTTTCCCTTGCGATTTTTGAATTAATCGGGTTTTTTTTCTTTTTTCTGTTTCAAAGCGGGTTTGGCTTTTGTTTGTAAACGTTTTGTAGGTCTTTTTGTAGCCAGGAGATCGCGTAATATAGGTGTATTGATGGACCGATGGAGTATGAACTTGGGTTTGGCGGTGGATCCGCTGTCCCCTGATGCCTTGGGGGAACTCCATTAATTATGCTGCCAAATACCTATAAAATACAATATCAAAGAGGGACTTAATTGCCTGTCAGATCTCATGATGAAGATTGTACGTTGCTTTAGCTCACTCGGTCTTGAAATTATTCAGTATACGCGCAATAATTCGGATTTTATTCATAAAAATCTGATTTTTGTTTTCTAATTGTACTTTGACTGTTTCTTTAAATATTGAAATTTGGCCCGGCCCACGGCTGATAAATGCGGAACATTCCATGCAAAACGCGATCTTAAATATATCAAAGAAAACATTATATAGTGTATGACAGCCAAAGGCAGTTTTCATGTCATTATTGATGGGTACTTTATATGATAGTTGTAAAAAATAATCTCAGTTGATATTGGAGCGGACTATGTTATAGAACACAATGGCTGAGGCCACACTGAGAGGTTTAATTATAAGTAATGACACGGTATTACTTTGCAATGCTTTGATGACCGAGGAAATAAGGAACAAATTTTAATTTTGGTTTTAGATGCTCGGGTTTCTAGGTCACGAAAGCGTAAACAAGCGAAAGCATTCACAAACTCTCATTAGCATGCATGAAATGAAAATATGGTTTAAAAGTAAGAGTTTAAAAATAGGTTTAAAAGGAATAAGTGAAATTGTGGAATAAAACAAAATAGAATCTAAAAACTGAAAGTTGCCATTTTCAATTTATCTTATGACTGAGCATGCGCACATTTGAGAACGCATCCCACATGGAAACAGTGCAGTAATATCATAAGTAGGATACATTGTAATCGATTCCGTTGTAAGGGCATTGAGTTTCAACTAACCGTGACCTTTGTCTTTTAATTGTTTGTTTTCGTTTCCTTGCCTACCTTGTTCTCATTGGTTCCTTTTGTCTTCTTCTATCTTATATACACTCCTTTCTACCACCTCTTTCTCTTTTACTCCGACGAAGGACTAGCTTCCGAACTTCAGTAAGTTTTTCATCTTTTCACGGTGTATAATTTACTTTTTCATCATTACTGTTTCATTAGAAACACCGACGCAGCTCACACTAGTTTTAGCTAGTTATATCTTCTACATTTAATATATGCAGCAACATAAGTATAATTTAAGAAATCCCAATCTCTATTAAAAATTTAGATTCAATCAAACTTTAAGAAAAAAAATATTTAAAAACATTTAATGCTTGTCCAAATGGGTTGATTGTCTAAGAGTTTTACCAAGCTCACTTAGTTCTTCCCTGCTAGCAGAGCCTATTTTCCTTTTGTTTTGGTTGTGAGAGAAATATACTCCGCCAATGTAAGACCTTCAGTACTTGTCGCGCCTGCGTGGCGTAAAAGAGCAACACTGTCATGATTTCGACAGCCGCTCTCGTCAGACAACGCTTGGCGCGATGGTAGGTGTTACATTTGCGCACAAGATGTACTCGGTTAAAATCCGGTTTTAAAACTGGTTTCGTTCGTCCACAATCGTGGACGACGGTGTATCAATGGAAAAGCTCTTCATCGACAGAGTCTCCTTCCTCCCCGCCTGAAAGAATTGAGAGAAAGAGAAGAGAGATTCTGCTAGCAGGGAAACTTAGTTCTAATCTGCAGGTTTAAAGTAATGCAATAACAGTAAGATTTTACGTGTTATTGCATACCAAATTTAAACAATATTTATTGACATATCCCATATATCTCTTATATTATATATAAGATATAGAAATATTGATAAGTTTTAGTACTTGGGAACGAGATTATTCCGGGCGAAAGACCCTTGTCGTATACACTTATACATATATATATATAGAAATACCTAATTACATGCACACTGAAACATAAAAAATATTAATGGATTTGTGCCGATGTATATTTGGGGAATAAACACCGGCGTTGGGCATAAACAAAAATGACTCGAATAAAGAAGTTGTCATTCAACAAACTCAGTTTTGGTTTCAGTGACCTTGCTTTAAGCCAATTCCGTTGTGTATTCTAACTGACTCCCTCGGGCGACATTAGCTAATGGTTTTTGAAGAAGAAGGAACAAAAGATGTTTTCATTGTCATTTCCTGATGGAGTATGCCTTCATTACATTACCGACATTACTATTAGCTTTTAATATTAAAAACTATTGGACGTGATGATCCAGAAAGTTTCTTTTTTGTAAAGTCACTTATTACAGAGACTACGAGTCCTCTATTCATAGCAGCATTTTGATTGATCTGATACTAGTAATTAGCACGAGAAAATATATTCCATATGAAATCCCATAGCAGATCTTAAATGCGTTTGCTGATTGGCTAGAGATGACGTATACAAGCGGGTATTGGAACGTGGAATCGCATGAAAAGTCATACAATTCTTAAATCGTTAATGTTTGGGCATTATTTTCCATCAACAAAACACCAAATAAACGTTTAAAAATACTAAAAAAGAAACCAGTGAAGATAACTACTAATTAATAAATATAGGAGATCTTTAGATCGAAAATTAGATGAAAATGGCGATTAACATTTGAAAAGCATAAAAATACAGTAAGCCCGCGCTGTTTTTTTTGGTATACTAAATAATATAAATCGCTATGCTCGACTTTCACATCCCCATGATCCTTTGCGTCTAGGGGGGTAACCAGAGGGTAAAAACCCACTTATTTTGCTAAAGGCTGGTTAGACAATGCTGAAAATACCTTGTGTGGTATCCAAAAATAGAAGCTTGAAGACGTTTGAGGTTAATTTTAAACATTTTTTCGTAAGGAAATACATTTTCTGTGTGAAGTGAATGGGTAGAACTGTGGTGAAATAATGCGATGCTCTACCAACTATAGTGCCGCTCGCCAATAGGATTGGCTTCATAGCTCAGTTGGTAGAGCATCGCACCGGCATCGCGGAGGTCATGGCTTTGATTCCCGTTGAAGCTTGAAATCACTTTTTCAAGTCTTTCTTTACAGCGTTCGCTTAGATCGCTCATTCACTGTGATAATCAACATTTTCTGTACGACCAAAATTCTTGATGATCTGTACAGTCACGCAAAAATAACTTGGAATAAATTGATAATCAGTATTGTACAGATAAAAGCAGGTGTAATATAAGTTCAATAGCTCTTATCGTAGATGAGCACGCCACACCAACAAACCAGCGGTATCGTGATGAACTTACCATCAGAACGAGACTATCGGGTCGAGAAATTTACTACAAATCATCGAGAGATCACTAAATTTTGATAGATATCTTTGATATACAAAGTATTTTGTAGTCTTTCTAACTATGGTCAAACACTATATAGCTTTTGGATGTATATGAAAAGTAGTTCGAAGGCAGAAGGCAAGGAAATCGATAGGCATTTGCCATTGAACAAAGTTCGTAATTTGCCGTAGAAAAGCCACTGAGAAAGAACACTCCATAGTAACACAATTTCTTACATTTGTAGCAATAATTTCAAAGCTAAATGCTTTTTTTAAACCACATGGAGGATAGGGGGACTTTGTTTGGAGCCAGTATCTATGCTTAAAGTTTGTTTTTACTTTAAAAAAGCCACTAAGATATATTGTAGACCTTTGATCAAGGCAGTCGGCTTTTGGTAATATAAAAATCTTGAATCGAACTATCCTATATTTTTCACAGTGTATAATTTACCTTTTCATCATTACTGTTTCATTATTTACACCGACGCAGCTCACACTAGTTTTTAGCTAGTTATATCTCTTATCCTATGTTTGTTGAGAAACAATAAGTGATACAGACGAGCTTTACTTCATGAATGTTTGGATAATGTTTATGGTATTTTACGCTGGTCACGAAGTTCTTGTTTTGAAGCCGTGTGTCAGCATAGTATGCTAGTTCATCGCGATCATCGAGTTATTCGGCGCTTATTTCAAGCCGTAAGTTTTTAAGTAAAGGTCATATACCGTTACCGAGGTGGTTATGAGATTCGCCTCGGGTTGATATATCTCATAACCACCGAGGTATAAGGTTTATAACCGTCTTATATCATCATTGAGGAAGTTTCTTAAAACAAAGTTTTGAGTTTTAACTTATTTCTGTGCTTAAATCATTAGGTTTAAATATGATGCATTGATTTTGGCGTAGTTAAATATCCCAGTTTTATTGTTCAATGCTGTAATCCTTTACACTTTTCGATGAGTGTTGAATGAAGCCGCGTCTTTGTTAGCTTTTTTTTCAGTAGACGTGCACGCTTGCATTTTGGCAAAATCAGTCCATTGTCATTATCGAAAAGTGTTTGCACGCGGTTTTGGTCGGGTTTCGGCTTACGCAATGTTCTAAGTAATGGTGCATTTCATTCAGAGAACACGATGAGTCGCAGTGTTCTCTGAACCTCTGGCAGCGATGAAAAAGTCTAGACCATGCCCAAAGATGACGGTAAAACTTTTATACAGTTCAACAACTGTGATATAATTATTAATAATAATTAATGCTGTCACAACCCTTTGAGTTTTGGTTTGAGTTAACAATCTTATAAGTTAATTTTTTATCGCTGACAAATTTATCACGAACAATTTATCGTTTAACTTGAGTTACCAAGGATTTTCATGATTCATAATTTAATTTCAAGTAAAATTTTGCCCATGAACAATTAATCGTTTACGTTTTGCTTTGAAATAATATCACATGCAAGGATTTTCTGATGATTTAGAATCTAATCTTTAGTAAAATTTTGTTCATTGAGAAATTTATCACGAACAATTAATCGTTTAAGTTATAAGCACGGGGTTGATAACTAGATATCAACCTCGAGAGGAGGTTGATATCTAGTTATATGCAACCTGGACATTCCTTTGTTTAATTAGCCCCGCACTCCCCTGAAAACTATTCAAAGCCGCCCCCGATTTTAAGACAGTTGGGTGAATAAGAAAGATAATGACCGCCTGAGAACAAAAGAAACTGAGTCAATGATGATATAAGTGTATAAAAGCTATTCGCTTTTTATTTCTGAACGAAGATAGGATAGTTAAGATTCGAACAATTCTTTTTGACATACTTGAGAACTACAGAACGAAATTGACTGCCGTATAAAGAGACTTTTAGAGCCGTTTTACTGAGAGCCCTCCTCGCATAGTGTGGACAGTATGAAAAAAATATTGGACTGCAAAGATCTCGGCTTCAAATCAATTATCTGTCATTCCAGTGGCTTATTAAAGCATTCACCTTCGAAATGTCAACTATAAATGTAAGACTTTTTGGTAACTCAGTTCTCTCTACGTATTTTGACGGATGAGTAATGCCAAGAGAATATGCCATTTAAGCGAGCAATTTTTATAGTTATCAATGGTAGCAAAGCCACGATAATTCCTTGCTTTCTGCCTTCAAACTACTGTTCCTACATCTAAAAGCTATATAGTGTTTGACCATAGTTAGAAAGACTACAAAATACTTTGTATATCAAAGATATCTATCAAAATGTAGTGATCTCTCGAAGATTTGTAGCAAATTTCTTAGCAAATTATCTGAAGCTCGACCCGATAGTCTCGTTTTGATGCTACGTTCATCACGATACCGCTGGTTTGTTGGTGTGGCGTGCTCATCTACGCGGATAAGAGCTATTAATAAACCTTTCGATTTGAAACAGTTTTTTGATTGGTTACCCCCAAAAAGACGCAAGGCATTATGGGGATGTGAAAGTAGATAATAAATAAGTCTATTTTCAATCTTTTTGCCATGGAATTCAAGTAAGATTTATTGTCTGACTCGGGGAATTCCACAGAATTTCATCGCTACGCGAGGATGCGTTTGATATCGGTTTTCTCGTGAAGGTTTGTGGAATCCCCTAGTCAGTCAATACATTTTACTATGATATACTCTGAACGCAGGTGTACTTATAAATATGCTTACAAAATGTCATGGAAATATATGCATTAACTTGTTTGTAATATGTTCAAGAAATTTCTAGTGTTTCTTTCATTTCGTAATGCATTACAATATGTCTGCAAAATCTATAATACACCAGAAACTCACCACTTAATATATAGGATAGCATATTCGCTGATATTGTTTTTAAAGAAGATAGTCTAACTGAGAACAATTATTATGCTGTTAGCATATGAGTTATTTTATCAATACTTTTTCCGTATGAACCAGCCGGAGGCAAATCACTTCTTGTTTAAATTAATTATTTCAGTCTCTAAGTATCCTAAAGGCCTATTTACACGGCACGATTTGCCGCGCGCGACTTGACGTATACGGCAAATTCAGCTCAAAATCGGGTCGTGTAAATAGTCCTACGACAGACGTACGCGGCCTCAAGACTTGTCGTAGCATTTTAAACTTTGGCTTAAAACCCTACGACATGCCGTAGGAAAATGACGTAAATATGACGATTTTGACCGAGACTGAAATCTAGTTGATTCCAAAAACAAAATGGCGGATTTCCATGAAAACGTCTTTACAAGCAATTATACACGAAGTGCAAAAATCCTGAATGAACAAATCAAATAACGAGGTAGACATGATTATTTACTGCACTTCTCGACTGTGTATGGTGGCATTTTACAAGAAACATTTGCTGTAATGACGAGTAAATTGCTCGCGTTTTTTTCGTGCCGCGTGCGACAAGTCGTGCTCGTGTAAATGGTACTAAAATTTGCCGTATACGTCAAGTCGCGCGCGGCAAATCGTGCCGTGTAAATAGGCCTTAAGTAGCTTTGTAGTTAATAGAAAGCTGAAGTTCTCATTGTGTGTTATGTTTTATCATGTAGGTCAGCGGTTGCTGAAAACAGCCCAGAGTGAAGTGAACCAATATATCAGTTTCAGACATGTCGTCTGGTGCTACTTCATTTTGAATGCCACATCAGATATTTGAAGCTTACAAAAACAAATAGACCGCTCCTTTTTTCCGTCTCGAAGATTTCTTCTCCTAGTTGATATCATGGGTTGTGGTTCATCTGCTCACTCGAATCTTCACAAAGACCCTATATCCATCCCGCTGTCAACTGCGCAAAAATATCTCGTACGAGAGACTTGGGAAACTATCGATGCTCAAAAAAAATCCGTTGGAAAAAAGACGTTTCTAAAGTAAGTTTTTTGAAAACTAATTTATACAACACACATTTATTAAAGTGATTCTTCGTAAAACAGCAAACCTTTTACTTGATCAATCTTTTGACTTTAAAACTCAACACGAAACCAAGTTCATATGAAAGGAAAAAAAGATGGGAAAACAGGTCGGCGCATGACTGAGCCGAGGACTGGTTTTGTGATATTGGTAGGCTATACTAAAAGGAGAGTTTCGTTCTAATGACGAAACACTAATTTAGACTACTCAAACGAGATGGAATTCAAAAGTACTTTTTTAATATCGCACAAACTTTCAGCAATATTTCTGATCTTCTTTTACATATTACACAAAACCGCTGAATAAATCTAAAAATAAACCATTACTTAATAGCGTTTCAGTGATAATAAATTGAAACGAAAGTCATAAGTAAAAAGTAGAAACTTAAATCAGCGTTGTTACTGTCGTTTAGTTTCAAATGATCATTTTATTATTTTACATATTTACCTGCGAGGATTTTTCTCGTCATAATGAATAACTGAATGGAAATGAAGTTGCTTTTCTTGTTTTAACATTTCTTCGAAATTTGACAGAAATTTATAGAGTACTCATCATTCATTTCCTGGGACGAAGAGCATCTCTTACCCCGCATAAACCGCTGAGTGACGGCCTTGAAACCCGTGGACTAAAATTAAACATCATTATGCGAGTGATTGCGAATATCTGATCAATGTAGTAAAAACAGACTTATTCACGGAATGGTAAAAATTGACAAGTTCAAGTCGTTTGAATTTGAATGTAACGTTTTTCACGATCTCGTCATGCTATCGAATTTGGTTTTTGTTTTATCAGAAAAAAGAGTTTCCAGTCCAATTTCATACAGTTCAATTACTAAAACTTCAAAGTTTCGTGAAGAGTGTCCTTAATCTATCCAGAGAATGTAAAAACTCTTTGACACTGACAACTCAGTTACAAAGAAGAAATGTATGTTTGCACGCGAAGTTGCCTGTGAATATTTTGTAAAACTTCATGTTTAAAAATTAATATCTTCGATCGATATAGTATTAAGTTATAATAATAACTCTATGACAATTTTGAATATCAACACCGTTTTCAGCTTTAAAAAATCTTGCTATTTTTATACGTCACATAAAAAACGTTTCTATAATGATTCTTAACATCAGTATTTTAAATTTCTCCTCCTTTTTAGTATGTTTTTTTTGGGTCACTAGTCACGGCATATTCAATGCTTTTAAATTGAAAAAAACCTTCGAGAAACTGTTTTATCAGTCGCACAACGAAAACAGCTTTGATTAATCTTATTTATTATCAATACAATCATTAGAGTTAAAAAACAGTAGAATGGGAATACTAACTAAGCTACAATTATTTCCACAGCAGATCATGAAATATACTTTATTTAATTGAATAAAGTGTTGATGTTTTTACCTATTTATTATAACCCTCCACATGGCTTTAATTCTCATTGTTATTCATCGGTTTTTTTAAAGCTCGCAGCTCGCAGCTGTAATCCAAGACTAAACATCTATAGCGGTACCTTCGGCAATGCAAGCTTTCCTTTTTTATTAGTACAGACTTGAGGAGCTTATTATTAACCGGAGCGTATAACTAGCACCCTTATCTCCAGTTATCATTTTCAGTGGAATGGTCATTTTTAGTTTGGTATGATAATAAGGCTCTATCAGCCATGAGGCTTGAGGATGATAGTTAACAGGTGCCAAACATCCTCTTGTTCATTCACCCAACATGGTTGCTATAGCTTTGGTCTCTTTTCGTTTCTGTTTCTTTTTGACAAAGCTGTTAGTGCAAGTCTTCGGCTACGGTAGCCCACAAGTGCACACCGAATTTCTAATTCCACACCGAATTCGAAACGCTCGCACCGAATTCAAAACACTGTCATCGAATTCCAACCGCTTCACACCGCATGTTTCAAAAACTCACACCGAATTCAAAACACTCACACCGAATTCAAAACACTCACACCGAATTCAAGACACTCACACCGAATTCAAAACACTCACACCGAATTCAAGACACTCACACCGAATTCAAAACACTCACACCGAATTCAAAATACTCACACCGAATTCAAGACACTCACACCGAATTCAAGACACTCACACCGAATTCAAAACCGTGAAAGCCTGGATACTTGGTAGTGGCGAGGGACTGTCATGGTAGAGTCTAAGAGGAGGGCATAGGAAAAAATGGCGTCTTCAGTTTTATCGTGAAATAGTTGTAAAGGAAAAGTGTATTTGGGTGATAACTTCTGTATTTCTTGTGGCAACCGCCTCAATTTAGAAGAAATTACCATTCGATACTATTTTGCGGAAGGCTGCGATTACAGAGTGATCTAAGAGATGTTACGCAAGTATCATGATATTGGTATGAGTATGAGGACTCTCAAGAGCAGGCTAAATGCTCTTGGGCTTCGTCGAAGGTCGGTTGGCTCAAACGAAAACGAAATAAGAGCAAGAATTCAGCTAGAATTCGATGGTCCAGGGTGTATGGGTGGATAAAAAAGTATGTGGCATACGTTACGTCTTGAGGGATTCCAAGTAACAAGGCATGTAGTTGAAAAGCTCTTACGTGAAATGGATCCCGAGGGGTGTGAAGCCAGAACTAGACATCGACTCAAAAGGAGAGTTTATTTAAACCAGGGACCCAACTACTGCTGGCATTTGGATGGGTACGACAAACTCAAACCCTACGGATTCCCAATACACGGTTGTATAGATGGGTTTAGTAGAAAGATGATTTGGTTAAGGGTGTCAAGATCCAACATTTGTCCTTCAGTGGTATATGGAAGCTGTAGAGGAACTGGGAGGATGTCCTTTGAACAGACTTAGGAACTGAAAACTGTATTGTGGCAGCCACACAATGTTATTTCATGAGTGATGATAAAGCCCATTTATAAGCTCCGCAATGACCACAGAAATTCTGACCAGCATCAATTCCCGGTTTGCCACACTGAGGGCAGAACATTTTGAGTTAAATGTTCAGTAAACTGACTAGATTTTAAAAGCAAACTTGGAGCACGTGCGTATGTTGTTGATCTTGTTGATCTTAAGGTGGAGAGTGCAACGGCTGAGCGAGGACTGTGGAGAGTCTAGAGAGTCTGTCAGCAAGGTGTCGGCAAGTATCCATACCAGGCTTTCACGGTTTTGAATTCGGTGTAAGTGTTTTGAATTCGGTGTGAGTGTTTTGAATTCGGTGTGAGTGTCTTGAATTCGGTGTGAGTGTTTTGAATTCGATGTGAGTGTTTTGAATTCGGTGTGAGTGTATTGAATTCGGTGTGAGTGTTTTGAATTCGGTGTGAGTGTTTTGAATTTGGTGCGAGCGTTTCGAATTCGGTGTAGAGTTTGGAATTCGGTGTGCACTTGTAGGCTACCGTACTTCGGCAGATTTTGACACTAAAAATTAATCTAGTTTAATAATCGTTTTATCATTCAAATTATTCCCCACCCCCTTACAAACAAGTTAGCCTTGTTTATAAGTGCATCATCACTGAGCACGAGCAGAGTTTTATTTGCAGCAAAACCGCTCTATATCATAATGCGCATGAGCAGAATATTATTTGCAGGTCGATATTTGCATTTGTCTCTGCCAATCAAAGCGACGGAAAAATCTGAATGATAATAAATAATTGGTTGTATTGTCGTGTACGGGAATTGTCAGGGGAATTCTATTCAAATGCAAATTTGGAGTAATCGGCTAGTAGTCGTACCCTACGATAGCATAAATTAAACTATAATAAATATTTATGTGCGCATGCTGATGATACATGGTTTAAATATGACTAAAAATTGAGACCATCCAACCTAACCAGTGGTTAGATTTAGGGTTAGGGTTGGGGTTGGCATTGTAGTAGTCCTTTGGTACCGAGTTCGAATCTTGGTGTCTTCACTTAATTTTTTTCCTAAGTGAAGAGAACCAAAATTTCTAAGTCCCACTCGTGTGTTCGTAAACTCTATTACGTACACGACGATAGTACCAAATAATTGGTAGTGATGCTTGATGTTTTCTCTTTAGATTCTTCGATATTAATCCAGACTTCCAGAAACTCTTTCCTGAGTTTGTGAACCTTAAGCGAGAAGAGCTTGAAAAAGCCAATGCTTTACATGGACACGCTAAACGAGTTATGAAGGCCGTGGAAAATGCTGTTACAGCCATGGATGATACGGAGAGTTTTGCTGCATACCTGGAGGGACTGGGACAGAGACATATTGCACGTGCTCTTAAACCATCTTATCTTGATGTAAGTCAGTTTGAGCGATTAACGGATGGGAAGGGAAGAGATTGGGACAGAGAGGGTCGAACCCTTTACCTTAGAATAACGACTGATTGTTTTTTTTACGACTGAACGGTTGAATGAGTTTGAACTTTAGCCAAAGGTGATAAGAGTACGATTTTGGCTGATAATTAATAAATGCATAGCTTGAAGCACGTGAATGGATATGTTCACGAAGCCTAAGCACGTTAAAAAGTCATTGGTACACTTTGCTTAACGAGACTCATACGTGTCTCTTAAAAAAGGGAGCCAAATCAAAAAGCAATTGAAGTCTGAATGGTGTTCCAAGGAAATTGGTTGAGTTATTTAGAAGTACAACTATTTATATATAACAACCACTAGAAAAGACTAATGCGTCCAACTGGTACAAGTACCTATTGCCGCTGGTCTATAATAGAGATGTCTATTTTAAGCGTCTATCAGTCTGTACTATCCTAAGAGCTTCTCACGATAGCATTATTAGCAGTCTAACAAAAGAGCTAATACCTATATCGAGCCATCGAACCAATGAAGGCACGCAAGTACCTTTTAACAATAACAAAGGTATCACTAATCTATCACCAAATGAGCATGTGGAGTTGGATTCTTAGGTCTCCGATGGTTATTTACTATGGAGGCAGCTTGACAGTAATATTCCTATCTTTGAGTGACACACGAACACAAGATAACTTGACTGTAAAAAAAGAGTATTGTTTGTAAACGATGGGATTTGAACTGATTCGTACTGACTTCGTAACTGTTCTATGCTGCCCATTTTATGCCGATCCACCCTTATAGGGATTACGCGGGATAACGTCTTACCCCGATTACGTGATTAAAGCCGGGATACCACTAGCCGGTCCCTAGACCGTATCCAGTCTACAGCTAATCCCTGGAGATACACTAGCCTGTCCCTAGACCGTATCCAGTCTATAGCTAATCCCTGGAGATACACTAGCCGGTCCCTAGACCGTATCCAGTCTATAGCTAATCCCTGGGGATACACTAGCCGGTCCCTAGATCGTATTCAGTCTACAGCTAATCCCTTTCATTATCTGCAACGCACTTTCAAATTTGAGGGAGAAAATAACTGATCTAGTTCCCCGGTGCATCTTTCTGATGGCACATATTGTTTTGATAATTTCTTTGAACTGTGGCCCATTCGTGAAAAATACATATACATGAATATGGATACAACTCAAATAAGAATGATATTATCCCTAAGAGAATTACAAGTGGTCTAAAATGGAAAAAACATTACGTGTAAGCCGAAAATGTTTATTCTCCAGTGGCCTCTTTTTTATCTTTATACTCAATTATCACTTTATGAGAGAGGAGATGGATGGGTATTCCCGATTGTCAACTAACTACTAATTTTTAGGCCGATTGTCAGTTAACTGTTAATATTTTTACAAGCGCTGACCGTAATATTAACCGAAATAATAAAATATCAGTCAACTGTTAACAAACTATGTTATTTTATTTCTCATTCACGTAACGCATTCAACAGTGTTTCCTTTTACAGTAAAAGAATATTGTGTATATTGTATTCCAGGCGATGCAAGTGGCTCTGATGGACACTTTACAAGATCTACTGCAATCACAATGGACTCAAGAAACCTCAGAGGCTTGGAATATTTTGTTTAGGTTTATTGCAGATACAATGAAGAGAGGGTTACAATCTAACAAATAGTGTTGTGACTCTGAAGAGGGTGTACACTTTGTTATAGCCTTCTGTAAAGATAATTTGACCATTTCTCCAGGTACGCAAACATGCCTCACGTAGTCAAACAAAGGTTTTTTTTTTCACAGTTTCTATCGGACATCAATGTACTGCTACCATTTCGATTCACATTCTATCAAATATAGCAGAATTTTTAATTTCACGTTTTCAATATTTCACGAAAGCGGTTTTTATGGAACTCTAGAATGAGACTTAAAAAAAAAAATATATATATATATAGCAGGGTAACTGCTAGACCTCTATGTGTTAAGAGCACGCAGTCCACTAATATCGAGAAAAATCGAGAATTCGCGCAGTTAACCTGACTGTTAGTTTCTTTACAGAATCTATCTAAAGGAATGTTGTAACTGCTAAAAAGACGTAAATTGCTAATAAGAGGTTGTTTTTTTAAAGGAAAGCATTTTCGGGTTTAAATTCCGGATGAAAATAGAAACCAATGAGAAAATAGCGACTAGAAACAACAAACACTTATCGATTTCAGTCACGGCATTTGTCGAAAATACCCAATGTTCACGGCCTCCGTATGAACACGAAATACAATAACCCAAACTGATTTTTGGATATGTTCTAGAAGAACATCTAAATAGGTCATGACGTAAGTTTCATGGAGAAAAAAATTGGGGCACTTGATTAATTTTTGGCGTAACAAGGGTCAGATCTATGTGTGAATACCACTCAATTCTAAATATCATCTGACTGCTCTAAAGTCTCAAACATCTCTTCTATCAATTTATCGACAAATAGTTTTCATATCTTTTCCCTCTTCAGTATGCTTTAGCTGTTTTTGGACCTGTTTGATTCAACTGAAAATTTGCATACTTTGCGTTTGCCGCTAGGCCAACAGTTTTTCTTGGATTTCTCAGAATTTTAGCGTTTTTTCGGAAGACAAACTACACCACGTCTGTTTACTTGATAATACCTTCCAGCAAAACAAAAATGAGCAAAATCGTAAATTTGAGTGTGGCCGGCCGATGCTCGATATTAGTGGATCTTCGCTCTTAAATAAAAATATGTATAGCTTAATTATCAATTTCAGCATCCCAAAAGATAACAGAGAAAAGACATAATTTCTATAATATTTTGAGAATGAATTCGTACGCAATCATTTCCGCTTTAGCACTTTACTGAGGGCTTGCATCGAACAGCCTTGCATTAACTTTTTATCATTATGAAACGCATGAGTGTGATGTCATATACCTATCTGCAGGAAGGTTTTCATATAAAAAGCAATTTAGGAATAGTTAGCTCAACCGTAAACCATTCGCATGGGTATAAGAAAAGAGGCCGGGGTAGGGTGGGTGACTGACTGATCTAAAAAGAATTCCCGTCAAACATATATAGACTTTTAAGTTTTTTTAATTTTTTTTTACTGCGCATTTGAACATAAATGCACCAGGATGTTCGCACCGAAAGCGAAGCAAAAATCGGTGAATATTTAGCAAGACCCGTAGAAGTATTTACGCTTATTTACGTATTTACTTAATAGACGTAGGTAGAGTATGAGGTGAATAATTGTTATAATAAATTGTGAATAATTGTGAATAATTCAAGATAAAGAACATAATCGACCTTTGAGTGTCGTGTCGTAATTACTGCTCGCTCGATCACATACAGCGCGCAAAACTAAACTTATATTGATAAATATTGTTAGAAAATAATCAGTGAAATATAACGCGCGTGATGGTTGGCTGGCTATTAATGTGTTTATGTCAGAGGACAAAGATAAGCAATATAAAACGCTTTCTTATCTATCTGTACTATGCTATAGTCTCGGAGCTGAACTACAGAACACTCCGGAAAAGCAAGAGTGTTCCTAAGCTTGCTTCTTTCGTGCTCTAAAGCACCGATAATACATGAACATGCGCGCGCGTTATATTTCATAATTATTATCTTCTTTTCCTTTGTTGTAATCATTCCCCTTTATAATAATCTGTGACGTCATAGCGCAACAGTGCAATTCCTTATCTCAAAGTGGCAGTCAAGATTCATAATGCATTTAACTGGTTTGCCCCTGACTTATTCAATAAATGATATTTATGTACAGACGTTCTGATCTTTCAACAAATAACTTCATCACTATATTGTGATGTTTGAGCAAAACGTGATTTCTTGTACATCATGATTTCAGAGAAGGATCTCGTAAATGTAAATATAAGCATGTGTATATTATTGTGTATATAAATCGAACTGATGTGCACTCTTATAGAACAGTGACTGCCAAAGGATAGCAAATGGACTAAAATGTTTTCATATTACTGATACATGTAATGTTAATTATAATATAGCCATTATATATACACGCGCTCTGATTGGTTATGTAGCGTGCGTGAGCGTTGCCAAAAATGAATGGTGCACGCTGACGTGATTGAGTAGCACGCACTATGTAATGAAAATTTCGTTAGACTAATATTTGAATTGTTTTGATCGACAAATACTTTTTTTGTACGGTTTTGCTACATGTTATAAAAGTAATTGTCAATGCTTAGTTGTGCGTATTTCCAGTTTTGGAAGCACTTGGAAGGTTGCTTAAACACTCAAGAAGGTAGAGTTGCGCTTCTTTCGTGGTTAGAAACGTCCTGCGTGCATCCAGAACTGGATACGCACAACTATGCACACTAAGCATTGACCATTCTTTGAATATTTGAGTATCTTTGTTAAATAAAATTGAAAATGCTACTTTAAAACAAAAAAGAAGGGCTAAATATCGTTTGATGTTGATGGTAGTTTGGGTATTCATTCTTTATGAGGCCTTTTAGGTGTATCACTTCCCAATGACGCGCACGAAATCGTACGATTTACCTTCACTGCAACGTAGTGAAATTTATCGGACGTTAATCAAGACGTTTTCACTGCATTCAATAGGAACTTGCCGTTTTGACCTTTTTTAGTTTTTCGACGATGTTATAGAAACATATTGACTTACGTCCACTAAAACCCTATGTATGATTTCGCGCGTTCAATAGGAACTTGCCGTTTTGAACTTTTTTTAGTTTTTCGACGATTTTATAGAAACATATTGACTTACGTCAATAGAAATGCAGGTATTTCTAGGGATGGTTTGGGATTCAATTCACCCCTCCATTCATTTAATCTTATATGCCTGTTTCTAAACGTGACTTCATTCATGTTTAAATCTCCTTTCCGTTTCGCTACAGTATATATACGATGTTTGTTTAGGTAGATAGGAAGTTAAGTGGTCTATACAAAGAACTTTGATGTGTGAGTCCCACGTTTGTTTCATGAGTTCTGACATGTTTTCTTAAGTTCGAAGTACTATCAACGGTAGTGCTTGCATTACCAGACGGTTACCTTTCGGCTTGTTTGATGCAAATAACTGAGCGATAAGAAACAAAACTAAATTATACTAAAAATATCCTTTTAGATAAAAAATATTAAATGTAAACAAGGAAAATCCAAGATGGCCGCCGATAAGGACATTTGAAACTTACTGATTGTGTCAGGGATCATGACTATGATGTTTCCAATTCCACAAGAGGATTCAAATTTGAACTATCCAAAAACTAAATAATTTATCCTGCATAATCCAATCAAATAAGAATCCAACAGTCGCTAGATAAGTTATCGGTTTCGTATCCACTACTTTTATGATAATTAAAAAATAAATAAATACATAAGAGAAGTTGCTTTGCTACAAAGTTAAGCTGTCAGAAAAAGTGACAGCTCCTAGTAATCTTAAAAAAAATTGGTCCAGCATTATCTCTAATTAGTAACTTTACATCTAATGAACTGTCAGTCATTTTTTGCAGATATTCCATTAGCCTTTTACCAAAACGACGAGGGACTAGGTCAAAGTTTGAAAAACCAATTTAGTAATTGTTCCATAAAAATATAACCCCATCACATGAAAGAACTACGTATGATAAGCTGGTTGACCAAGTTTTGGGATATTTTGTCTTAGAGAAACAATAGAGAGCATTCAAAATTACGAGAAGGAATGCATGGTGTCCGGCCAAACCGCGCCCAGCAAATCATACAATATCTGTATTTTTACAAATTTTTAAAATATCATGTCGTTACAACTTGCCAATACTAGATTAATTTTTCATTCATTACTTATGTTTATGTGATCTTTCTTCGATGACCTCCATTTTGCATTTGCTCATCGAGCTTCTATGATGATCTTATTCACCATGATCTTATTTTGCCAACGGTAACTTGAGGAAAACTTACGAAACTCAATTTCCCACGAACGTCTTTAATTGCGAGTATGACTGTGTACTGGTTGGTAAATGTTGTCTTGGTTTGGACTGAAACTGTCTTTCACGTGTGAAAGTTGATGTGGACCAGCAAAGACCTTAATGACGTTTTATACCTAAACTACCAAAATACTTTTCAAAATCATTTTCATATTGAAATCTTAAAACTCCTTTGAGAATACCAAGGCACTATAGTGAAAATTAGCATAACAAAAAGCCGTACTGAATAGGATTCTGGAAGCTAAGCCTAGGTATAAAACGTCCTTATGCTTGATGTGTATATTTGCCCTTGTGTGAGCCAGTAGACCAAATAAACCTCGCCTCGTATTGCTCTGCCAATACTTGCTCGCTTTGCAATATTATAATAACGTTTTGCACGGCTAAGCTTCGTTTGTTATTTTGGCTTCAAAAGGTTTTAAAAGGTCTTGTTTAGTTAAGGGAGTCGGTTTATAGCATGGTCATTTTATAAGATGATGAAGAGTCCCTCTTGACCGAGGCCAATTAATAACAGTGTACCATCCTGGGTTATTTGCCCAACATGCAATAGACATACCAGTAACCTATTGGAACACTAAGTAGACTATTCATATCGAAATATTATAATTTTTCTCTTTTGAAAAGATTAAAAGAAGATTTTTTGACCAGAGTTAAATATTTACACATGTATTGTTGGTATTTGCGTCTGATGTTCTCCCATCAAAGTCTAGAAAAGTATGTCTGACTGAAAGGTATATTTAGATACATTGGAGTGACATTGCCTTCCGAGTAGTATCTGCAGCTCAGCCAATCGCCTTTTCTTTTTTGTGAGAGCCTCTTAAGATTAAACCAAAAGATGTAACCACTGATCATGACTTTCACCTACATAACTGGCAATTTCTAGAAAATTAAGATTGGTTTCTAAGCAACTGGCCAATTTTGTTCCCATTCTCTCTTTATCATCTTAATACACCTGTTGTGGTATATTCGATATCATGCATATTTAAAATTTATAAGGAAGAAGGCATGACATGAATCACCAATTCCAAAGTCTGCATCATTTTTCAATAAAGTTTCCTGTCTAAAATGTGAAGGGAGTGATTAACTGAACTCTCCTCTGTATTCTTCGATGAGAGTAAGAATAATCTACAGAGTGTTAGCTGTAAAGTGGAACGACAAATTGAAACAAATGGGTTGTGGTTCATCTACTCACTCAAGACTACATCAAGACTCTATATCCATCCCGTTATCAACTGCACAAAAATACCTTGTACGAGAAACTTGGGAAACTATCGATGCTCACAAAAACTCAGTTGGAAAAAAAACGTTTCTAAGGTAAGTTGATTTAGAGATATTGCCAAATTGCCTTCCAAGAAGATAATACTGATCTGGACAAAATAGTTTGGTTGCATAAAAAAGATTAAGCTTTTAAATTTTGGTCAATGAAATATTAAGCAAATTTAAGCCAGTGGTTTGGAAGTATTTTTTATTTTTATTCGGCCTTTGAACCAAATCAAATATAACTTTATTTCTAAACTTTAAAAGCAGAATAAGTATAGAGAATTTGATCTTCATGTACTTTGTGTAACACGACTTTTTTTCTTTCTACTACATGAAGTTTAAGTATATTGAAAGTGTATCATAAAATATGGGATATCACCCCTTATATATTCTGTTCCTTATTCTTTTTCTCTAGACAACTAGAAAATATCATGCATGACATCCCACAATTTCTGTTTCTGATATACTTCTATTTAAAAGGTCAACGGATTTATGCTTGAGGATATAAACTTTGCAGAACTGCAAATTAAAAAAAAAGACGTTATATTTTATTATTATTTTTGAAAATAAAACTTAATCTTCGATTTTGCATTATCTTTTTTTTATCCCGAGAATTTGTCCAGAACAGCAGGCTCACTGTATAATGCATCAACTAAAAGCTAGTTATATTTTGATAAAGTCAGTCAATCATGGCCTGAAAAAATTAAAAGCTGAGACCGGCGGCCAGTATTATAGGTATATACATATAACTATTGATCGATTTGAGGTGTTAGTTTTACCTGAGTTACATCCCTCTATTGATTATCCTCGATCACGCTGCAGTTCATATCAAAAGCTTGACTTTTTGTTTGAAAAGCAATGTTTCCCATGATCCTCAACGGTCTCAGCGCGCTTTATATTATTTTAACTCTCTTGAAATAAATATATCATTATATCATCTCATATCAACCTTTTCTTTCTAATTCGTATATTGATTGAGTGGATTTTTAATTTGTTTCGACTTTGTCGTAGGTTCTTTCAATAATTTGATATTGATTGCTTGCAGTGCTTTTCTATCTTTTGTTTATAGAATAAAAATGTTTTTATAAGCACAACGCTCTCAACTCACAAGTTAATCTTTATGGAGGGAGGAAAGCAGAGAATCTGGAGAAAAGCCTTCTTGGCAAAGGAGAGAACAACGTATACGTCAATAATGAATAAGATATTTTAATATAGACATTAAGCTGGCCTGAACCTTAAAAGACATTAAAAAAAAGACGACAGGAAATTTTCTCATCTGATTAGATTAAATGGCTGTTCATAATATATTCAACATCTGGGTCAGACAAAACTCTTTAAAAACATTTCCTTTTCTTATTCATTTTTTTCTCTAAGTTTCCGCCGGCATTCCTTACGCTCCTTAATTTCAACTGATAATGCGATCCGGTGATCGATAAGTTCAAAGATAACGGCATCAAACATTTAGCCTTTACAGTCTCCCAGACCATCTATGTGATCGTTTCGCTTATGCATTCAGTTGCCTTCTTATTAGCACTTACTTACTTTCTTCCTTCCTTCTTTCGTACTTTCGCTCTTTCATTTGATTTCTTTATCAAAGAAAAATTGCGAAGAATGCACTTTAATCGTTGAGGACCGGACGTGATCATCGACTGAAGAGTAAATGATGCACAGTAGGTCACCCACTCGTGCCTTTCTTAACATTAATGGTAACTAGCAATATTACCCTGAGGGTTCAAATGGTCTATTACTGCAAATCATCCGTCCTTACCGCACAATAGGTCTTTTAATCTTTCTTTACCACCAGGCTTACTCTTAATTATGATTGGCCGACATTAAATGGCAAAATTTAGATAACGTAAATGAGAAACTAAAAATGCACTTTAACGAATTAACACATATTGATATAATATTTTGATATTCAGTATCATGACTATATATATGTTTATTGATAATATCCGAATATCAAGGAGGGCATGCCAGTAAAAGCCGTTAGGCACCTTTCTCAAATTCATTCCTACGAGTATAATCAAGGGAGCACGACAGACATAAATTTGTTGATTGGTCTTCCTGTGGTACATAATTAAATTGATTGGTCTTCCTGTGGTATGGACGCGCATGCGGTTTCTTAAATCGCGCGGGCTCATAAGTAAACATATATGGCGGATTGGCGAGTGATAAATAAAATTGACGGGGAGTGAAACTATGATCATGTGACCGGGTCTCGGCAAATCAGCAATAGGGAAATTACCAACGCACTTTGTAGCATGCTCATCACGGTGTTTTTGGCCAGCTGTTTATCGTAATAGCCTAGCATTAGCATAAATTAGCAATTAAAACAACCTGAAAGATAATTTATTTAAAACATTTGCATAGCAGAAACCAAACTGTCGTCACTTTGTTTTCTTAATTTTGTTGCTTTTTTTTAATTCATGCTTTGTCCGGGTCAGTCAAAAAAAGGCGTTTTCTTCAGTTAGTATTGGATTTAGTGTGTTTTATATCATATGAAATGCTGGCCTTCAAAACGTTTTTCATTGAAGGAAACTATAAAAGTGGAGAGAAAGAAAGGAAATCACTTTACATTCATTTTTTGGCATTGCTACCGAAAAAATCCAATCCTTGTGTTGGTTACTAATGATAGAATTTTAATCGTAGTGTCAGCCGTAAAAACTTGATTTTATTCTAGCGTAAAAGGCAACAGCAAGCCTTTGTCTTTTCGTATAAACGATATTCGTCTAGCAATTATTAACTGCCTTACTATGAAGCTATAAAGGCAAAGAACAGGATGTAAATACAAAAAAAAAAAAAAAATTGAAGCACTAAAAGTACGAGGTCGACCAATCAACAATTTAAATTATTTCGCTTTCAAGAATTCAATTATTTACTGGAATTGCATATTTACACTAAATACTTATCAATTTCACTTTGAAGTCCCAAAATTCACCAAGATGTGAACTTGCGACGAACAAACTGTTGAAGTTTCGTAAAACCAAAGAGCAAATTTATAATCATTCGAGTAATAAATCAAAGATGACGGCGTAGATGAAATACCCATTGACCGAGTCGACCTGGAGGCATACATTAGCAATAATTTAGCTCATTAATTGGCCCTGGCAACCCAAGTGGCCCTGGCAACCTGACGCAGCATTGTCGAAAAGTTTGAAAAAGTTGCATTCCCCGTCAATATTATGTATGCCGCCATCTTTGATATTTACTTGAGCCCACGCTATTTTTCGCGGATAACCGTAGTCAGCATACGTCATTACCACAGGAAGACCAATCATCAAATTTATGTCTGCCGTGCTCCCTTGGTATAATATGTAAATTTAGGTATTGCCTAAAAGCGCAGCTCCCAATGGGCACAGGGAGCCCAATTTAGATAAAACTGAAATGTAAAAATATAATCGAGGGAAAAATCTTAAAATTTTTTTTATTCGAGATGAAGATTCTGATTTGTTAACTACTAATAATAATACGTAATATACAAATGTTACTTTTGCTACTTTATATTTTTAACTGCTCTTAACTTCGGCCTTCTCAGACTTTTGACAGATTATTGCATCAGGTTATTATTATTATTATCAATAGCCTAACAATATTATATATTTTGCTGTAGAAACAAAATCTGGAATAACCCTGACTTGATGAAGGCTTAACGCTACAATTTTGAAATGTGAAAATATAAGTATGGTTAATGTGTTTTTTTTTAGTATCTTTCGTGTACTTAAATGTAAAAGATTCAAGTAGCTTATCGTAAATTGCCTATATATAGCGAGATTTACGATGGAATTTGGAAAACATAATAAAGTTGACATTATTATAGACAATTTCAGTACCCTCATTATTGGCTGTGAATGAAAGGCCACTAGGATCGCAGATGTAGTTGAGTTGTTTCTGGGGTCCGACCACATGACAAAAAATCCGATTGGATAAAAATATAATAACAATAAGACAGCCGCCATGTTGGTTGATCTAAGAGAAGATAATTACAATGGAGGAGCTAATCATAATGAGGAATGAGATTATATTTGTAAGTCAATTAACTAAGGTTCAATGACATATAACATGCACCGCAAGAACCATTCTCACAGTTAGTGATGTTTTCTCTTTAGATTCTTTGATGTCGATCCAGACTTCCAGAAACTCTTTCCTGAGTTTGTGAACCTTAAGCGAGAAGAGCTTGAAAAAGCCAATGCTTTACATGGACACGCTAAACGAGTTATGAAGGCCGTGGAAAATGCTGTTACAGCTATGGATGATGCGGAGAGTTTTGCTGCATACCTGGAGGGACTGGGACAGAGACATATTGCACGTGCTCTTAAACCATCTTATCTTGATGTAAGTTTGTATTCTAGTGTATGTCAGGGTCTGAATGAGTACGATCACTAATGCTACAGACGTGCATACTGCTCATGCTGCTAAACTTTGGTTGGGTAATGTTGATCGACAAAGTTGATGAAGCACTATGTATCTAATGATTTCGAACTATGCTTTATTGGATATGATCACATTGATTATGCAGGAGACTCTATGAAAGTCTGCAGGTTTTCACTTGAAGGCAAGCAAAGCATAACTACATATGCAAGCACTCGCATAAGTCCAACCATAGATCCGTAGATCTGTTTATTCGCTGGGGAAACACTGCCTCATTAGCAAACCTCAGTATCGGCTATGGGACTGGTTATTATTAAATTGGGGGGAAGAAGGGGACCACTATTTTTGGCAAAACAAATGTGGCAAGACCCTCCTCTGGGAACGTATATAACAAAAAGATTGCAGCCCTCCCCAAATATGAATGCTAAAACTTGTGGTCCACCCCTATTGTATTCTGCATAATATCTATTGTAGCTTAATATAAATGAAGTTGTTTGTTTGGATTGAATCAGTAGGGGACAGCCTGCGTTACGTCGCGCCAGAACTTTTGAAAAAATTATTGTTTAACGAATTTAACGAATATCCAATAATGCTATTTTGGCATCATTCTAAAAGCCAACCTATAGTTAATGAGCAAGTACATGTGAGTAAGATTAGAGGCCTTTTAGACCGTTTCATGTGAGTAAGATTAGATGCCTTTTAGATCGTTTCTTAGGTCTATCGATAACCCAGTCTTAGTGCAGCTTGACTGAGACGATTCGCTGGGCACTATCCTTTAATTAAAAATCGTAGTTTGGCTATGAGAGGTCCACTAATGCTATTCCAAGAACATTCGTGAAAGGTACCTCTTAAAATAAAATTCAGATGAACAATTAAATTTTTCTCAAAAAAATTTGAAATACAATCAATTATTTTCATGACAATCAAAGTTAAGGAATGCCTGCTATAAACTTCCTTAACTATGTTACTGGATTGATGTAAACCCTTTGGAACAGTAGGCCTGAAAGCATTGAATAAAAAACCCACTCCCAACTTGTTCAAACTCTTGTAGCTAGTGTAGGCTGATTTATTCCGCATTACGCTGTTCTGAATATAAAAGCTTAGTTCACTGGAAACTGCAGATATATAAATATACATGAAGCGTTGAAAAGGTGCTAAATATTTGACTTCCAAATCTCTAAAAAATTCAATTTTTACTGCATGACAATATTTTACCGGAATATTTTAACAACCTCAGGATCAAGACTAATAGTCCCTCCCCCACAAATTAGTGTCTTTCTAGGCCAAGTTAAATAATTTTAACTTTAATAATTAAAAGTCAGGTGTTCTTTTAAAATAATATTTAATTAATCTAAATCATTGGAGAAACAAAATTTAAGATCATGCCATATTTATTCTACTACCGATCGAATTGGAATTGTTAGGCTTGTTAGGTTTCGCGAGGGGAAAACCAAAGCGAATAGTGCAGCGCATTCTAAAAATAGCTTAAATATTTGGGCAAATATTGCATTCTGTTTAACCGCTACGAGGATTATACGAACCGATTTTATTTTTACTTAAAGTTACAATAATAACCCATGTAAACTAAGATCAACTGCGATCGGCTGTGAAAATTATCCGCTGAAAGTAAACTTGTAAGTTTGTTTGTCCGAATTTGGCCTTTGTCTTGGTTTTTGTGACGTCACGGTAGCGCTGCGCTATTAACTACTCCATCAGAGTGTACGTAATTAGCGCAGGCATGACAAACAAATAGTTTATTTAAAAAAATTAATTTTCAGATTAAATCTTTTTTGCTGTGCGTATAGGTGCAGTGTCTTCGCTGCCATTGCTTTTCTCCCGCGTCCTTCGATTAATAGTTTTGTCTTTACTAATTTGAATGTTTTCGTATTTCAGGCAATGCAGTTGGCATTGATTGAGACCCTTCAAGACCTCTTGGAAACACAATGGACTGAGGAAATCGCAGATGCTTGGAATATATTATTTCGATTTATTGCTGACACGATGAAGAGAGGACTACAAAAGAAATGAAAGCGGATGTCGGGGTTAATAGACTGAATAATTTAACTGAATTGGATGTCCAAGGTCCTACAAATTTAAGCTTTTTTCTAAAATAAATATTCGACATTATTTGTATTTTTCTGTTGCGTTTTTCTGTTGCGTTCTTGCGAAATCGTGTGTCGCACTGCAGTGATGCATAAATCAGCATGAATTCCATGTCAAGGAAAAATCTAAGTAGAAAAAGGAAAATCCAAGGGAATTTTTCAAAATTCACATATTCAAAAATCAAATGATAATTGCTTTGTGTCCTTTGACACTTAGTATATAACAAAACACTTCTCGAAAAACGGCAGTTTGTTTCGTGGTCTCTAGACGGAGATTTCGGGACCAAACTCATTGTTTCCCTCGGTCCCAGTCTATAAGCGTTAATATTGACTCGTGGCTCGGTTAATATTCGCCGATGAAAACTTTCTCTTTGGCAAATACTTGTTGTAGTATAAATTTGGACATATATCAGTAAAGGAATATTAGAGAAAGGACGAAATTCAGGATAAGAAGCGTTTTAGTATTACTTCCGCTCTGGCGAATTTTGAGAAACTTGATAATGATCACCGCTTGAACGGTGCGAAACTCTATATTCAAGTTTAAAATTATACTAAATAACGTCATACGGAGAACTACTAGTCCGAAGGCAATCATTCTTACGTTTTCTTTTTTAGGTTTGACTAGCGGCCAGTTGATTGGATTTGACCGGGGACTAGGGTCTTTTTCTTGGTATTCTGCTGTACATAACACTTTGCAGGCACAATTAAGACTGTCATCAAGAAAAAATATTCATAGCCTACACAAGCAAGGAAAACTTGTCAAATGAAAATTGTCAAAGAAAATTTGCTCTTAAAGAAAATTTTGCCAGCCAAAACAAAAAACAAACAAGAAAAAACAGAGGGGCGAAATGAATAGGCCATTTCAAAAACGAGTTGGGGAATGGGTCGAGTTTCGCCTTGCAAGTGCTAATGGGATCGTTACTAGGGACAGGATTCGAATAGGTGCCTTCGATCTCTTCCAAATTCTTCTAGTGAATCGAACTGTTAACCATCGTAAACAAAAATGCTGTGTATAACTGCTGTGTGCCAGGATGTAGCAACAGCCATAGGAACCAAGCTCCAGAATTCAAGTTTTATTGCTTTTCAACGGACTTAAAACTGCGTAAAAAATATGGTCATTTTTCTCATTCGAAATGACAATCGGAATATTACGTCTAAAAACACAAGAATCTGTGTGGACCATTGGGAAGGCGAAAAGAAATTTGTCTCGCGTGAAAAAAGCGTTTCCTCCAGTCGCAAACCACTGTCGAGGCGAATCGTGTTTTCGCGGTCATCGCTGGTAGTTTTGTCGAGCAGCTTTCAAATATTTTCAGTGTATTCAAGTTGTTCGTAGTTCAAATTAAGCTCATCTAATCAAAAGCTAGGAGATATTTGTGAGGATGGCTGAATAATCAAGAAGATTTGTGTCTCTAGACAAACCTATCATACACGTTTATCGAAAAACAAAAAACAGAATCACTCTTTCGAAGACACGAAGTGATGTAAGTTTGCTGACCGAGTTTCTCATCTCCAAAAATGAAGTGAGAAGAGTGAGGAAATCCCGCCAGAAGAGCTTAATGGGTATATCAGTCAATTCATTGTAGCTGTTAAAAGAAAAGATGTTTCTTTTTGGAAATACTAAGTAAGTCTATAGAAAAAAGGCCAGTGTCGATTTTACAAATTGCAATTGCAGTGGGCACCGAGTGCCGTGAATCTTAATTCATGAAAAGTTCTAGTTTCCCTGCAGCAGGCCTATTTGGTGGAGCAGTTTTTTACGGAGGACAGTTTAATATAACAATAAACACTTTAAAAAAGTCGCCTACTCTCACAGATAACTCATAAGTCAACAGAGTCACTCACATAGCTTCAAATGCATCAAGCGTGTGTTTAAATCTTCAGACGAAGACAACCTTCCGCTTTCATTGACTTCTTCATTGACCTACCGATTTTGGTTGCTTCTTTCAATATTTTCAAGTCTCTTATTTATTAAGAGGAAATTTTTTTCAGCAGTAAGCAATAATGCGAAAAGTGCCAAAAACTAGACTTTAGTATGAGTTTTGATGCCAATTTTCGTTTTGGGAACACTCAAAACCTATTTTAAGCAGTTAGAAACTGATGTACTATGATAAAATGTCTGTTTGAAGCGGTATTTTTCAATTGTACAAAGATGTTTTGTGTTAGAAAGTTGCTTTGTCAGGTGTTTTTTAAAGAAAATATATGGGGGAAAAAAGCAAACGAGACCTAAGATAGACGAAGACCTAAATATCATTTTCGAATAACATTTTTGCTTTGGGTTAACACTTTGATTCCACTTTCATCGGTCATCTCTACTTCCAAACAAGTTAAACTTTCTGAATAACAGTATTTTAGTCTTGTACAACAGCCTTTTTTCAAGAAAATAGTTTTTGCTTGAATGCGAAAAGAATTCTCTCTTGATTAGTATAGGTAATAAGATGATTTCTCGTTCAATTTGGAATTAATTTGCACGAGTTTGTCTTTCAAAAAGTCCGTAATTGGATATTTTTGAAAAACAAAAGAGTGCAAATTAATCCAAATTGAACGAGAAATCATCTTATTACCTTTTAACAATATGCATAACAAATTCAACCAAATTAGATTAAAAAAAGACGTGTTGGAAAAAATGCATGAAGCGAATAACTCGATTGTTTTAATTTTGTTAAATCGATTTACAAAACAATATTTTATTTACAAAACAGGAAATAAATATGAATAATAAAGATTACTTTTGATCTTTGAAAAGTAAAAACATGTTTACAAATAATTTTTTCCGTAATGCAGGGCTTTTTTCCGTAATTCGGGGCCGAATTACTAGAAAATGATTGGTTGTTCAGTTGCTTAGCAACGCTCATAAACTGCAAACTTTTCTTTTTCAAAATGGCTTCCCGTTTTGCATTGGCAGACGATAAGAATACTAAAAATAAGAACACTGGAAAGAGTACAGGTGTTTGGATAATTTTTTTCCGTAATGGGCCTCGAAAAGGCTACTAAAGTAGTCCCAAATGTGTACAAAACATCACTCTGCTCCAAATGTGACTTTGAACTACGCCATCGCTGGAAATAATTCACGCAATCATCTTAGTCTGGACTGAAAACGCCACTTTAATCGGCTTCTTCCTTTGGATTCTGATTCAGATTAAGAACTTGTTGGTAGGAATCTAGTTTTATGCATGTTTTTATGGGTTTTAATGGGATATTAAATACGTTTGCCATTCTTTCGGCGAAGCACTTTTTTCAAGATTTAACAGTTCATTCAGCGGGATCCAAGAGAAACTTGCCAAATAATTGTTTAAACTCAGTAATCTATGATATTCTTTTGTAAAGTAGAAAACCTTGAAGAGAGCGGATGTAATGAAGAAAGACGTTTGAATTCTGAATAAAATTCTTTTGTGGTTGCCTTTTTTCATAGATACTTAATCTCAAAGTGTACATATAAGAGAACACAGCATGCTGTACCTAAGTACCTGATAGAGGCTCTAAAACTGAACAGTTCTGTACATTCTAGGAATACTAGATTCTCAAGCTTAAATTATTACACCACGCTATAATAGGAAGACTGAAGGAGGAAGAACATTCATAGTTAGCGCCATAGAAAAATGGAACAATTTAAGTGAGGACATTAAAAAGCAAGCAACAGTTCAATCGTTTAAACGCGCTCTTCGACGGAAATTTCTCGAAGAGCAGACTTTTTTGCCACATTTTTATCCATAGTTTTAGTTTTAATTTCTTTTTTTTTTCATAATTTTTTTATTGAAATATTTTTATATAAGTAATTTTCTTTTCATTTTATTCCATTTCGATTTTACCCTTTCATTTATAATATAGATAGATTCCTGTTTAATTTGGCTGTGAAGTTTGGCGGCGTCGTGTTCATGGGGCGGCGTTTCGACGTTGCTGAAGTATATTTTACGTTCAGCTGCGTCGCTGCGTCGTCCGCGTGAGCGTGGTGTCGCTGGGCTTCACAGTAAAATTTATATATAGCTCATTCTAATGTTGATGTAATGTTTTATTTTATTATATGATTACCAATAACATGTGTTTTCACGTGTGAAAATAACACCATTGCGATGGCTATTCAAAAATACACGGAAAGAATTGCCTAAAAAAGCCAAAACATACTTCATTGATAATCATATAATAAACAGAATATTACGTGGCCGCTTGGAGATACGAATTTTATCTTCTCGTGTTGAAAATCTCTCATTCGTTCGCTACGCTCACTCGTGAGATGTATTTTCAACACTCGAAGATAAATTTCGTATCTCCGCGCGCCCATATAATATCCTCTATATACTATAGTCAATGTTCTAATATGTTTGTGTTGATAGTTGTTATTACATATATTTTCTATTTTTCTGTTTGTAGATATTAGTAGTTTTATATTGAGGGCCACAAGTTTATTATTGTAGTACACTATTTAGTGCCACCCTCATTAAAAAGTTGTTATTATTATTATTATTAATATTATTATTATTATTATTATTATTATTATTATTATTATTATTATTATTATTATACACGCGGGCATTATATTGGTTTGAAAGCGGATTTTGTTCGTTGAATTTTGCCCTACATATGATAAACGGGTAATCGTATGGTTCCTCGTAAATTTAAGGATTAATTTTACTTGTGTTTTCAAAGTTTTGAAAACACTCGTGAAATTAATCCCTAATCATGTTTTACTCGGCCCCATACGATTACCTATACTTATTTGAACAGAAGTATTTTTACTTTAAGTACAGAAGGCGAAAGCCCTTGAAGTTTCAACATCTCTCGCTTTAACTTTCGCGTCAAGTGACCTTGAACAGCTGTAATTTATATAAAATGGCCCGACTGATGTTTTCTTTTCTTCTTAATTCTCAAAGAACAAGCAGCGAGTCCTCCTTTTGCCATTCTCAACCTTTTTGCTGGTTTTCAGCTGATGAAGCTTGACTTTTTTTAGCATTTTTGAATCCATTTTCAAGATGAAAATCCACCATCTTGAAATTTCTGAGAACCTCCAGAGTAGGAAGGCTGTTATGTTGCTATGGCAACTGCTACAATCTGATTGGCTAATTCAATTTCCATTGTTGTTTATAGCCAATCAGAATCCTAAGAATTTGAAATCCGCACTGGTAATTCAGTTTTTGAACTGCACTGTTGGCAGCCAATCAGAATTTAGAAATTTTTAAATGTATATTATTACAAACGTTTTGCTATTTACTTTGTACCAGATATGTTTCTTGATTTAAATAGTGTAGCTTATAAGCATTTAGTTTTTTAAAGAGAATTTTAAAATACAGGAGTTTTGTATTTTTTAGAGAACCCATTAAAGCTAAGGGGCATTGGATGAAAACGCCCCAATTTTTGAAAGTTCGAATAATTGAAGTATTTGAAGATAATATGACTCAATTATGTTTATGTAAACCAGATTAGTAAACATTTTAGCCTGGGAGCCACCTGCTATGGAGATATTTTGGGTTAAAAAGCAGAAAGAACAATGGGGTTGAGTCAAGAGAAAATGACTCATATTTTTCATTTGAAGTTCATATTCTCTTGGTTGAGTAAATGACGTCATCTACTCCAAATTTAGATGCTGAATAAAACTGATAAATTTTAACCACTACATTTTACTGTTAGAAAGTATGTTGCGTGGCTACTATTGGGGCCATATAGATACGTTTAACTAAGTTTAAAGTCATAGTTTCCAATTTTTTATCCATTTTCATCCCAGTGCCCCTTTAAAGGTGAATAAATAAAAACAACAAAATCTCAGTATGTATAAAGTAAATAAATTACAGCATGGTAAGCGCTTTGTATCTGAAATCGCAATCGTTCACTGCGCTTACTCGTTCGATTTCACTGATATTTCACCAACTCGTGCGAAAATCCCTTACTATTTCATAGTCATGACAAAACTTCTTTGATACGATACACGTTATCGTTTTGTTATGATTTATTTTGCAATACTTCGATACAGCGTTACAATATGTATACCAACTTTACTCACGTTGGAGCTGTAATCAGTCCCATCAAACATCAGCTTCGCAGCCCTTTGTGTTCCATCGTAATTTTCTTTTCCTGTTTGAATTCAACTTCCATCAAAATTAAGATTAAAAAATATTCAAGAAAATATCTAATGGCCTTAAAAATTAAGCATTTTGTTACTTTTCTTGCATACTAGGTTATCTGATTTAACAAAAAACTATTGATCAGTCGAGATTACCGGCGGACGGCTACAGGAAACCGGTATCATGAAATTCACCATTGTATAGTGAACTCATCACTGACAAAAGTCGACTTGTTTTTCCTTTTTTGTTTATTTAGTTTCGCTTCTTATCATATAAATACCATTAAATACCTATATTTATCCTATTCGAAAAACTGATGTTTCACATGTGAAAATATCGTTACCATGTGTATATTTAAGCGATTAGTTTATGAATAAAAACTTTTTATAACAATAAAAATCTTATTAAGTGGATTTTATGGATAAACATATAATAAACAGGATATCACATGGGCGCTTGGAGATACGAAATTTATCTTCTCTTGTTGGAAATCTTTTCAACACTTGAAGGTAAATCTCCGCATCTCCATGTAATATCCTCTATATATTTCATTCGTTTTCTGTCGGCTTTGCTTGTAGTTTTCATAAGAAGAATAAACTTCTCTGAAAACCGAAATCGGGCTTTTGGCGTTAGACCTCAAAGAAACACACATCTTGGTGAAACCCAAAATATTTTATTAATAAACCCTAACTTGCCAGCTTTTCACCATCACGTGATGGCAGCCATGACAGGAGGCAGGAACAATTGAATCTGGCCTAATTCTGATTTACATGAGAAAGAACTCAGTTTCCCAGGGAAAAAGGACTCTATTGTTGTGCCTAGCCTCCTGTCATGGCTGCAATAACGTGATGGTGTTATACGAGGTATACAAGAAAAATGCGTTATATAGGCGTTCTGAAGTTATAAGTCATAAACACTATGGTGATGGGGTGTTAAAGCTTAGCCACCTGCGTGATGACACTCAGATCTGATGACATTAACACTTAGGGTGGTGGTCATAAAAGTACTAGGTGTATACTTGGCAACTCAAGTCAATACTGCCGTGGTAGCTAGATGATCTTTTCCTTCAACATCCAAGCGATGCATAAACACTAAATGTAAGTACTAATATATAAAACTTCAATTATTCTGTATTTTGGATGCTTCAAACAATATAAAAAATATAGCAAATCAGTATCAGGAGCCGAGTTTGAACCGAAATTGTACAAACTTTGGTTGAGGTAGAAAATTATTAAAACAAACAAGTTGGGGAAAACTTAAATAAGTAAGTCGGTGCTTTTTTAAATATCACAGTCCAACTCTTATGATGTAACATGTAATAGACACATGACAAATACTCTACCTTAACGCGCGGGAGTTGTGTTTTTTTTTGCAAAGACAGATAACAAAAAACATACTTTATACGGGCTGGTACGTTGAAACCTTACTTACTACACTAAAACCCTCTAATAACTGTAATAGTTCCTAGCCTTGAGTATTTCATTATTTGCAACAAAGAACGTGCATTCGCATACACCACCAGTCGACCGTTTTTAATATTAGAAAGAATAAAAAGAGTGTAAGATACACATGAACCTCTAAACTTTACAGTAATACTAGGAAGGCGGGACTGGAACATTAATTTATAGTCAGTTATTCATTTCTTTCTCAAGACTGCAATATCTTCATTCCTTACAAAGAATTAGGTTTTAATACACGAGAAGTTGCCGTGTACTGTTGCCCATTGGTTAATGATTTTGTTCACGTTTTAACGATTTTGATATATTAACAGAAGTCATAGTGAGTTCACGATAAAGTACCAGGCAAACTAGCTACATCAGTATTGTATTTCTCCAAAAAACGGAAACAAGACCAAAATAAATAATGAGCGCTGCTTGTCTGTGCCCGATAATCCGGCTTTATATCAATGGTACTTTTTTTCTGACAAGTTAAGTGGTCCATGCAAACACACGACAAAATGGCAACTTCTTCCTGTAAGCCAGTTCATTTCTTAAAGGTCTAACGATGTTTATTTGTTGTCAGCTCTGTTATTTCCAATGTCTTCCGGTCTTTTTTTAACTGATTTTAATTTTTTATTCATTCCTTTATTCTCATCTCTCAGCCTAAACGTTATGCGGCTCCGGCTGAATATTTATTATGGCAGCTTGCTTTTTTCCGTTTAACCGATTTCTTTTAAACGGATATTTAGGTAAAACTTGCCTAGAGTCCGGAAGAGAGGATCTGAAAGTGAAAAGAAATGATATATAAAAAGTCAAATTTAATTAATTTTTCAGTAAGAAAGTGACCCAGAGGCTAAAAATTTGAATGAAAATTAAAACCTAGGCCACTTTGAAGTATGGTTCAAGAAAAAAAAAGACGACTGGGGATTATCAACGCAGCTGCAAGATCCATTCGATGCTTCCAATATGGAAAATGGAAGCTAGATGTAATATCAAGATAATAACTCATACTGATTGAATAATTGGCGACTTTTGATTATATTAGCAGAGAACAAATTCTAAAACTTACTTATTCTTGCAAGGGTTCTATTAATTGAGTCGATAAAATGTCTTTTTTAAAGTAAATCGTATTCATGTTAAAGTCGTCAGTATAAAACACCAAACCCGTTTTATCCTGATTCTGTCCAATAGCGGACTTAGTGTGAACCCAGTGATACGCAAACGCAGTTTCGGCAATTATCCTTACCGGCATTACCCTTAACAAATCCTGGCTAGTAGCCCGACATACTGCTTGTTCCAAACAAGAAGAAGATGCAATGCTTCTTTGTATACGTGGGTATCATAATATCAATGGATCAATGCTTCTTCTACCTATATTTTAATATGACTTCTACTCAGGTTGTCGAAACGTCAGTCACTACCAACAACAGACTACACTAAAGACTACACTCACCCGGACGATCGTATTTCATAAACTATATTTTATATTTAATATTCAAGCTTTCGGCTTATCGAGCCACCACCAGGGAATGCTTAGCTCGCTCTGTTTGTTTCATCGTTATGGCAACATCCCATTTGTAAATAGCCGTCCAATGTTCAACCATTCCCTGATGATTGCTCCATGAGCCGAAAGCTTGGTTATTAAATAATATATACGTAGAGAAAGCATTGACCCATTGATATCGTAAGAAGATTATCGTAAGAATTAATTCCCCAGGTCTCATAATGATTTGTAAAAGATATCTTTAATCTCTATCAAAGCCACATTAGCTACTCGCCTGATCGAAAGCTAGGAAATGTTGAAAAACTCGATTTAGTGCAGTTTTCATATACGAAGTTACACTCTTGGGCCTAAATTACTGGCGCTTTACCCCTGCTTTACGTGACTTGCGATTGACACTTTCTTCCGACTTCTTTTAAATAATACTGAGCCGATGGCATATCTGATAAATGAAACGAACAAGTAGGAATGACATCTTTGTTTCAATATTTAATTTTCTTTTCAGAGGGTACGTACCATGATTTATAAGGTGTAACTATTATCAACTATCTTGGGCAAAATTGGGAAATGCACCCCATTCCAAGTCGGCGCAAAGTTTCCCATTTTAGATAATACGTGTCACTTCCTGGAGAATAATGTTTTCGTTCAGTTCCAGTGACGCCCGACAAATTATATGTAGATGGCTGAAATCCCTGCCAAAACTCTAATCATGACTAGGAGGCAAAGGCGAAAAGGAAATTGCGGCGTCATTCGTATCTTGAAAGTAGTTTTTTCACATTTGATTATTCACGCCGTAGTGATATCGCTTGATACTGATTAAAGATAGGTTATGTCAGGTTGTGAATAGAAAATACATTTACTGTAAGTTTGAGCAGTTTTGAGCAAGAAATTCGCCTATTTAGTGAAGAAAATTATATTCCAATTTCATAATATGGTAAGTATATTCCTTTTATGGTAAAAGAAACGGCTCGAGCGGAACGACAACTTTTCTATGTGGAAAGTTTCTTATGCTGTATGTTGTTTTTATTCATATATGGCATTATTGCTTGGAGCTGACTACGTCGGTCTTACTATGTATTTCAAGAGTAGATCCTATACTAACTGCTATCGACTGTAAAGCTACAAACTCTGATCAGTTAAAGGAAAGGTAAAGCAATTATTCACAACTCGCAATTCGTAATGATTTTCACTAGCTTCTTTTGACCCAACATGCATTTCGTTTAAACTTTATAGTATAAAATCTGACGGGCATTTTACATGCTGGATATTTTTTGCAATGTATACACTAAGAAAATGTGGCTCTAAAAATCCAGAATTATTTCGGAACGAATAAATAAATATTTCGATTTTAATGGACTGGCCAAGAAATTTTAGTTTCTTAAAATGCTTACAGCGCAACTGCAGGTTGCAAACTATGAGGACTTTCTGAATGAGCAGATTTCAGAATAAATTAATCCACTATTTTTTCCTACCTTAAAAAAAGCACTGTCAGAATAGCCCTTATCGTAGATGAGCACGCCACACCAACAAACCAGCGGTATCGTGATGAACGTAGCATCAAAACGAGACTATCTGGTCGAGCTTCAGATAATTTGCTAAGAAATTTACTACAAATCTTCGAGAGATCACTACATTTTGATAGATATCTTTGATATACAATGTATTTTGTAGTCTTTCTAACTATGGTCAAACACTCTATAGCTTTAAGATGTACGGACTGAGTTTTGGATTTTTACCCCAATGAAATTAAGGCAATAAATGCTTTGGTAGCATCAGGGAGAACATTGGCTGGAGATCGTTAACTACCTAAACTAGTCAAATAAGGCCCTGAACGTCGAAACCAAATGTGGCAGTTAAAAAATAATTTTCTTATAATAACTCTTCTTTTGTAGTCAAAAACAAATTTACGATGGTTTAGCGTAGTGTGTCCTCTTATTTACCACCGTCAATAGTTGGTCAAAATGTTATGGACTCACGAGGCGTAAGCCGATTGGGTCCATTACTAATTTTGACCAACTATTGACGTCATATGGTGGTAAATAAGAGGATATACCACGCTAAACCACCGTAAATTTGTTAAATTTAGCTACACTACCTAGTCTAAGCAATGAATAATTGCTTATTATCTTCCATTGCCTATCTATACGCACAGAAAAATACGGAATACAGGAGTTAAGATACTATTGGATCGTCGTGATGTTATTGACGGCAAACCATCAATCGAGTAAGAAGATGTCTATTTGGTCAGAGTTTATTTTCAATGTTCATTATTTATGTATTCGATAATGGCTATGAGTCCGATTCTTGAAGGACATGCACGCAGACAGATGGGGCCCTGAGTCCCTCATTGTACTCCTCCCTCTTTTGCTAATTAGTGTTTCACCATTGTGGATAAACATGTATCCATCTATGCAGGTCTGTTGCTGGCCTGTTCTTCCCAGTCCTCGGTGCTTTAGTCATAAGTTATCTTTGAAACCTCTTCACATTGGTTTCGGTTCCCAATTGGTTAGTTTCTCCGTTCAAGAATTTCTTGGGAAGCTTCGAAATGGGCATACGCTATGTGATTAGTCTAACGAAGTTGGTTTTTGATGATGATGGACCCCTCATGATGATACTCGATGATGCTTGTGACATCGGCCTCTTGTAAACTGACACTGCTGTTGGTTCGTCTGTCCCTCCTGTAGCCAAGTGAACTTAATCAAACATTTTTTCAGTTAAATTTTATAGTTGAGCCCGCGCTAGTGTGTTTTGAAAATGATTGTATCTTGACGTGATTGTATCGTGACGTGTTGTATTGTGAAGTGATTGTATCGTGACGCGATTGTATCGTGACGTGATTAAATCGTGACGTGATTGCATCGTGACGTGATTGCATCGTGACGTGATTGCATCGTGACGTGATTATATCGTGACGTGATTGCATCGTGAGCAGAGACACTCGAGAGATCATTGTTGTTAGATTTGCATTGATTGACACCTGTAATTGTATATGACGCTTGCATAATAAAACACAAATACACCACAATTGTGTTGTGAAGACAGACAGAAACTCTGTCAGGAATAATAATAAATAATAAAGTCAGGAAGTCCAAAATGTCCATTACTTTCGTTGGACGTGGGCGAGGCACGGACCGAGAACAAGTTATGGCATGGTCAGATGGTATTCCAAAAGAACTGGTAATCTCAGAATCAAAATCATCAGGTTGTCTCACAATAACCAAGTCAAGTGTATGACCACGCGTGTGTGTCGGAACACTCACTAGCTGCTGTAGACCACATCGAATAAGTAATAAAAATCAGTAGTATCGTTGTTGTTGATCAAATCCATTTGAAAACTTTAAATTCTCCCACAATAGTAAACCTGCCAGGATGGGTAATTAATTCTTCAAGGAGATTGGAAAACTCATCGGCAAGGAATGTACGAGTAGAACTGTTACGAACATTTTTGGAGTGGATTTCTGTGGCGTTTACGAGGCGAAAAGAAAGAGGAACATATGTGATGATACTTGTCCTGGTTCTCATGCCAAAGACAGCTCGACGACTGGAGGGTAACAAATCCAGCTGTAGTAGATGGCCGTTGGCTCCTATAGGGAGCTCATCGCCATTTGTAGCATTGTTTTTAGTCCTTCATGGTGTTGAAACACTTACCTCTCCATGCGAGCAATCACCACTTTTACAATAAGATGCAATTTATCGTCAAAAAGAGAACATGGAAACACAAAATATCGATGTCATTTTGTTAAATAAAAATAAAACGCTTCGTAGTCCTGCTTTATTGCTAATGAAATAAAAAGCAATAGAGACTTCCTTTAACTAGTGACCCATTACAGAAACTTATGTGTGGGTTGAAAAGTGTGAAACTATAATAACCATGCTCTGAAATATTCAGATATGCAAATAGTTGATTACCTAAATAAAGAAATTTAAAGTTTCTAGCTTTTAGTTTAAAAGCAATTCAGAAGCAGGATAATTGTTTGATAAAATATAGCGCTTGTAGAAACCGCCTATAGCTCTATGGTTTCCAAAGGCTTATTATGAATATTGCCCGAAAATGCATCGTTTTCATGTATGCGCCTGTGAGTTTGTGAAAGCACTAGCGCATCTAGGACATCGTCGAGCTTTGATATCCCCGCAAATCAGTGGAATGATGAGCTACTTTGGTTTCATGAGGGCCCCTTCTCTCACACATATAACTGAAACTTCTCGCTAATTTTCTTAGACTTTTACACGAGATTTACGGAATCTTGCAATAAATCTATTGGAATATATCTGGCTTTTTCAAACTATTTACTTGTCGTTTTGTTCATTTTTTTTTCGACTTTCTTATGGAATATTGCTTCGCTCGTAGTTCCACTTGAGTTTGGATCACTTTTGACGTCATTTCATGTTCAATTACAGTACAGACCCATAGAAAACTGACTTCGATTCGTTAATTGGAATTTTTTGAAGCAAACGTATAAATCAATGAAATAATTTTTTCGAAAGGAGTTAAATATTCCCGTTCATCGTAAAAAGGAAAGGTATGGCTCATAGTCTTACTCTGGGTATGGCTGTTAGACTAGTTTCAGTCTCTATACGACGAGTTTCTACCGATTACTTGTCAATTTGCTGAGTTAGCCCTTCAAACAAGAGTACGACATTGAAAGTTTTCACCTGTAAACTTGTCAAAATAAAAGAGTTCATAGATTTTAATTCGTACTAAAGTAAAACACATCTCAATATGAATGTTCTTTTTAGTTGGCCTAATGCCTCAGGATTCTCAATTACTTGTCTAGGAATGAAATTATTTTCACATGTTTTTCGAACCAAAAACTGTTTGTTTTGTCCTTTCTTTTTCGTGTTAGTTATTTCAGCTTTGAGTTTTGTTTCTTGGTGTTTGTTTTTTTAGAAAATAACTTTTTACACAATTATCGGCAAACTCACAAACTCACGAAACACAAGAGATAAGAAGATAATAATGAAAAATATTTAAATTAGAAATAATTTTGCTTTTGTTTCATTAAGATAAAAAAAGGAAACAAATCCGGGAAAGGAAAGCAAAGAAGTGTTAAATCACTGAAACAGAAGGCAATTCCAACTTCCATCATGCATTATTCTGTGGAACGACAAGATTTAATACTTCCATTTACCAATTTGAAATTCAGTGTTTAATTTTTGTTTGTTTTCTATATGCCTTGACATTAATGATTTTCGGACCCTTCCTGTCAAACTCTGCCGGTACAAATAGCAGACTTTTAATGTATGTTGTCCTTCTTCTTTCTTTCTCTCCTTACGATGGGATACTGGCATGTTGATTAAACTAAATACGAGTTAATTTTTTTAAATGATTTACCAGATAAGCTGGCGGTAGACTTCTTTTGTTTTTCACGAACAGAACCCAGCTATTTATTTAAGAAACATGAACTATTTCTTTAGGAAAACAACTTCTGTAAACAGAAAAATGATTGCATAAACAGTTTTTGCTAAGGTTCCACTAGTGCAATGTACCTGTACGGTAAATTATTTAAAGTTTGGCAAAAGCTCGTAAAAGATGTACGAAAAGATGGCATTATACGGGTAACATTAGCTATGTAGTATGAATGTAGAATGATAATGTCAGCCTTAATTATAAAAGTTCTGTAAATCATATTCTTATCATCCTATCATAGAGTGCTATATATATCTGCAGGACTTAATCTCAAATTCAATTTCATACGAATGACAGGTGAAGAGGCGGATTAACTTGGTAGTGGCTGGACAGTTAGAGTGACAGAGTAACAAAACGGCAAAAGCAGTTCATATTCGTGTTTTATCTGGTAAGTACAAGTAAGATACGAACATCATTGACTACCAGAAATGCATTATTTCATTTGGTTTTTAAAATGGAATACAGGTCTTAGATAGCATTGATAACAGTGTTTTCTTAGTTACTTCTTTTCTAAACAGTAAAACAATATATTCGAATGTAAGGGAGTTTTCCATTAGGTCGAACCGACCAGTCCATGCCAAGCGGGAAATTCTCAAATGCCCGCGTCAGTTTTCAATTCACTGTTGAGACCTTGGTTAACTGACCAGTTCTAAAGAACTGACTCATACCGAGAACAGGCCGCTCGGACTGGTCGATTAGATATGATGGAAAGCGCCTTTTAACTTGACCTTTCCCCCCGCCAATAATAAAAATGTCTAAACTAAGAACTACAGAATGCTGACATTACTCAAATTCTTGTTATACCATTCCACTTAATTTAGATTTTTCTTTCTGTGTTTTTTTCTTTGCTTCTTCTTTCTTTCTTTCTTCCAGGCTGCCTTTCTTTCTAACTGATAAATGAAAAATCGCGATTATTTTAATTAAACTTCAGGTTACTAAAACATTTCGAGTGAACAGCATTATGACATGAGCGTGAATGCATGACACGCTCACTTGGTTAGTGTGTTGCATACAATTAGTTTTAGTTAAACCATAAATGAAAAAAAGTTCATACCCCATTCCCAATAACTGGGTACGGTAGTCAAGAGAAGTTATTCGATTGTTTATATGGCGGCCATGCAGCCATAGGCGCACAGATAATTGAGCTAATAGAGTGATAGCTGGTAGCTATTCGTTTTATTAATGTATTGTTTTAATGTGGAGCGGAATCTTTAATAAAGTTTATTGCGCATTCAATAAATTACGATAACGCTAGTAAAAATATAACGCTGTATAAACAAACAACAATAGCCGTTTTTGCCATGACAACGGTATTTAAATTATAATCAACCCAAAGTTAAATTTTCGTGCGCTGTCATTGGCTCAAAATATCACATATGCCTTCGAAGTTTTGCTTCTCGGCCAAATGTTCTTTTTTCGGAGAAATTCTCATCCTCGGAAATCCTTTATCAGCCGATTCGATTTCAGTGAGCCAGAAGGAGTTTTTAAAAGGTGGAACCAAACTAATTCAGAGCGAACTTTGGACAATTCTATTCTCGCCCCCTTCGCAAAACTATTCCGTCAATTTAATTGTATTTTTCATATAATGTGCTTGGATTATCCTAGATTCTAACAGTGTACTTTATTTTATGATTTTTTAATACGACCGAAAATCAAACAGTGCTATTTTTAGTTTTTGGCTTTAAGTGCATCTCACTTTCAAAAATGTTTTCTCCAAAATGTGGATAGGACGAGCTGTAGAATTTTCACTACCATCTAGATAAATCTCTGGGCTATTGATATAGGAAGTTTAAAGAAAAAACTTGGAGCCGTTTTGAAGAAAAAGGCGAAAATGTGATTTTTAGCAAAACTCTGATATTTGAGGTTTACAACGACAATTAGTAAAAAAACATTTATTCAATGAGATTTAAAGATTTGCTGCTGATTTTTCGTAAGGCTCATTCGCAATACTTGGAAATAGATATGTAAAAACTTCAAGGCAATCTATTTAATGGTGGTGTTTCTACAGCGCGGTGTCTTATATGCTTCAAATTTTGGATCGAATTTTCAAGCGGCGTCATAACGTTTTTCTGCCTAAGACTTTCCATCCAAATTTATACACAGGCTGCAATAGTACTAGATGATAAGATTCTGAAAATTTCAGAAAAATCGTACCTGGGGATGAGGAGAAAAAAGCCAAAAACTAAAAATAGCACTGTTTGATTTTGGTCGTAATAGGCTAAACTTTTAAAAAATCTTAAAATAAAATACACTGTCAGAATCTAGGATAATCCAAGTACATTATGTAAAAAACACAGTTAAATTGACGCATTTGTTTTGCGAAGCGAGCGAGAATAAAATTGTCCAAAATTTGCTCTAAATTAGTTTGGTTCCACCTTAAGGTATTAGGATACGTTTACGACCACTATGCTAAACGTAAATAACGCGCTGGCTTTATAGTATAGCACAAACAAAGTATACATTTTCTGAAAGCTGAGTAAACATAGTTTATGAAGAAATCTTCAAAATACGAATTTTTTAATTGTTGTTCACATTATTGTCCTCGAAGCAAAATTTGACCGTGCCTCAGTGAAAATGTTAACGGACACGTACATTTTAAGCTATGTTTGCGGAATATGGCTTAACATACTCAGGAGATAATAAGCTCAGAAAGGTTGTCCCAGATTTTTGATATCTGTTTTCCATCTCTGCCTATTTTTGATCAAAGTTCAGCGATCGCTTTTGGAGTGTTGTTTGGAGTAAAAAGCGTCATAACTTTTAAAGAAATTAAATTTCAAAATTCGGAGATATCCTTTTTTGGATCATGAGTTACTTTATAAACTCTCCAAATTTTAGAAAAATCGAATGAAATCCAAGGGACTTTTAGCTTTTTGAAGTTGAGGTTTTAGCGGCAAAAAAGATTCGAGAAAAATGCATTTCTTTGTTTGGAGCCGGAAGCTGCAGGGAGCCACGATGGTGTTGGCCAAAACACCTTGAGCCCTCCATTTTGTCATCACTTGTCAAATTATCTGGTGTTCTGGACGATCGCAAAGTAGGATATCAACTTCACTAAAAAGGATTCTATGCACATGATGCAAAGCTTCTTTACCTTCATAAATCATCTCCAGAAGATTCAAAATAATATTTTTCACTTGTCTCCAGCCTGGACTGATACTCCAATTATCATTTTGATAAATGAAAGCTGTTTCCAGTGTTCGACCTCAGTCGTTGATTCGTTTGTATTTTAATTTGTTTCCAACCGAATTCAAAACAGACCAAAACATTCATTCACATAACCACATGGATACTTACCACGCATGTTGTTATGTGATACAAGAAATTTACCTACAGCATAGTTTTATTAATTTTTGTGTTTATTGTCGTAGTTTTTTCTCAATCAGCCGTTTTATTTCACTCTCATTAGTCGTGAAAACCGAGTTTCATTGTTTTCCATGTTTGTTCCTCGTTTTCACGTAATTTATTAATTGACGGATGTCACACTTCGAAAGGGAGTTGTCGTCTCGTTGGGTTATCAAATTTTAAAATTTAGTGTTTGGATCCTAGCACAAAAATAGAGTCACAACGTAAAGGAATGGTCATTGATTAGCGTGCTTTTATTTGAGTCTTAGGTGCACGCCGAAGGTTCTAAGCACGAAGAAAAGCGTGAGAGTCACACGAGGCTAGTAGTAGAGATATAGGTAGAGATATAGCATTTTATAATATTTAAAATCGATAGGAAGGAGTGGGGGTTGGGATTGGAGAGGTGTTTAATCAAAACATTTTACCAGTGAAAATTTCTAAAAATGGCAAATATCACTGATCCTTCTCAAAAGGACCTCGACTTGCAACATCTATTTCCCCCTCTGAGAAATTATTTATGAGTTATCTTGGTAACCCGTCTAACAATTCTTTCTTTCTTTCACCAACATTTCCAGTTGAGATAGAAGACATCATTTCTAAATTAAATTCAAACAATACTTCTAGTCCATACAGTATTCCAACATTCCTACTCAAGATTTTAAAGGAGAGAGCTTCATACCCTGTAGCAATCAACCCTGTATGAAAATCAGTTTGGTTTTCGTTCTAATCATTCCACCATTCATTCACTTACTCTATTAATAGACAAGGTACAAAATGCGATTGACAAAAGCTTATATTCAGTCTTGTGGTATTTTTTTAGAGCTACAAAAAGCTTTCGATACAGTGGACCATAAGATCTTAATAAGAAAATTAGAACATTATGGAGTCTGTGGAGTTCCTCTTCACTGGTTCCTTTCTATTTAACTAATAGAGAACAATTTGTATCTATAGCTAATGCTACTTCAGACTATAGAACTGTCACCTATGGAGCTCCTCGAGGCTCCTGTTCTAGGACCTCTACTCTTTCTTATCTATATTAATGATATATATAAGTAATCTAACCTGTTGGATTTTCCCTTATTTGCTGATGATACCAATATATTTCTAAGTGATCCTAATCTCCGAATTATATAAACTTTCACAATGGCTAAATGCAACTACGAATTATCTCTCCATTCTGAAAAAAAAAATTCTTTTTCATGCACCCCAAAAGAAGATTATATCATTTTAAATTAAGAATTGGCACTCTTCAGTTTAAGCAGGAAACATATCTTAAATATTTAGGTCTTATTATTGATAAAAACCTGAGTTGGAAACAACGCATTCATGAGCTGTGTAAAAAACATTTCTAGAGGTATTGGCATAATTCCTAATTTTGAAACAATTATACTACTGTCTTATCTACCCTTATTTGACATGATATGGTATATCTGGAGATCAACCTACAGTACTAATCTTTAACCACTCGTTAGACTTCAAAAAGAAGCCCTACGAATCATGACCTTTTCCAAATTTGACCAACTTTCAGAACCTCTTTTCAAAAAAATGGAAATTTTAAGATTCCAAGACCTTTTTTCTATCAATGTTGTGAGCTTACATATATATATACACACTCGATTGCAGAAACGTTGTAGTATACATTTATACATATATCTAATTTATTCAGTATATTTAATGATATGCAAAACAGAAAAATCGCTTTTTCTATTGTTTGTTTCATTCAATGACTGTCAAAATATCTTTTCTTGTCTATTAGATCGTGCAGATTATGAATCAGTTGGTTTTCAGCGCTGAAAATGGTTATTTTGTATTATGCATCTCATTAGATATTTGTATAAATGTATACAACGACGTTTCTGCAATCGAGTGTGTGTGTGTATATAAATAAATATATATATAAATATATAAATATATATAAATATTGGTAGATTAATTAAATATGTTATTGCCTTTAAATATTTGGCATTATGGACCAATAATGGGTGATAAGATATCACCGAGTATCTAAACCATCTCTGAGTCGTTACATCGGCATAGCATCAATAGCATAACCAACATGTATCAATGCTCAATGCTCATTCTATCGTACTTTAATCATGACCTGCGTCGCTACTCGCTGTAGTGGTAAATTCCTGTCTATGCTTGACCAATCTGACAGTTCTATTCATCACAGAAGGTTTTTCAGCAGGGGCTGCATTTCCTAAAATGACTTTTCATATTTTGAATTTCAATTGATGCTGATTTTTCATGAAGCTCATCCGCAATGGTAATGTTTTTACTGCGCAATATTTTATATGCTTCGAATTTATAACTCGTCATAACTTTTTTCTGCCCTAGACTTTCCATCCAAATTTGCACACAGACTGCATTAGTACTAGATGATATGAAAATTTCAGAAAAATCGTACCTGAGGATGAGGAGGAAAAAGCCAAAAACTAAAAGTAGTACTGTTTGATTTTCGGTCGTAATAGGCTAAACACTTAAAAATCTTAAAATAAAATACACTGTTAGCATCTAAAATAATCAAAGCACATTATATGAAAAATCCAGTCAAATTGGCGCACTAGTTTTGCGAAGCGAGCGAGAATATTGAGCTAGAAAATTGTTAACAAGTAAATTGTTCCTATAATGTCAGTCACGTGTAAAAAAAGACATATTTTTGACTACAAACTGCGGGCAGAACTCTTTTTACTAAAGATATATATTTTAACTATTTTAATATTTTAACTTGGAAAAAGAACATCTAACTATTTTTTTGGCAGAAACCTTATTACTCGTTATCTGTCGCTCTTAGCCATTCATCGAGGCAAAAATACTGACGTTGTAGTGAATGGTTAAGATAGAGTACTGTGTTTGGGCTTCAAATTAAAGGAGTACAAAACATATCAGTATCATTAAAAGTACCTAAAGATAAAACAAATTTTTATAAATGATTTAGCTGATTGTATATATATTTAAATCAGCCCTGCTTATGAAATTAGAAATCTTCAGCGACCGAGGAATAATAGTATATTAGAGGTAAGAGTAAAGCTTGGCTGAAGCAATAACAACACCGAATTTTGCAAATGATATTAATGTTTTTGGTTTTTATATCCGAAACCGCTCTAAATCTGTCTCTAGATTTCTCCTATTTGGATTTATTTATGTTTTTTGCCCGTTATTGACCAAAGATGTGAAGCGGCAATTATGGATTTACCGTAACTGATAAATAAAGCAAGGCAATACCACCAGCAAAGTGTTATGAATGCCGCACTCAGACGTCATCAAACAAGTTTTGGCGAGGAAGAATTTTTCCTGAGGTTGTTTCAGGGCTTGATGAAACTGACAATTTTCAGTGCAAGTCAGTTTTAATCACTGTTGAATTTACCTCACGTTTCAGAAGTCATTGTACCTTTGGTTTAAAAGAAAAGAAGGAAAAGAAAGCAGAGGACTAGAAACCAATTCCATAAGTGATTACAATAATAATGGGTTGTGCTTCATCAATTGATTCGAATGTGCCAAAAGAATACGTTTCCATTCCGCTGTCAACTGCACAAAAATACCTTGTACGAGAGACTTGGGAAACTATCGATGCTCACAAAAACTCAGTGGGGAAAAAGACGTTTTTAAGGTAAGTTTGAAGTAAGGTATTTCATGCGCGTGCAAGGATATCTTATTACAAATTCATCCTTTATATTCTTAGTTAATATTTTTTTCTCTTTAAAATAAACAATCTTTGTCTTTTTCGGTGCCCACTATTTTGACTATAGATTGAATAATACATAAATAATGATCGTGTAATTCTAATATACCGAGGAAAAAAGGAGCCAGTCTTTTTTAAATAATGAGAGAGACAGATTCTTTTCAAAGATATTACATATTTTTTTCAAAGATATTCTTTTGGGAAATATTTCAATTTTTGTTCTGCGCAAATTTATTATGAAAAAAATCTAACAATAAGTTCAAAGTGAGCGAAGATCCTATAATATAAATTATTCTGCATGGGCTCGTTTAAAACTTTGAAAAACGAAAATGTAATTATCTTACGCATGGGTAATGTTTTTCGGTGTTTGAGAGAAAAGCAACAATAACTTTAATGAAAATATTTCATCCTGTGAAAGTTCAAATCTGCTTCAGCACGTCAGTGCAATAACTAAAGAATCAATAACTCTTATATTTCATAGTTTAAGTCCTAATTGTAATTCTGTGTGTCTTCAACGTCTTCCGAGTCCATTTTAATCAAGCATGGCGTATAGCAGCATTACACACGTTTTTAACGGGCGTTAATACTCGTTTTGACAAACGTTAATGGAACTAGTCTATTTCCCTTCCAGCACTTTATATATTTATAAAAGAAAAGAACGGACGAAATAAAATGATAATGACTTAAAAGCGTGAAAGTAAACAAGTAATGAAGTACAATGAGGCATTAATTATCGAGGCAAGCACAATTATGACAAAAGCTAGAAAAGACCTCTTAAAAATTAAGTAACATGAAGAAAACGAACACTTCTATATATAATAACTATTCACTAGGGATTTCATTATTTTTTAAAGGCCTCAAGTATTCTTCTGTCATGTGCAAATAAACTGGATGAAAAGGCATTGCCTTGAGATTTATCTCAATGGCGTTTACCATTCTTCTGAATAATGTACTAGTACGTTTCCCCCGGTTTTACTCTTTGATTATAGTATTCATAGCATACCAAAATATTTCACGGCGGCCAGGTATTGAAGAAAAAGTTAAATAACCATTATTTCAGTGTTTCAGGGTATACGTTGGCAACAAATAATTGTACCACTTCACCGATTAAACTGCTTTTCCTCCTGGCTCCTGCAAATCTCAAACAACAAAGTTTTATTTATTTATTTTGCAAACAGAAGGGAGAAGCGAATGTAAAAAAAAGCAACAAAACAATGACGTCGCATGAGCAGGATACGAAAATGACATACGAAAATGCGGCATTTCCCAAAAATAAAACAAAAAGTAAACAAAAAACTGATTATCAGAAGAAAAAAAAAATTATGTTTTTTTCTTCTTGTTTTCTTGTTTTCTTCTTGTTTTCTTTCTTTTCCTTTTTTTTTCTTTTTTGTCATTTCGTGTAAAGTCGTAGAGCAGCAGCAAATTTTGATAGAAAAAGCCACCTTTTTACATTTTATAACTTTTGAAGCTTATCCGTATCAATATATCAATAGATAATCATCAATGAATTATTTTTCTATATCTCTAAAAAGTAATATCTTCATCCCAGTATGAAGATATTTAAAGTGCACCTAACCCCTGATGCATATACTTCCAATTACTAACTGCGACGTGGGTTGGTTGGTTTGGTAACGAATGAAAATACAACAGCGTGTCGTCATGGCCGATAGCTTACAGATGTTTTGGTGGGTTAGTTTATCACTTAATTTATCTTCAACAGGTTTTTTGATATTAACCCAGACTTCCAGAAACTATTTCCTGAGTTTGTGAACCTTAAGCGAGAAGAGCTTGAAAAAGCCAATGCTTTACATGGACACGCTAAACGAGTTATGAAGGCCGTGGAAAATGCTGTTACAGCCATGGATGATACGGAGAGTTTTGCTGCATACCTGGAGGGACTGGGACAGAGACATGTAGCACGTGCCCTTAAACCATCTTATCTGGATGTAAGTACAAATAATAGGGACATGAGCTGGTCGTGTATATAATAATATAATGACGTTCTCATTATTCATTCTTGTTATTGTCAAATATGGAGATGACGATTATCAGCACGGCCTCTCGCACGCGCTGGTCCCCGATGCTGAAGTTGTCCTTATAGACAACATAAAACTGCCTTGCTTTTCAAATTGCAAAATGATTTAATATAGATTCACTTTCATGCCATTTGGCAATAACTTGTTGTGTGCATCCAGAACTAGATATTTCTATTTCGCTAGGATCGGAGCCGTCTTTACGCATGAAAGTCATTGACTACACACCTAACTGGTAACCGAAGATAGAAGCTTGGATTGAATGTCGAACTGTTTCAAATTTGACAAATTTATTTTACTTTGGTTTTATGGCTACAATTAAGTTGATTTATACTTTGTGTCTTTGCGTATATCTCAGGCGATGCAAGTGGCTCTGATGGACACTTTACAAGATCTACTGCAATCACAATGGACTCAAGAAACCTCAGAGGCTTGGAATATTTTGTTTAGGTTTATTGCAGATACAATGAAGAGAGGGCTACAATCTGGCAAATAACTCTACGAATCCTGAATCAGCTGGAACAACGCGTGGCTCACAGCCACTATGAAATTGAACGCAAGTGCGTAAAAGTTCATCATATGTCGACTTCCTAATCAATGCAAAAAGCATTACTCTCTTTCCAAGCTCAAGAAATTCTAATGCAAAATTACAATTTGTACTCTTTTTATTGCAGGTAAAAACTCATTGGCGATCATATGACATTTTAAAATGCACAAATCTTAATAATGTGACGGGAGATTAAAAACTCAAGGGACTTGGTTTTGGTTTTCAATACTTGTCAGGCCACGTACGTGTCATTCTCTTGGGAATAAGGTTCTGTGTTTTCTGTGTTTTCTCTTGTAAAACCGTTAAACAAAGCAATGATACTCTAAAGAATGAAATGTGGTCTGATACGGGAGAATGTTACGCCCAGCGGGGAAATAGATAGATTTGGACCCCTATAGTAATTTTCCTCTGGCCCAGGCTCCAGAGGTCGATTGGGATGATTGTGTTAGTATTTAGTAATTTCGTTGTTCTATGTGATAAGTTGCCACACAGTTTATGACTTGTTTATTCAAATCTAAATCATTATACATTATATCATTAGAACTATGTATGTATATTATTAACCTTAACGTCTTTACTTGTCACGCACAAAGGTTACAAAGGCTTCTTGCATAATGATAAATAATTGATTCAATTTTTAGCACAGCCTCGTACTGAAACCTCTACATGCGTATCTTGAAAGTGGGCTATTGTATTATACTTTTATCGCTAACTTTTGAATTTATAAATAGCAATTGATGAAGATTGCCTGATAGTTATAGCTACGTTATCCCAAAGCTGTACAATTCAATTAAAGTAGGAGTCTCTAAATAAAAAAGTCCGGAAGCGTTGGGGACGAAGATTGAGATTTGACGAGGCACTTCTTGTGCGGCGGCTGTTGAAAGAGACATAATTGTTGAGAGGGAAATTATTCTCCCCATTAACAACCTTATACATGAAGCACAAGTCTATACACTCTAACCAAAAAGAAATGCGCGGCAAGCGCTGAGAATTTAGGCGCGACTTGTATCTTGGTCTAAGATCAGGATTAGGATTGCATGAGATGCGCGTCGCTGAACACACTATAGCAGCCTAGTCGGTTGAGCAGGACTGGGGATCCCAGATTTCGCTGGCGTAGCCTATGTGGGATCGCACAAATGTAAGATAGAAAAGAGGCGCAGGAAGCCAAGCTTTGGCCACAATATCGAAGACATGTAATCTCCAAGTAAGCCTGTTATATTATTAACCGAGTTCCCTATTTCTTTCTGCGAGGAGACAACAGTGAGGGCATTGCCACTTAAAACATAGCGACTGGACGCAAGGGAGGATGCTTGACTTAGGCGCTTTCTAAGAAATTCTCATGCATGAGCACATTATGATTCAGTTCATAGACGACGACTAAAGCAAGCATTAATTATATTCTGCATTTGCTCAAAATAAAATGGACTAGAATATATTTCAACTTTTCAAAACCTCGCGCAACGCCTTACGATCTAAGAGGCAGCAGCCTTTACGTAGTGCAGAATTCTAATTAAATCTAAGGTAGGTTAATAGAGTAATCTTTGTATCTTTGTTACTGGAATATTATTTACCAATTATGAAAAAATAATTTATTATATTATATTGTTTAGATTTTTTTGCCATAAATGTGGAAGCGAATATTTGGACAAAACAGCTATGTTTTGCAGAACATGCGGGGTGGCACTTATTGTGGTCGAAGCCAGTACTAGTACAGACAAAAAAGATATCAACAAGCCTCTCACTATGAGATTTACAACAAGGGCTGAATGCCAGTAATAGAATTACTCTATTAACCTACCTTAGACTTACTTGCACATGTGCTGAGGTGTCAAGTGTCAGACTGCTTGTTGTCGTTAGGTTCCAGTTTCTTTTGGCTTTTTAACACAGGGAGCCCAGTTGAATCCAACGTTTGCGTTTGTGTTTTTACTTTTGCGTTTGTGTTTTTACTTTTGCGTTTGTGTTTTTACTTTTGCGTTTGTGTTTTTACTTTTGCGTTTGTGTTTTTACTTTTGCGTTTGTGTTTTTACTTTTGCGTTTGTGTTTTTACTTTTGCGTTTGTGTTTTTACTTTTGCGTTTGTGTTTGTGTTTTGTACTTATGGGCCACGGTAATATTCCTTGCCTTTCAATCCAACCAAAATTACGTGCAAAGCAAAGCTTTACATGCTCTTTCACGTACGTCCGTTTCATTTCGCGAAAGCAGAAGAAAATTTATCGCCATCGAGAAGAATTTCTAGCTCCGCTGTACCACAAGATATGCCAATGAAACATTGAAAACAAGCTAAGTATACTGGGAACATTTATAAGAAAGTGAGTCGTAAAAAAGTAGAGTTCTCCCTTAAAGTTTGAAAATAAGGATATCTCTTCTCCCCGGCGGGGAATTGGACCCCGGTCTCCCGCGTGACAGGCGGGGATACTCAACACTATGCTACCGAAGACCTACCTATGTATTTTCTTTTGCGAAGCGATTGTTCTACTTTTGAATTATAATTTCAATGAAAATCGTTTTAAGAAAAGAATATTTCCCTTCCCCTATAATTTCAATTCTATGAAAAAATTTCCTCTCCCTGCTGCTATGAAAAATAACACAATGCTCTGTTGTATTGAAAGGGAAAACCAATATTTGTAAAGACGGCTTTTAAGTAATCTCTGTAATACGAATCCAATGAAATATATTTTTATTAAAGCTTAATAAAGATGACAATAGTTTTCACTGAGACGGTTCAAAAACAAATAAAAAACAGCTATATAGTTTTGGAATGGGAACAGCCCTAGGGAGGCAACACAACCCGACTATATAAGAAGATAATTCCCACCAGAGTCCGATCAATAGCTGCCGACAGGTTGATGTGATACATATCGGTTCAAGATCGAACCCGAAGTTATGCCAGCTGCAAAGAAAATCATTTATACAACGTCTCAATGCGCTTTACATTTATGACCACTGGGGAACATTACCTGCTGCATATTAACATAAACCTCGAGGCCAGAATTGTATGATGGTTGGTTTTTAAGACCCTAGTAGGTTACACAGCGTTCATTTTCGGCGAACAAACTCAAAGCTACCGGGGTCCCTTAGTATCCGTTTGGATAACGTCATGAGGGATCATAATACCATTTTATAGGATGGTGTTGCAGTGATTGTGGGGATTCCTTGATAACAGTATATCTGCAGCTCGCAAAACGAAAAATATAAAACCTGGAATCCCCAGTTTCGTAGTCAGATGCCTTATCCATTGGAGCAGGGAGCCATCGCTATCTTACAAATAAAACATTTTCTCAACTCTATAACTGCCAATCATTTCACAGACGAGAGTAAAAAGTTTTCATTTTGTCCAAGCATTCAAAGGTGTAGAATACTTTCGCTAGTATTATAGCCGTTACGAGGTTGATGAAAAAATTTGCATTGCAGTGTAGTGTAGTGTACATCGGGCGTCTTTCGCAAAAGAAAGATTGATATTTTTGCTTGTCTGGCTGACAGTTTCATCAGATCTCTTAATCTACTTCTACTTGGGCGTAATATTGCCTATTTCAGAACATTTGTTATATTCCCTGTATGTAATATTATTTCTTTGGGTAGCGATTGCGCGCAGGAAGACACATACATATGAATACAACTCAAACAAAGAAACTTATTCTCAAATGAATAACACGTGGTCTGAATGAAATGGCATTAAAAAATTATATTTTGGTAACTGTCGATTGGTTTTGTCACACGAGAACTGTGAATGTGCAACGAAGTACAAGAGGCATCACACAAGCTGCTGATAACGTACGTAAAGGGGAAACAGCAGAGAAATTAAGATGACAAAACTGTCTTAAGAAGAGAAATACATCCTAGTATTACCAACAGAGGTTAGTTAATGGCTTATTTTCGTTGCCTTATCCATTTGTCTGTCACACATTAACAGTAATGTCTTTTTAATTTCATGGTTTAAGGAAAATTCAAGCTAATCCTCTGGGTCTATAAATTATAAGTACTTACTCCGAACTGTAGTGCTTCAAGTTAATTGTCAAAAGTTTACAATTTGGCTACATGGCCACTAAAAATTGTTCTCCGCCTTGCTATTTTATAAAAGGAACTGTTCGAGGAAATGTTCCCTGTTTGTCATTATATTGCCTTGGGGATTCCTTGATAACAGTATATCTGAAAGTCGCAAAACGAAAAAGTTAATCCGACCCAGCTAGGACTCGAAACGTGCAATCGAAGTATACATTTGAGCGACAATGTTCCCTGTTTGTCATTTTATTGCCTTGGGGATTCCTTGACAAAGGTATATCTTCAGCTCGCAAAAGGAAACAAATTGATCCGACCACGCCAGGACTCGAACCTAAAATACCTTGATTCGTAGTCAGATGCTTTAACATGCCAGGCACTTTCAGTTCGTGCAGATTTAACCGCTGTTCTCTCCAATCTTCTCAGCAAATTTGTCATAAAAAAGCTAGAGTTATAGGCATAGGATCATACTTAATAGAGAGACCCTCTATTTTAACAAAAATAAACAATGATGAGATCAATCCCCTTCTGATCACTTTCATCAAATGAGAAGAATCCAGATGTAGAATGGAATCACAGGAATGCCTGGTTAGCTCAGTCGGTAGAGCATGGGACTCTTAATCCCAGGGTCGTGGGTTCGAACCCCACATCGGGCGCCTTTCGTTTAAGAAAGATTGATATTTTTGCTTGTCTGGATCTTAGTTTCATCAGATTTCTTTACATCAACTTTACGTCATAGAACACTTGTTATGTACCATGTATGTAATATTATTTCTTTGGGTAACGATTGCGCACAGAGAAAAGATGGCAAAACTGTCTTAAGAAGAGAAATACATCCTAGTATTACCAACAGAGGTTAGTTAACCTTATTTTTGTTGCCTTATCCATTTGTCTGTCACACATTAACAATAATGTCTTTTTAATTTCATGGTTTAAGGAAAATTCAAGCTAATCCTCTGGGCCTAAGTACTTCACAACTGACGTCCTTCAAGTTAATTGTCAAATATTAACAATTAGGCTAAATGGCCACTAAAAATTGTTCTCCGCCTTGCTAATTTATAAAAGGAACTGTTCAAGGAAACGTTGACTGTTTGTCATTTTATTGCCTTGGGGATTCCTTGATTACAGTATATCTGAAAGTCGCAAAACGAAAAAATTAATCCGACCCAGCCAGGACTCCCCTGATTCGTAGTCAGATTCATTATCCATTGGGCCACGGGGCCTCCACTGTTTAAAATTTATTAACACCATATGTTCTTAACTCCATATTGCCCATCATTTCACAGAACAGAGGGTAAATTGGTAAATAATAATGATAATAATAATAATAATAATAATGATGAAACTTTACGCAAACAAAGATACTTGAATGAAAGTGAGAGAGTTTGAAGAAAGCGCTGCTAAACTGCTGGGACACCAGTCGATGATTACAGAAGCCCAAAGGTACAGCGAGGAATTAGGTCTAAAGTTAGAATAGGTTCATCCAGAACCAACGGTGTGTAAAGATGATGCAGAGAAGATGAATGTAAAAATGGCAAACGGACTATTAAGGTGGCTGCCTACTTTTGAACGTTCGAATTGAGCCCACGATGAGCGCGCGCTCAAAAACCGCTGAAAAATCTACAATATTCTATTGAAGAACCATACGCGTTTTGAGCTTCAACAGGGCAAAACCCTCAAATTTTGCACGGGACTTTCTTTTTTTTAATGGCTCATTCGAAAAAACTCTCCAAAAACTATGTTATATCAACATTTTAGGAAACGTTTAAACCAGCAACACATGAAAAAATAGATTTTTGTAGTGATTTTTGTTCGACTTTATGAGATTTTTTAAGAGCACCGAAACTACAAAATATGACAAATCAATGTATCTCTGTCTATTGTAGAATGATTGACTACCCTTCATTCGTACAATCATATAGTCTGCAAATAACTATTATCTTATGAATCTTAATTTTTTCTAATCACTTCCGGTGGCGTAATTTTTATTCCAAAATCTCGTGCATAGGCTTCCATTAAATGCTGATGATCTCGGGACGAGCTCTGGACACCCTATTTTTCTTTCCAGATTTAGAATCAGTATTTTAATAATTTAAAAATTTAAAAATTTCAATTCGGAAAATCGAAGTTTAAAAAAAAGTTTAAATCAATTTCCAAAAGTAGGCAGTCACCTTAAAGACAGAGTCTACTGAATTCCTGAATGATCTTTGTCCAGTATAGTCGTTCTGCAAAGAGGTATCTGCAGCTTTTGCGAGTTTCTTGTCATATGCTGTGTGATGCTTGATCTTGGAATAAATCGCGAACATAAGGAATCAGGGGCACACCCGGTTATGCATTTGAATGCCATGATTACATTAACGTAGTGTAATTGCTGTCTGACGGGTAACCATTGTAGCTCTTCAAGAATAGGCGTGACGTGATCGTATTTCCTTTTATTGCTAATGATACGGCATGATGTGAAGTTCGGCAAAGCTTGGACTTTGTTCGGGTTAGTCTCGGTGTACTCCACACATTAGAGCAATAGTAGAGCTTGCTGAAAACTAAGGCATTTATCATGTTTTTTAGAATGTTTTGATCAAAGGCATGTTTTACTCGGTTAATCTGTCCCAAACCGAAATGCAACTAGAGACGCTGTCGATTCCACATGGTCTTTATACGTCAAGTTGGAATCAAGGAGAACTCCTAAATCCTTTACTGACTTGAGAAGTGTAAGTCAACTTACGGCGAGAACCACGAGTTAAAAGCCAACAGAATTGATGCTAAAATTGTAAATCACAAAAGCAAGGAAGTGGTGATTCTGGAGATGAGCTGCCCATGGGTGGAGAATAGAGAAAAGAAAGATGAAGAGAAGACTGTGAAGTACGGTCCATTGCGTTGGGTCATTATGGACGTGTTAGAAGGATGGTCAAGGAGTGTGGAGGAGGAGTTGCGAAAGTCATTGGGAAAAAAGACCAAAGATGTGCTACGGAATATGCAGACAGCAGTCTTATCAGGAACTTTAAATATAGCAAGGACATTTAAGACCATAACATGAACATTTGTATACAAAATGATATAGGATATTTAAGAACATATGCACAACATCATTATCAAGTCAAAAATGAACTAGAAAAGTAAAAAATATATATAGAAATAATAACAATAGATATAAAATAGATATATTGTTTTGGCCTTCAACAACACGTTGGTTCCTCTACACACAACCGTGGTCATCCTATCCCATCATGCATAATAAAAGGATGTTCTTCTGTCCTGGCTGGAGCTATTTCTAAGATCATCAATGTCTCCTTGGCCACAGGATGCGTTCCTCCGTCACTTAAAGTTGCCAAAGTCACTCCTTGCTTAAAGAAGAAATCACTTGACAAGGAAGATCTACAAGAACTACCGCCCCATTTCTAACTTGCCGTACCTGTCAAAGTGCTTGGAGCGTGCAGTTTCCTGTCAATTACAACAATATCTTCACGCAAACGACTTGTTCTCCTCTATGCAGTCAGCTTATAGGCAGAACTTTAGCACTGAAACTGATCTCCTACGAATCCAAAATTATATTCTTCTGGCTCTTGATGGTGGAGGTGAAGTACTTCTTGTTTTGCTGGATTATTCGTCTGACTTTGATACCAATTCTACTCTTCTCTGGCGTTTGGAAAATCGTTTTGGTGTCAGAGGTTTAATTTGGCTCTCTCGTGGTTCCGTTTTTACTTAGAAGATAAACATCAGTTTGTCAGCATTAATGGCTCAGTTTCTCCATCTGTGGCTTTAACGAAGGGTGTGCCTCAGAGATCTGTGCTTGGCCCCCTCTTGTTCACTCTGTACATTTCACCGATTGAAGACATTATACTATCTTGTTTTTTTGACTGTATGTTCTACGCCGATGATTCTCAACTGTACGTAGTCATTAACAAAGGTGTGCAGCCATCTTCCAAGTTGTTTCGTTGGAGCGTTGCCTTGCGGATATTAAGGCCTGGACTGTTGTGAATAAGCTTATTCTCAATTACTCTGATTTTCTACACTTACATTCAAACTTCGTCAGGGAACCTTGCATGATTTCAGAGTTATCAGTTGGTGATGCGGTTATCAAGCCTACCAATAAGGTTCGGAATCTTGGTGTTGATCAGCATATGAACATGAAATATCATGTGTCGAATATCTGCAAGAATGCTTCATATGCTCTCTATAACATCAGCAAGATCAGAAGATACTTGGACTCCCGTTTGGATTGCTGCAATAGCTTGCTGCATGGCTTGCCCAAGGTTGAAATCGATCGTCTGCAACGTCTTGTTACAAAGTCCAATAAGAGTGACCATGTGACGCCACTTCTTAGAGACCTGCACTGGTTAACAGTCAGAAACAGGATAATATTCAAGATCTGTCTCCTTATGTTCAAGATTTCCAAGGGTGCTGCTCCTATGTATCTTTCCGAGTTGATTCAGCCTTACAAGCCTACTCGTAACTTGCGATCGTCACACAAGTCTCTTTACCTGCATCCCGATCAGTTACCTTTTTGCTGAAGCAGGTCCGAAAATTTGGAACTCTTTGACAGAAGATCTAAAGAACGCAAAATGTTGAAATGTTTAAGTCAAAGTTGAAGAAACATCTTTTTAATATTTAATTAGTTCATTTAGTATATATATTTAGAGTATTATTTTAAATTTTCTTAGACTTTTTTGTGGTTTTCTTACCTAGTTTACTTTTCCTTATGATGACTAATATTTAATGTTATATTGTATATCTCTTATATATATACATTTATTATTATTAATATTATTATTATTTTCTTTTTTATTATGATATAGCTTCTTGTAAAAAGCATTGAGTTTTTGAAATGTGTTTTTAAGAAATAAAGTATTATTATTATTATTATTATTAAATTCAGCTGCATAATTGTGAACATATCGCAATCGCTGAATTAGGTAGGTGACTGAGGAACGCCATAAAGCAACGAAATATGCTGATCTGACTTAGAAGTAACTAAAGCGGTGTCATCAGCGTACAAATGTTTCATTATGATCCCAATAGTTAAAGTATAAAGAGATTAAAGTAAAGGTCCGCGTACCAACCCTTGTAGCACTCCACAATCCAATGCATGACTAGTAGACCTTCTATTAGCAATAGATACAAGTTGCTTTGTACATGTAGGCTAACATTCAAACCAGCTAGGGGCCGAATTCTTCAAGCACTCAAAGGTATAATCATTTTCTCCAAATCCGCTCCTATTACTATCATGTCATTTCCCATATGGTCTAGCGGTTAGGATTCCTGGTTTTCACCCAGGCGGCCCGGGTTCGACTCCCGGTATGGGAACGTTTTGCATCTCGGAATATTTATTACATAGTATTACTTTGAAAATAAAAATGATTCTTTTGCACAATTTTGCATTTAACTCTATTGTTCGCTCTACATTTACATCTGGGGCAAACTTCCTGGCACTTCAAAATGTTTGGGTCCCGTTCCCCTCCCCCCGTTATTGGCAAGATTCTCACTGCGTTGTCATTTCTTGGATATTCAAACTGAGTTTGGATATGCAATCTATGCGCATGAGATTACATTAATGCGCATTCTGAATATCCTAAAGAATATGTATAGAGTCAGTTGGCCTACCCTTCTTCCTTCGAGAGCAAGTCGGGTCATGTCATCCACCATTCTGGTTTGACCCAGGACAATGTTTCTTGCCATAAAGAAAAAAACATTTATTGCCGTGATCAGTGTTATTGCGGCCACAACGGTCGTAACCTCTAGACGATCATGGCTTGACACCAACACGATAGGTGGTGAATATGAGTGCTCTTGTAATCTTACTCTATATGGACCTTTCTTTCGCAGGAGCCGTGTTGACAAGAACAATAGATTCCTCCACGAGCAGCATCGCATTCAAGAGCTTTAGGATTATGTTTAAGCGGGTTTAAAATGAATAAACTTCGCGACAAGTGATCAAGGCACATAACAATTACTGTTTATATTAAATATTCTATAAATACAAGTCTCAACTCATATTTTGCGATTTGATTCCGTATGAGTATCATTTCTTTGTTTTGGGTTTGCATATATCAAAGGGCGCATGGATATAGATACAAATCAAATAAATAGAAGATATTACATGGGCTTTATGAAGTACGAAATTTACCTTCGAGTGTTGAAAAGATCTCTAACGAGTGAACGCAGCAAATGAGTGAGAGATTTTCAACACGGGAAGATAAATTTCGGATCTCCAAAGGCCCATGTAATATTGGAATCCCCTGTTTCGTAGTCAGATGTGTTATCCATTGGGGCAGGGGGCCATCGCTATCTTACAAATACAACATTTTCTCAACTCTATAATTGCCAATCATTTCACAGATGAGAGAAAAAGCTTTCATTTTCTGTTCGTTTGTGTTTCCTTTGATGTGCATTTTTTCCTTTTTGTGGTCTCCTCCATGGATGTTTTTAAGAAGACTAAGCAACAGGAGAAAAGAGCATCTTGAACTCCCACCCAGGGGTGAAGGATCAAGATCGATGACGTGAGAATGGTAAAAGATGAATAAAAAACCATATGTGGCCTACGGATGATTTTACACGGTACCGGGCGTATTTTGAACCGTTCGAAACATCGTACGTATTGTTGGTTGCAACCGTTCCCAAGAGAATTAAGAAATCTTTTCGCTCGCCCCGCGTTGACCGTAACGTGCAATCGAAGTATAGATTTAAGCAACGATGTTCCCTGTTTGTCATTTTATTGCCTTGGGGTTCCTTGACAGAGGTATATATGGAGCTCGCAAAACGAAAAAATTAATCCGACCCCGCCAGGACTCGAACCTGGAATCCCCTGATTCGTAGTCAGATGTCTTATCCATTGGGCCACGGGGCCGCCACTGTTTAAATTTTTATTTATTAACACAATACGTTCTTAACTCTATATTGCCCATTATTTCACAGAACAGAGGAAAAAATGTTACATAATGATGATGATGATAATAATAATAATAATAATAATAATAATAATAATAATAATAATAATAATAATAATAATAATAATGTTGATGAAAATGATAATAACATCTATATATACGACGTATAGATTATCTCTTCATATATCCTACAATAACAAATTGCAAATCTATTTATAATAAAAAAGAGAAAAAGAAAAACTATAATAAAATATACTATAATGAAAATATATCTACTAATGTATAACCATATAATCTATTTAGTAAAAACTAATCCTAATAATATATGTTTAAAAAAAAGGGAAACATTCATATATATGGGGGATTAAAATAATTAGCTAATTGCTGCATTTGCAGTCTCAACATCCAAGTCCATGTCCTTTATGTTCGTAAGTACTCTTCTTGTGGTTTTTGAGTCCCTGAGCATAGAAAAGCTGATCTCAAAAGGGAGAAAGAAACCTTTAATTTCTCGTATCCAGGATACAGTGGTGGCATAATCTTCTTCTTTCTTGTTGGCAATTAGTTCGGCGAGCCTACTGTGGTATCTTCTACACTCATCTGCCATACCTCCAGTTGTAGTGAATACTATTGGCGTAAAAGTCGCTTGTTCAACTTCCAAGACTCTGCTGGCATACATGCGCTTCTTCTCATTCTCATGCAGGTGGCATATTTACTGGGTGGTGAGGTCTTTGTAGGACTCTGTATTTGGGTGACACACCCTAACATCAAAAGAATGCAGATCTTTGCCTTTCTTAAAAGCCACGTGCATGATCGTCATGGCAAATATAATAGTAATAATAAAATGAATAAATAAATAAATAATAATAATATAATAATAATAATAACGATGATAATAATAATAATGATAATAATAATAACAATAATGATATTCAGAGGTGCGGAAACGTGGTTCCTGGTTCGATTATCAGCTCAGTAAGTCTGTTCATATTATCAAGTTATGCGCTGCTGCATTTTATCACCTGCATAATATTAGTCGTATTCGCAAGTTTCTAAGTCTAAAGCTACGGAGGCACTTGTTCATGCATTAATTACTTCGCGTGTTGACTATTGTAATAGTCTACTTTACGGGCATCCTGCCTCTCAGTTGCATAAAATACAGCGCGTCTCAAACGCTGCGGCAAGACTAGTTTACAGGGCACCACGTTATTGCCATATTACGCCATTAATGCGCAATCTTCATTGGTTACCTCTGAAGCAGCGTATTTATTTTAAGATTTTACTGTTTACATTCAAAGCAGTTCATGGCATCGCTCCTTCTTATATCCAGAAGCTAGTCTCTCTTAAGTCACGTAGTGCCTATAATCTACGATCGTCATCCTCAGGCATTTTACTTGCTGCGCTAACTCGTAAAACTAAAGCTACTCTTGGCGATAGGTCTTTCCATGTAGCAGCCGCGAGCTTCGTGATATCACTAATATTCATGCATTTAAGCGCAGTCTTAAAACGCATCTTTTTATGAAAGCTTATAGTCATTGAATTTTACATTGAATTTCAAATTTCATTAGTTTTATACATATATTATATATATATTGCATTTGCATTACTTAGATATTATTAGAGCTATTTATGATTTATTAGCTTTATATAGTTTACTGTATATATTTTATTTGTTATATTTTTGTAATTATTTAGCAAATAGATCAGGCTTAGCTATGTTCTGTTCTCTGATAAAACACGACAGGAGCTGTGGTACACGAAAAAAGTTATAGAAATCACAAGCCGTAGGCGAGTGATTTCTATAACTTTTTGAGTGCTCTACAGCTTCAGGAGTGTTTTATCAGGGAACAGAACATAGCTAAGCCTGATCTATTCGCTTTATATAATAGATTTTCACCAGAAAAATAGCGTAAAATTACAAAAAAAAGGCGCGTCTGTCGTCAAACTCACGTAAACAAATATGATCTATGCGATGATTGGCTAAAAACGCGACATATGGCTATGTGATTGGTCCAGTGTTGACAGGTAATGACAGCTCTATGCGGGCTGGCATTCAACTGGTTTATCGCATTTGTTCAACAAGAAAGGAGAATTGCTCGTAAAACTTAGGAAAAAAGCCAAAGAAAACAAGCATTCAGCTGCTAGAAAAAAAGATAATTCAAGTACTCGAAGAGTTTGAAAAACATTTCAATGTTCAGATCGTTAAATGGACATTTAACCTGTACAAACACTCAATGAAACCAGCTTATGAAGGCTTTGAATGCACAAGGAGCCGAGAGACTGAAAAATATATTGATCTTCGATCGAAACTGGAAGAAACCTAAGCTAGCAGTGGAGTACTTTGAAAACTGTTTTTTAGTTGATCTTGAACTCTAAGTGAAAACTTTGTGCCACTTGTCGTAGTATTTTGTACTCGTAGTTTCGGGTTATTGGAAAACAAATTTCGGTAAAAAATGTACCGTAACTGGAGCGTAAAATTACCGATGCTCGTTTGTAGAGTAAGCTTAAGTTTCTTACCATAGGTTTGTTCATTCTTAGACTATGGAAAATGTTTAAAATCATTTTTGACTTCTCTAACACCATCAAGGGTCAAGCAAAAAGATTCATTGTAATAGTCGTAGCACAAGCGAAAGAAAGCTTTACTCGTCGAAATGAAGTACCAATCAAATGTGCTTCAAAACGACGTATTTTCCTTAGAGGAAAGTCGAGGAAATATATATTTAATATAAACAAATAAATAACTTAAATTTAAGATGTCAAAATCCTTTAATTTGAAAACCGAATTCCTGTGATGTCATTTCTATGTTTAATTTTGTATAGAAAACATGGTTTTGACGTCATATCTATGTTTCTATACTCTGATAAAACATAGCTTTTCAGCCAATCAGAGCGCGCGTTTGTTAAAATCTATTATATAAATTATAATGAGCGTTAGATCATTTATATGGATATCGCGCAATATAAGTTAATAAAATTATTATCATCATTGATAATAGCGAGTAATAAAAAAAACGGTTTATGTCAACAAAGGCGCTACCCTGCGAGCAGAGTCTCCTTTTAACTCCTTTAAGTCCGTAGAGGAGTTAGAAGGAGAATCTGCTCGCAGGATACAAAAGCGCTTCCTTTCAGTCAGAAACATTTTTGCGTTTTTCTTATTTTGAGTTCAGTTACCTGTAGATTTTGAGTCCGATTTCGAATACTCCCATACTTTTGAAGATTAGACGAAGGAACTTTAATAGCAATTTATTAGCCAAGCAGAGGTTGCGTTGCACTTTATATGAAACTCAGTAAATTTTGTAAATATTTAGGAGCAATGTCATTTACTATTTTATATGCAAAGTCCAAGATTTTAAATTCAATGCGCAGTTTAATTGGAAGCCAATGCTGTTGCATTAAAAGTGGCAAGACATGGCCTTGCTTACGAGATAACAAGTTTAGCTGCATAATTGCGAACATATTGCAATCCCTGAATAAAGTACGTGACTGAGGAACGCCATAAAGCAACGACTTATACCGATCTAACTTAGAAGTAACTGTAAAGCATGCACAAGGACCTTATTACTCAGTTGTTTCAAAACTTAAAACTTTTCTCTTATTTTAGTGATTTTTCTAATAGACAAACTGCAGATTTGCATATTTTAAGTAATTTTTCTATCCATTGTCAATGTATTTTCCATTCTAACCCCAATCAGTTCCTGACAGAAACAAGGGAGCAAATAGGTACACTAGCCAATGGAATGGAATCAAGACATGATGCTGGACGATGCTTAGCGTGAAAGACAAGAATCTCAGTTTTGTCATCCTTGAACTTTAAGTTGTTATTGTGCATCCAGTTGTAGATGTCTTTAACGCAAAGCTAAATTTAAACTTTATACGAATCAACACATCACAAGCAAGTAATGATGAAAAGGTAAATTATACACCGTGAAAAAGATAAAAAAAACTTACTGACGTTTCGGACGCTAGTCCTTCGTCGGAGCAACAGACGTTTTGAATCTGATATATAGTTCGGTGTCATCAGCGAACAAATGGAAGGAAACGCCATGATGTTTCATTATGATTCCAATACAAGAGAATATGAACTTCATTTTCTCTTGCCCAATAGGTATGAAGAGTATAAATGAAGTATAAAGAGATTAAAGTAAAGGTCCGCTTACCAACCCTTGTGGCACTCCGCAATCCAATGCATGACTAGTAGACCTTCTATTTTCAATAGATACAAGTTGCTTTGTACATGTAGGCTAACATTCAAACCAGCTAGGGGCCAAATTCTTTTATTTAGACCAAGCACTCAAAGGTATGAAAATTTTCTCCAAATCCGCTCCTTCGTTTGTGTTTCCTTTGGCGTGCATGGATGTTTTTAAGAAGACTAAGCAACGGAAGAAAAGAACATTATTACAATGACTTGGCAATTTCTCGCGCGCTGATTGGTTATTTCCTTAACATCAATAAGAGGACAGACAGATAAAGCTGACGTCAATGAGGGCGCGCTCTATCCGTTGGTTGTTTTGATCGCTAAAAATGAGAAGTTTTTATTGTTTTTTATACGCAACTAATAAACTGAAATGAAATGATCAAAGAAACATAAATTGTATTAAGAATCCCAACTGGCAAGGAGGCAAACCAGTTGGCTATTTACAAGCATGGTCGAGAAACTGAATCTGAACTAATCAGTGATCAGGAAAAATACAGTCTCAGCTAGTGGCCACAGTGGGACTCGAACTTTTAAAAAACCGATGTCAATTTGTTAACTTGAACCCTCTCAGGGGTGAAGGGTCAAGATCGATGACGTGAAAAGGGTAAAAGATGGACAAAATTATACTTTTCATTCAGCTTTTTTGAAAGATTGATGTAGCGACCCCGCCAGGACTCGAACCTAGAATCCCCTGATCCGAAGTCAGGTGCCTTATCCATTAGGCCACGAGGTCTTACTTGTCAAAGTCATGGCGTTAAACAAGAAAAATATATTTTCATTGGTCAAGTTGTGTTCCAAATTAATATTCGACCTGGGCGGGGCCGGAAGAAAGGAGGGGGGGGGGGGTGGAGTTTGGGGTACTCCCCTATATTTGCTATATAGGGTATAAGGGTATGTGCCGCCCTATAGGGTATGTTTTATCGGGTTTTGGGCCTGGGGTGGGGTATCATTTTTTGACATTCGGTCTTGGATAGGGTATCATTTTTGTCTGGGATAGGGTTAAGGATTTGGTCGTTTTTGTCTGGCGAATAGGCCACGCTTTCTGCCGGCACAAAAACAAGAAAGCTTGTCAGGGACTTTCAGTTCATGCAGTTTTAATTCTAGATCTGGATTCCTCTCATTTGATGAAAGTGATAGCGTAAAATAACCCTTATTCCATTTCCAGATTCGTGTCCAACTCACCTTGAATGACCAGTGATTATATTAGTGTTATAAGAATGCCTGGTTAGCTCAGTTGGAAGGGCAAGAGTCTCTTAACCCTAGGGTCGTGGGTTCGAGCCCCACAGCCGCTGTCTTTTGCAAAAGAAGGAGTGATATTTTTGCTTGTCTGGATAAAAGTTTCATCAGATTTCGGAAAACCCTCGAAGCACAGGAGAGAAACAACAAGCAACTCTGCTAACATACCGGGTCGTATTGGTGAGAGGAAAGCGCTCTCACCGATACACCACGCTACACGCTACAAAAGCCTGGAGAGAGAGGGTGGTTGTTTTGGATAGGATAGTGTGTTGTTGCCAAGTGTTCTAAACGAGGAGTAGGTTGGCGTGGGGCGAAAGAAAATAATAATAAAATGGAACCAATTGTAGAACAAAGGCTTAATCTAAGAAGATCGTAACAACAAGGCTACTCTACAACTTACAATACCTCGTTCTTTATTTAAGTCTTCTGGAAGGGATAGAGTCCACTCGGATGTGGTATTTTTTCAACGCACGGTACAGTAAGGATATATATGTCCTACCTGTATCAAATCGTAGTCGGGGGTTGGAGTCAAAAGGAGTGAAGTACCATGTCCTTACCCAATCTGTATCTAGTGGTTCCACCTCGTCAGAAGGGTCCACTCCTACGTCAATTTTATAGTTAAAGAAAAAACCTTATGCCGATCTTGATCGACATCACAGGCAAATCTGTCAGCCTCTATCCGTGCCCAGAATATTTCAGTAACTCTCTGGTCTTTGTTAATTGAAAGCCATCAAAACAAGTTTCATACAGTATTCAAGGATTGCTCGTATTCTACGCACAAACTTTTTATTCGCAATCCACGGAGTCTTGTAGGTTCTTGAAGCACTGCCACAGGGCCTTGCCGGTGGGCGAGCCCTAGAATCCGTCTTACGGCCGCATAAATGGTATCATCCATGCGCTTGAGTGCTCTGGTTGGTATATCAGCACTCGGGATTGCGAACATAACAGCCGAGCGCACATTCGAGTCAATCATCTCAATGCGGTTCCGCATACGTAACACCTTCAACCTGTTCAACCAACTCTCTTATCCTCTTGTCCAGTCTATCTAAAAAATTAGGGTCTTCCCCCTCCACCCTTCGGCCTCACCATGTCAGTTTGCCAAAGTTTTGGGTGACACCCAAATACGTCCTTTCCTCCCCCGGACGCAGCAAGTGATAGATTGGCCATCAATTGTGACATCGTGTGCAGAGATTAGGAAGTGGCCATCGATTGACTCCCCCGCAAGGAGTGCGCATTTGGTTGGATCATATTTAAGTGAAGCATATTGCGTCCATGTTTGATGGATTCGGACCATGTCTTGGAGATTGTCGATGGACCCGACAATCAGAGCCTCATCGTCGACATAACTTAGGTATCCCTGACACATTCGGTGAATCCACAGGTTAACCGTGTTTTTCACTGCATTGAATGTGAGTGCAGAGTTGGTGTTGCCCTGGCCACCCCCCTACCCATCTTCATACATGGGGAGAGGTCTGCAACACTCTTTAAGTGGACGCAACATCCCTGCACCGAATCTAACCACCAGCCGCGCAGTTTCGGGGGAATCTGAACCAACTGAATTGTTTTTTTCGATGAGGCCGAGTTCCAAGCTTCCAAAAGCATTCGAAACATCCATCAATAGAACGTAGAGGTCGGTTTGAAATCGTCGGTGATGTTCGATACAAGGACGTAAGATAAGTGGCATCCGTGGTACCACTTATACCCGCGAACCCCCCTTTTTGAGAAGGACTCCACTGACCTGTATCGTCCATCGATCTCAGAACCCGTTCGATAAGACATCACAGGCTATCTTGAACACCGTGGGTAACAGTGTGGTCGTTCTCCAACTTTTTGGATGGCTGTAATCGGGCTTATTAGCCTGGTTTACCTGAGGGCGAATGGCGATAGCCCTCTGGCTGGACTTTCATGGAGCGAGGCCATTAGGCCCAAAACCCTTTCTCGTGCCGTTGTGTTACAGCTCTTCCACCTCCCTCAGAAGTGCCTTGGGGTCCAGGTTTTCGTTGAACAGTTTCTGCAATTGTCTCTCTCTGGCCCGAAGAATGTTTTCCGATATCTTTCGATATTCGGCCACTTTCTTAGGGTCGGAACACTGTCCCGGACGGAACCAGTCAAGAGACTTGGGTTTATCCACCATGCCACATAACAGGCGATAGGAGGGCTCATGTTACGGAGTGGGTCTAAACCCAGCTCACGTTCCCTATTAGTGGGTGAACAATCCACCACTTGGCGAATTCTGCTTCGCAATGAATGGAAGAGCCTACATCGTAGCATCAAAAAGCAACGTCGCTATGAACGCTTGGCTTCCACAAGCCAGTTATCCCTGTGGTAACTTTTTTGACACCTCTAGCTTAAAACTCCTAAAGACTAAAGGATCAATAGGCCATGCTTTCACAGTTCGTAATCATACTGAAAATCAAAGTCAAGTGAGCTTTTACCCTTTTGTTCTACGTGATAACTCTGTTCTCATTGAGCTCACCTTAGGACACCTACGTTATCGCTTGACAGATATCCCGCCCCAGCTAAACTCCCAACCTGACAGTGTCTTGGACTCGTATCGGTCTTCAGAACAGAGACCTAAAATCCAGAACGTGAACCTTGCGGTTTGCCTCCGCTTCATCGAATAAGTAAAAAAAAAAAAAAAAAGGATAACAGTTGTGGTATTTCACCGTGCTGCTCCCACTTATTCTACACCTCTCATGTCTTTTAACAGAGTCAGACTAGAGTCAAACTCAACAGGGTCTTTTTTCCCCGCTGATTCTGCCAAGCCCGTTCCCTTGGCTGTGGTTTCGCTAGATAGTGGTCAGGGACAGTAGGAATCTCGTTAATCCATTCATGCGCGTTACTAATTAGATAACGACCCATTTGGCTACCTTAAGAGAGTCAAAGTTACTCCCGCCGTTTACCGTCCTGGGTTGCAATTCTTCACTTTAACATTCAGAGCACTGGGCAGAAATCAAATTGCGTCAACACCATTTCTGGCCATCGCAACTGCTGTTCACATGGAACATTTCTCCACTTCGGTCTTCAAAGCTCTCACTTGAATATTTGCTACTACCACCAAGATCTGCACCGTCGACCGTTTCACCCAATTTCGCACCATAGGCTGCGTCACGACCGTCGAGCCCTCCTACTCGTTGTGGCCTGGCATTCTCCCCGACGGCACAGTATAGTATATATTTGTGGTGTCTGATGAGCGTCGACTTAGGCACCTTAACTGAGCGTTCGGTTTATCCCGCATCGCCAGTTTTGCTTACCAAAAATGGCCCACTCGCCTTCGCATTCGTCCTCTGGCTTCAGTCAAGCAAGTCGTGCTTCTTACCAATTTAAAGTTTGAGAATAGGTTAAGATTGTTTTAATCCCAAGACCTCTAATCATTTTCTTTACCTGATAAAACTGCGATGAGTTCCAGCTATCCTGAGGGAAACGTCGGTGGGAACCAGCTACTAGATGGTTCGATTAGTCTTTCGCTCCTATACCCAAATTTGATTTGGGATTTTTACCCCGATTTGAACGTAAGAATCGTTACGAGCCTCCACCAGAGTTTCCTCTGGCTTCACCCTATTCAGGCATATTTCACCATCTTTCGGGTCCCAACAGATGTGCTCTTACTCTTACCTTCCTAAGAGTAGAATAGGTCAGTCAATGATGCGCTCCCCACCTTTACTTTCATTCCGCCTGGGAGTTTCGATCACTTGAATACTCCCCCACATGTTAGACTCCTTGGTCCGTGTTTCAAGACGGGTCGGATGAGGCTATATGACAGCCAGCGTCCTGTTGGCGTTGTGTGAGGTCACCACCCAAGCTACCGGCAGCAGTCGATGCGCACTGCACGCAGTCCACCGCAGTCCACAACCGACCGGAACGACGAGATCCCAGGCAGAATAGGTACGCTCCGCGGCACCACGGTCAGGTCCATGACAACGCCGGGCTATAACAGTCCCACCCCAAAGGGAGGGCCCTACCTTCCACGGCGCCTTTGCTAACCCCATTTGTTTCCCTTTTGACGGTTTCACGTACTTTTTAACTCTCTTTTCAAAGTGTTTTTCATCACGGTTTCATCAAGTTCCTCACGGTACTTGTTTGCTATCGGTCTCATGCCAGTATTTAGATTTAAATGAGTTTACCACCCATTTTTGGCTGCATTCCCAAACAACCCGAGTCTTCGAAAGCGCATCGTTATGGTCCGGTTCTGCCACAGCCGGGGTTGTCACCCTCTAAGACGTGCTGTTCCAAGCAACTTGGACGGCGTCGAATCCGCCTAGAAAGTCTTTCTCGAAACTTCAATTCCACGTCTCAGCTGTTCCCGCTTCATTTGCCATTACTAGGGGAATCCTTGTTTCTTTTCTTCCGCTTATTAATATGCTTAAATTCAGCGGGTAATCTCCCCTGATCTGATGTCAAGAATGGATGGAATGCGGTCAACCGCGAGTGCTGCCTGCCTGCCAAACTCCGGCCGAACCGGCGGTCAGGCGACGCCTCGGGAAGGGCAAAAAAGCTTTTGGCCTTCACGAAGTGGTGACGCCTGGCCGCACAGATCGCTCGTGCTCAATTTCAAGGGACAAGGCCTCCTACGTTTGACGTGGGGCCCGCGACGCCTCAAGACGGTTTTGTAAACCGACACTCAGACAGACCTGCTCCTGTGAAAACTCAAGAGTGCCATCTGCGTTCAAAGATTCACTGAATTCTGTAATTCACACTACTTATCGCACCTGGCTGCGTTTTTCATCGAAGCACACATTGCAGCCTCGGCCCTTATGAACTCAAAATCCATACTTGCCGTCTAATGGACCCTCTTTAAGGTTTTCAGTTATGCTCATTCCAATTGCAAGAATTACTAAAGTCATGTCTTTGTAGGCTCCATCTCAATACACTTCTATCAACAGTTATGATCACATGCAGCCTGGGGCCATGTGAACTCAAAATCCAGACTTCCCTTCAAATGGATCCTCCTTTTACGGGACAAGTTTTCTGCTGAAAAGGTGTTTTTTGGGGGAAAAAAGAATAAACCGACCGAGCAAAACACCGCCGCTCTCATCGTTTTGTGCCCTCGACGGGACGACCCCCAACTCTGCACACGGTTCGCCGTGTTGTTGGACGTTTGGGAAGAACGTGATCGGTAATGATCCTTCCGCAGGTTCACCTACGGAAACCTTGTTACGACTTTTACTTCCTCTAAGTGATCAAGTTTGTACAACGTCTCTGCAGTCCACTGCTCCGTTGCCTCACTTAACCATTCAATCTGTAGTAGCGACGGGCGTTGTGTACAAAGGTCAGGAACGTAATCAACGCGAGCTGATGACTCGCGCTTATTTGGAATTCCTCGTTCATGATCAATCCCCAGCACTATGTCTGGACCTGGTGAGATTCCCCGTGTTGAGTCAAATTAAGCCGCAGGAATTACCACGGTTATCCAAGTAGTAAACTCACAATCAAATAAACGATAACTGATTTAATGAGCCATTCGCAGTTTCACAGTACAAGTGCTTATACTTAGAATTGCATGGCTTAATCTTTGAGACAAGCCACACCCCTACTCGAATGGGTCCCAAGCTGTGGTGCTCCGAGCAATAGTTCGTGCGTGTTTTCGGTCAATACCACAGACGCCGGCCCCGACCTCCTCGCCCAAACAAGCGAGAACACTCTGACGGCCTCCGCCTTCTTTGCCACGTCTTTCACGACGTTTGCCCGAACGTAGCGCTGTCACTCTACAGTTCAATAAGGCATTTATGCCATCCCGAACATGGGGCTGCCGGCGCGACTTTCTTCGGCGAGGCATTCGCTGGAAAGCTGCACCTCTTTACCGAAGAAATTCACAGTTTGGCCAATGCCGATTTCGGCGCAACCGCTTCTAAAAAACGGTGGGTTCCTTTCGGAACTACGGCTTCGCATCCGCTGTACATCCCTCGAGACAGCACTCTTTTTTTGTTACGACGCCTTTTCAGTCACCGCTTTTCCTCCCCCCACATTAGTATTAAGTATTAAATTAATATACTTGCAGATTAAATAGAATTTCAAAGTCCAACATAATTGGGAAAGCTTGAAATTCAAACACAGTCTTTAAAATCTCTTCAATCGAAATATCACACCAAAGGGGTCTTAAGATGTAAGACCCTTTTAGAGTAAATTTTCTTCATATATTTATTCGTAATTAATGTTAGGAAAGGGAAAATATTCAGAAAAATGTGCAGACAAAGTTTAGACCAATTTAATACCGAATTGAAACTAGTCAAAGGTGTCGTTGCTAAAGTCATTTACCACCACTACCAGAATCCCTTGACTCTTTCTATTGTTTTTCAGTAGCGCCATCAGAAGACTCTTTTAAGATAGCAAACATGCATGGTACATCAGTTGTGGTGTAGCCTAAGTACAAACAACACACTATATAAGCCGTGACAAAGACGCTTCTACCCAAACTGCAATGTAACAATGTAACTGATCTTTCTGGATGTTTTCCGGTTCGTTTACTTTTCTGGCTCAGAAAATGCAGATAATTTTCGTTTGATTGAACTAACTATGTTTAAGCGTAGTAGTGTCATGTCTACAAACTCGGTGTTCCGTTGGTCACCGACATCTCCATCATAACTTAGATTATCGAAAGACATGTGCGAAAGTTGTTTCTAGTGGAGGAAATGAAACAATACTGAAAAGTCAAGGTCAACAAAAATTTGGCTGCTGTTAATAAAAGTAGGAATTATTCAGCATTCACAAGGAATCAAGTAAGAAAACCCGGGGGAGGGGGGAGGGGGGGGAGTTGCAATCATTTCCAAGAGAAGTACAATTTTTTACCTTTTTCGTTTTCTTTTGTGGAGAGTGATTACAACAACAGCGATGAGTACAACACCAGCAACTGCTCCAATAACGCAACTGGAACTGACCTCAGCCCCGAAATCACATGCAATGATTCATTTTATATGATCTTAATTTATTACACTATGACAAGTTTACATATTGTAATCAGTATTATTATTATTATTATTGATGACATGACAGCTATAACTACCCCCGCACATACCACTAGTACGATATATATACTACCCCTATACCACTGAAATCATACTGACTACAATACAAAGCTCAGACCGTCATTTATATAAATATACACATGGCCTAACTACACCTTTTGCTGTTCATTAACAGAAAATGTACATTCATTTGTGCCAATAGTTGTATTAATAGTGTAATGTACTTTCATCAACACCACGAGTAACATTAATAGCGCGGATCAACTTTCAATAACGATAATTGAATATGCGTGAACATTCAAGGGCATCAATGGACAATCAATAGCGCGTTTGTACATTCATATGCGCGGATTGTATTTTCTTGAGCGCTAAATTCAACTTTAATAACACCATATGACAAACAATTGCATTTATGGACAATCATTTACTCAAAAGTGAAAATTCATTAGTGTTATTAGCATAACCATTGACAGTCTATAACGCGTTTGGACAATGAGGGTCAATGTTATATTCTATAGCGTGGTTCGACAACATTTGCATGATTCGAATGAAGAGAAAAAAAACAATAGGAAATAGTAAGAAAATAGTAGGAAAATAGCAATTAGCTCACTTAAAGTAGCAATCAAAGCCGACATCAGCCGTCAATCATCAGCCATCAGATCCAACAATTCAATTCAATTCAATTTCAGTTTATTTACAATTTTTCAATTTTATATAAATAGAATTACAAGAATATACATAGTTGGATAATATTTAGAATTCATAATATAATTAACAATCTAATAGGTGTAAGTGTACGACAGCCAAAGGAGCTAAGCTTCCTAGTTGGCTGTCGTAATTTTCATTTAGGGTCAGAAAAAGAAAAAGAAAAAGACTACAGTTCAAAAGACTATAATATTAAATTCAACAGTATATATTTTCCTCTATAGCAAAAAGGAGATAAATTAAGTAATTAAATATATATATTCCTTATACATCTGTTTGAAGGATGAATAAGGAAAAAAGAAAAAGAAAAAAAAAAGAAAAAAAGAAAAAAAGGAAAAAATGATGTTGGTCAACTACGAATTTCAGGGCACCCATCTCAGTACTAATCTCAATCAAACATGCTTGACTCAGTGTCTTGGAAGCCCAAGCTTTTTCCACTGGGCCACGAAATCAGGAAATTAACACTACAAAATCCATGAAAACAATGCACCAGATAAACTAGATTATTTTCCATTTTAAATCAACGTGCCAGTTCGTGGCAGAGTGCAAGGGGTTAGCCGAAGATATGGTCTGGGCTAGTCTCTCCCCTGATGCTTCGGCTAGAACATAGTCCTGCGTAATCCGTACACCCAAGGACAGGGGGCCTTAATCGTCGTCATGCCCGAAGTCCATACAAAGCCCCCACTTATTTTGGTGAAGGCTGATCAGAAAATGTTGAATGTACCTTGTTTGATATCCAAAGATAAAATAAAGAAGTAAAAACAGAAAAAGATAGAAGCTTGAAGACGTTAAAGGTAAATTTTGAACATTTTTTCGTAAGTCACACATTTTCTGTAAGACCAAACCTCTTCATGATCTGTGCACGTAAAAATAACTTGGAATAAATAATCAGTATTACAGATAAAAGCAGGTAAAGTATAAATTCAATTGAGAAACCTTTCAATTTGTGACAGTTTTTTGATTGGTTACCGCTCAAAAAACTAGGTATTGGGGATGCGAAAGTCGAGAATGGCATTCTTCTGTATTTTAATTAAAGTTGGTGGACGCGGGTTCGATTCTCACCGTATTAAAATTAATTTTTTCTACTTCTTCTTCTTCTTCTTGGTTTCCTCTAGCCTTACATTTTTTTAAACATCCCTTTATTTAGGGATTTTTTTAGGGATTTTTAATTAATTCAAGAAATTCCAGTTATAGACAAAATCCACGCTTTTCATCATTATTGTAATAAGTGCACAAGTACTGTTCCAATAATTCTCCAGAACTTCAACGAATTGGTCCTCTCCACAAGCTATTTAACAACCACTAAAGTCAAATACCACTGCCACCATTGCCAAAACTAATGATCCTCTAAATTCCACCTTTCGCCATTCGCTAGACGTTCCATGGTCCCTTTATTCATTTATTTATCAACTCGACCTCTTGACCCTTACTCCACCCCACTTATTTTCGGTGCCTCGCTTTCATGACAAACATACACGCCCTCTCCGCGACTTTCCTTCCCCTTACTTGCCATTTAGCTATGGAATTTAGATCCAACACCAAAGCCCTTGCCCACCGCTTTGAACAAATCTCGTCATTTTCAGGTGGCACTCTTTATTACGTATCCGCGCCTTACTTTTAGCTCGGTTTCCCGTCAGTTCTTTTTCTCCGCATCAACCGTTTCGTTTTCAGGCAGAACCGTTGACCTGGCGCCACGTGTAGGGTGAAGGGCCTAAGGGTCTTGAAACACTTCGATTTTCTTCGCTATCTTCCATCTTGACGATACCCTTGCACCCCTCACAATAGGTGCAAGATAGCGCGCTAGGCCTAACACCCATACACGTTCGTGGTGCAGGATTTTCTTAGTTAACCCATTTTGGGTTGTTCCTCCTGCACCTTTCCTCTTGATCTTTCTAAGTTCTATTTTTTAATTTTTTGCTTTCGTGTGTGGAAAAATAAAAACAGTTTGAAACCTTTCGTTTCTACCTACAAAAGATAACAACGTATCAAATCATGTGAACACGGTAAAATATACGTAAAGGTTGCAAAAATACGCGACAGTTGTCCGATAAGATTCGATTCGATATATAGCTCATGTACAAAGCAAAAAGGAATCAGGTGCAATATCACCAAGAAGTTAGTTTCACCGACTAAAGAAATGCTCTGTTTAGTCCATGTGGACATGTTCAATGACACTCGTGCTTACGTTAATGACGTTTATGATCCGTCAGGGCAATATACTCAATAGACCCTTTTCTCAAGGCTGCGTACGAATCCAACTTGACGCTTACGTGTCACAAAACTGAAAAACGTAAATTCAGTTAAATTTAGAAGACAGTTTTATATTTAAAGAGGAGAATGATAGATTTTATGAATTCTTACCGAAAACGATTAATGGCCATGCATGATAAAATCCGTGTTCTGGTGTAGTGGCCCGTCAAGTTCCTTAAATTTGATGCGCATGCAACCTTGAGAAAACGGTCTATTGCAAAATCCGTTCGGGTTAAAAAAAAATAGAATATAGAAGCTGACACCAAAATCATGGGAAGTACGTTGTATAATAAGATGTAAATTTGAACACTTTTAATATCGACTGATGATCAAATGAATACATCAGAGGATAATTGTCGTTCTATATTGAATCCGACAATGATTTGACAATTTAGTGTATGCGGTGTTCATGCAGAATATTTCTTCACTGCATGAATATCGATCACAGAACTTACTCCTAACGAGTCAAGTCTCCTTTCTCAATTATAGGACGGTTTTTGGTCCTGGCTTATGGGTTTTATCATTGAGAAGCCAGTGATACTTTGTATATAAGCAACTGGTATTGATACACCACGCATGACCTCAAATTTCAACAAAACATCTTTAATTTAACGGATAACACTTATTTGTATTAACCTTAATCCTTAACACTTTCAATATCATTATATAAAAGTTATTAGAACACTGCCTGAAACTTTCTATACGCATCGTTTTTACTCGCTTTAGCTGAGCTACAAATACAACTGACCACAAGTTAATTCTTAAAAGCAAAGGAGCGCATCCAGGTGTGGTAAAGGGGGTGATTAGTCACCCCCTTTTGCTCAAATTTCATCCCTCCCCCCTCCCTTTTCCTCGAGTTCCTAGTAAAACATTTGTAATCGTCACTGGATCCGCCCCTGAAGCGTTTTCTCATGCTAATGTCCATAGTTAATTCGACATGCGCTTAAAATGCCTTTAGCGATTTAGACAGAACAATAGAAAAATAATTCTTATATTACAATTCTCATTTCGATAGTCCTATTTGACCGTACTGGTTCTTTTTTTTGGAATTTCTTAGAATTCAATAAGCCTGGTTCGAATTAAGGGTGAATATCAAGATCCCCCAAATACCAAGCATTTCTTGGCCTGGCCATTTTTATTAGTATTTTTAAAATACTTGGAAGGACCTTATTTCATAACATAAACAAAGCACAATTTCATCAAGAAAAGGTACCAAAAAAATCAGTTAAATTTATTGCAACATAACCAATTATATAATTTGGCAAGAATGTCGAAAAAACTTTCCTCAAAATGTCATTATAATTTTCAAATAAAATTAACTGTTTACATCTGAAGTTAGAATGAAATACATAAAATCAGAATACAATATTTGAAGTCGAGAATAGAACGAGAACTTTTTGACTAAACAATTGATTTTTTGTTATAGCTGGAGTTGATCCAAATTCTAATGAATAAATGTAATGCATGGCAAAAATGATGTCTTCAAAAGTAGCTTTGATACGGATCAGTACGAAGTGCATATTCGGTTAAGTTTATTTTATAGTCTTACTCACTAGATCGCTTCTGATAGGCCGAAAACCTTCAGCCAATCCCTGATATCATGTGAACTGGACATGATAAAGGTATCATCTGAACTGTAAGTTTTTCTACAGATAATACATTTATCATGTCAAGTTTACTCAAGATCGCAATACAAATTAAAATACGTTTTGTTTTTTCGACTACGGAATTACAGTCAAAGCAGGTCAAGCTTACCCCCCGCCCCCGCCCCCTCCCCACCCCCAAGAAATCATTATATTCATTCGATTATATGATTATTTAAACCATTGTCGTTTTTTTTCTTCAAGAATGCATTTCGTTTGAAAATATGTAAAGAAATTATTTGATTGGATTAAAAAAAAGGGTATTCCATATATAGTAAATATCCTGGAAAACTGTTGACGACGGGGTTCCTGGCTACCAGAAATCAGGAAGGAAGACTTTACGAGCCGGTAAACTCTTAGCAACGAATTTAGAGACATTGATCCTCGATCTATATAATAATGCATTCTTGGGGGCAACGTCTGACCCGGTTTGACTTTAATCCTTTATTCTCAGTTCATAAAATGTATAAAAAACCTTTCGCGTGGAATCGTAAATTATCCAGATGTCGTTTGGTTTCTGCGCCTCAGCCTATTGAGGCTTTGACACGGCCTCGGTTTTGATAATTTACGATATCATGCTCAACCTCATCCAATAATTATATGTCACTTAAGTTATGATCCGTACAAATCATTAGTCACCTTTTCGTTTGAATAATATCTAATTGATTCTTAATCTAATTCACTAAATTACCATGTCTATCTGGCTGTGCGGTATAGGCTATTGCTGACTGAGTCCTCCCAATAGAAAACGTATTACTGTGGGATGTTTGGCTTTATTTGAGGGTGTGTCCATACAGAGTGATTGAACGGCAATCATGAGTATTTTGTGGAGGTATTAGAGGGTGTGTCCATACAGAGTGATTGAACGGCAATCATGAGTATTTTGTGGAGGTATTAGAGGGTGTGTCCATACAGAGTGATTGAACGGCAATCATGAGTATTTTGTGGAGGTATTAGAGGGTGTGTCCATACAAAGAGATTGAACGTCAATCCTGAGGATTTTGTGGAGGTATTAGAGGGTGTGTCCATACAAAGAGATTGAACGTCAATCCTGAGGATTTTGTGGAGGTATTAGAGGGTGTGTCCATACAAAGAGATTGAACGTCAATCCTGAGGATTTTGTGGAGGTATTAGAGGGTGTGTCCATACAAAGAGATTGAACGTCAATCATGAGGATTTTGTGGAGGTATTAGAGGGTGTGTCCATACAAAGAGATTGAACGTCAATCATGAGTATTTTGTGGAGGTATTAGAGGGTGTGTCCATACAAAGAGATTGAACGTCAATCCTGAGGATTTTGTGGAGGTCACGCAAATGATTCCATCGAGGATTCTCCAATAGCGTTTCTCATTTTCTTGAATACGGCTGATAAGATGGCGCCTGCCTGTCGACCAATAGTCAAATTGACTCTGCATGTTGAAAAATAAAGATTGAACGAAGTATTGGTAACTAGCACTAGCATGTGTACATGTCCATCAATAGATACTGTAATTTATCAAGTAAAATACGCGACACAACAAAGGGAACCAAGCAGTAGGAGAAACAAAGGTATCGCAGATACTGACAACGATAAATATTGTTCCCCATCCCGGGTTTCCAATCACACAAGCTTTCACTTACATAATGTTTAATTCTGTTTCAGCGAATTCAAACCAAGCCCAGTCTTTACGTCTGGTAGCACGACTCATGTTGATGAGGAAGGCCAGGTGCTGAGAAGACACAAGTCCTCGCGATTCATTTTCATCTTCGGAGCCACAGTTGTTGTTATTGTCTTTGTTTGTTAATCTCTCCACTAGATATAAGCCTTGCTGTTCGAACCTTTGATCAAAAACACGCGAGGCAAATGTTCAAACATCGTTTGAGGTAAACGAATATATCAAATAAAATGAAAAAAAGAGTCAGGCCAGAATCGTTGGGCAGTTCTCTTGCACATTTATTTTGCCCGCTATCCTAACCATACTGCGCATGCGTGCATGAAGACGGTTGTTAGAGGAGAAGGAAGGAGAACCAGGGATTTAAAATAAACCGCGCAATATTTCGGTAAGGAAGATAGTCTATTTTCGGATTCATTCGTTGCTTGACTAATTGTGTTCTTACCTCAAGCATCTTATCAGATCTCTACATGCTAATGATCTTATGAAAGCATTGTAGAATAAATTGACAGCTCCTTGGTAGTCTCCTGCATGACAACACATCCAGTGCGCATCAACTAGACTATCCACTACAGGAATAAACAAAGGATAAATAAATAAACCACCTAGAGATTGTTATAAAACGCAGCAACGCAAGATGACATTTTTTCTGTGGTGCGTGAATGATGTAAAATAACTGAATATTGTTTGATAGAGATATTCAATGGATACACTTCAATCCGGCACTAAACCAACGAGACCTTTGATGAACGCAGACACCAAGTACAGCAAAAACATCAAGTACTAATATTTCTATATTCGCGAAAACCGAAAAACGTTAGAATGTTAGAATATCGCTCAAAAGTATTAAAAGGTTCTTGTGATTACTGTGTATGTACATGGTTCCCACCTGAACACGCAGTACTCATCAACACCACAAATACTGATCTAAATGCCATCATCATCATTATAATTAACATTACATTATAAGTTAATAAAACTTCTCGTACCCGCACACGATGTTGCTTGGAGTGCACTGTAAACAAGTGACAACCGATAAAAGGCTTGTGAAGCATCGCGCCATTTTTGCTCACGACTGCCTGCCATTGCACTCACTGTGTACAGGACTATAGACCAAGGATTTCCTTTGTGTAAACTACAAAATCTACGGAAAATAATTATACATCAAACAACTCCAACCAAATATAATTCAATAGTGCGAAACTAGTAGAGCAAATAATAAAACCCTACCTAGTAACGGAGCAAATATCATACCCTTCGAACAGCTGCCAGTTGACAGACCAACCATATTGTGTAGTGATAACAGCAACCACGATGGCAGACATACGTACGTGACTCTAACGACAGAGCTATACCCTTCTCCCAGACAGGCCTTATCAATGATAGACATACGTACCCTTCTGACAGACCGATACTAAAGATAGACCTACGTACTCTTCTCCCAGACAGACATTTATGATAGACTCATCGTCCCCTCTGACAGAAAGACCCTAATGATAGACCTGAAGACCATTTTGACAAACAGTCCCAAATGACAGACTTACGTAGCTTTCTGACAGACAGACCCTAACGATAGACCTACGTTCCCGTCTGACAGATATACCTTAATGATAAACCTACGTGTACGTACCCTTCTGACAGACAGACCTTAATGATAGACATACATACCTTTCTCGGTTAGATTAACGTCACAGTGCCTTAGGCCTAGGGCAAACGTCGAACTTTCCATGCACCGAACTCATTAAAAACAATGAATATCAGGTAATGAGGTGGCATTCTTTGATGTACTGTTTTTAATGAGTTCGGTGCATGTAAAGTTCGACGTTTGCCCTAGGCCTAACTATGTTTGACTTACCCTGCTGTTTCACTTAACAGGTTTGTTATTAATGTATAGGACTCTTCAGCGTCTTCACTATAAACCATTAAAAAAAATATGATAAAATATCAATGGTTAGAATACTGTTACATAACAACCACCATGTTGGTTGACGATAACAAAGCATTTCTCATTATCTTCTCTTGGTATATCAATGAACATGTCTGTCATTCACTGTTACTTATATCTCAAAGGATTTTGAGTTATGTGCACGAATGCACCCCAAGAATAAGGATCCCTGGATATTCTGAGTGAGTGTAGTATTTAATCAGAAATTTATCAGAGAACACAATGCGCTTGGAAAGTTGCTATTGTCAGTTGGTATCATATTAGTAGTACCTTGTATAGACATTCTCTTTTCGGCGTTTGTCGTAAATTTCAGTACAATGCTGAAGCAGTAGATCTCGTGAAGTAATGGACTGGAAAAAAAACAAGGTAAGTTTTTCAATATGATGATCACAGCGCGAAGCTCAAGAGTGTGACTATCGATAGTGTAATCGCATATTGTTGTACCTCCATCCTCCAATTATATTGTTCACACATCAGAAATAAGATAAACAGAACGCTGATTGTTTAATGGTCGCGCTGTAATCCAAAACCTGAACTCACTAAAAATACTTTACACAAGAAGAAACGGCTGGCCACAAAAACAGTACAAACTTCTGCTTTAGTTTGGTAACCCCGAGGCTAAAATAATTGATAGGCCTCCTTGTGTCAAGATTATATGAAAATTGTGCGAGTGGTTGGGATCCTTTATGACAGTAATCGAACTACTGTATTCTTGTGTTTGACAAATTTCGTCGCAATTATTTCACACAAATTTGATTCACTAATTAAAGCTAACATATAAAACTAACAAAAAAACGTTGAATTAAAAAGTAAAAATATACGCAACGTAGAATCTGAAGCCTGGATAAGCTGGGCGGGCGGTGGTGTGGTCAAACGTATTCTCTTGGTAATTTTAAATAACTTTAACAGTGTCTGTCTAGTGTTTTCTCTACCTCTTCGTATTTTCTGAGTTCTTCAACCGGTAAAACACTCCCAAGCACATCTGCATACAGGTCAAGAGCCTCAGCCGCGTCTTTTGTTTGGAGTAGCCTTGCCGCGATCAAACGAGTCAGCAACAATACCTTTTTCAGCTGATTCTCCTGTGCAAAAACAAATATAGCACCCGGTGACCCTTGGATAATATTACTTTTCAGGGGAAATATTTCGGCTTAAAAGAAACTTAAAAACATGTTATATGTTTAAAGAGTGGTATTAGAGTGCAAGCGTTCAAAGACTTGCCAAAAATCAAAAACATATGATCCCGATTCCTAAATTTTATTTTGATGGTAAATAAAAACAGGATTCTGTTTTAAAGCAGTTTTAAAGCAGGTTTTTCATTGATTATATTTCACTTCCGGAAAATTGCGTATGCGCCAAAAATGGATTATGCCAGAGCCCTCGTTCTTCGCCGCAGTTCAGAAGAAACGCAGGCTCTGGCTACGAGATTGACTATATTCGTAGTTAAACCTGCGCAGGACCATGAACTCGTTTTTAACTACGAATATTAGTTTGAGCATGCGTAATAATATGTGCTGACAATAATTAATATCTGCACTTTATGTTGTACAACTAGATGGAGGTAATAACATTGACATTTGGTGCATGTTATCAAGCACTATTAAAGCATTATATCCCATGAATTAAAGACAATGCCATATACAGCTAGTTTTATAAAACAATAGGTCTGTCTATCTTACCTCAGTTTCAATCTTTATTCGCCGTTGGATAGTAGACTCTGGCTGGGCTAGTGGACCGGGCGAGACAGGAGATTGAGGAATATCTACTTGCGAAATGCTTAAGCTATCGGGCGCTTCAGCGTATGATACTTCACAAGGTTCTTCGACAGAAAGCATCTGCTCTTCAGCACGAAACTTCAGAATGTTTTCCTTCAGTCTGTTTGAAATGGCTGAATTTTTCTTTTTTCTTGACATGACTTTAGAACCTTTTCGCTTAGACTTCCTATCACTTCCATACTCCGCAGGTCCTTCTTCAACTGATAGTAAGTTTGGTGTCAAAGCGTCTCTGCAATAGCACGATGAACACGATTAGTACCTACACCAAACAATAATTATTCTTACATTTCATTCTCTTGGATCTTGAACCAAAGCTAGTTACTCCGCTGAAAAGTCACGGATTTTTGGAGAAGCTGGTTAGATCATTAAGCTAGCTCTATCCAAGTTTGGTTATTTTTACTTACAGCATCTCCTTAGCGTCTGACTCCTCTCTACGAAAGGTTCTTGACCGATATAAAGCTAAAAATAAATGGATAAAATATGCATGTAAGGCGTTTTTCAGCTACCTTACCCATCATTGTCGCATTTTATATATAGTAACAGCAAAGGCGACGGAGCAGTTAGTTGAAAAGTGGGGCTCCAAGCCTGATCACGATTTTTGTACCAAACTAACTGATAACTTCTCTTTCCCTCTGTTCTTGCAACGTTTTATGCCGTAAGACCCAAAATTGATAGACCCTTTTTGTCTTGTATACGTTGTCCGAGTATGTGTAATGATATCCCTTTCGTCACAGAACGCAAGGTAAATTTCCAAAACGTGAGGATGCCGAGTACCCTGACACCTCTCAGGGTTCTCCCGGCAGTCGGCTCCTGCACCGCCGCCTAACAAAAGATATAGAAGATCGAGTTCTCCGTATTTTAACGGTTAGGCGCCTACTTCAAAGCAGAGATTTAACGCCAACCTCGAAATATAATAAGATAAATTTTCCCTAACGTTGCTTTTCTAACAGGTTACCCAACAGATTGTAATTTGTCCGTACATTTAAGAAGTCCTGGAGCTTTCTTTTTTAGGTTACATTCTTTGATGTGTTTGACCCACGTGTTTTTGACTTCGATGGATGGAGCCCTGAACACGTATATCTCTGCGTTGCTCCGTTTCCGCAGCCACACGGCCCATTTACACGGATCACTGTCCACTGTTTCTGTCTGTCCTAGACCACGGGTCTGCCAAAAAATAGATTTATTTTAAAAATACATATATGTATTTGTGAACTTTCACATAGAAAAATAAAACATCGTCCTCAAAAATCAACATCTATAGTAGCTTTATATCTATAAATAGATTGTCACATCGAGAACGCGCTCCCGGAAAAAAAAATAGCGTGAGCGTTTAAAATCCTCTCATGAAACATGATATTAAGATTTTTTAAAATTATGTATTTTCAATTATAATCAAGAGCTACTGGACAGTTTTATCTAAAGGCATGTGCAAACTATTGTTATTGTATGGTGCACAGAATATGCTATGCGGCGTTATTAAGTTTTTAGGGAGAATCCAGGAATGGTGAATTCATTTACAAGGTTATGAAATCATTGCCAAAAATAACATAAAATCCGCGCCTAAACTATTGCGATTCCCCTCAACATTTACTACAGTTTTTATTAACATTTGCATACCTTTCATAAATGGGTCCCCACTTACTCTTATCAACCCCCCTCACCTCCAACCACGTCCCCCCAAGCTCAATGCTTGTTTCTGTACAAGGTACACCCCTCACTGAAATCAGAAGCTGATCATCTCAACATTGCGAAGAGGGAGGGAGAAGTGGTATAGTTTGTGTTGTGTTTGGATAGGACGCTGGAGTTGAGTAGTTAGAGTCAACCAGTTTGACGCGAATTGTGGTTTCTCATAGCAATCACACGCCATTATTCAACCCCATCCATGCGTTGTTTGTTTCTTGATTTGTTGTTGATTTTTACTTATATTTGAATAATATTGTTTAAAGGAAAAGGATTGTACACCGAGGCATTAGGTCAAACCTAATTCAGTCTTTTCTTTCTCGAATCCTTTATTAGTAAAGTCCTACGTACCTTAATACTGTTATGAAAACGTAATTCCGTTACGCCTCCTTCTTTTTCGAGAGTCTCTGTAACGACGATAAGTTTTTCGAACAGGAAAACATTGCGTTCCTTCATCTTTTGTCTATATTTCCCTTCAGCGACTTCAAGAGTTTCCTGTTAACATCAAAGGATAAGTAGAACAGTGAATAAAAAGTGTCTATGCATACCATAAAAGTCCTTAAGGCTTACCCTGAGAATGAGATCCCCAGTATCATCCGGTTTTGCCTATCGAGAACAATTCAAAAATTAAATCGATTAAAATAATACATTGTCTGTCTGTCTATCTGCTGTCCATCTGTCTGTCTGTCTGTCTGTCTGTCTGTCTGTCTGTCTGTCTGTCTGTCTGTCTGTCTGTCTGTCTGTCTGTCTGTCTGTCTGTCTGTCTGTCTGTTTAAAGCTTCACTTTAATAGCAAATACAATCCATGCCACAAAATCACGAAAACAATAATTTTCAATAATGAAAGTTCTTCTTCTAGATTTCAAAGCAAAGCACAAAATTTCTTTCCACTTACGTCATATCCTTGTATCGAAGCAACGGATATCATATCATTGGTTCGTTTCAGGATTCTTAGTGCCACATTAAGGGCCCGCTGGAATGAAGTAGCACAACAACAATAAAAAAAAACCTGATGATCTTAATGTTAATAAGAAAATTGAATTAAAACAAACATGTTTCTTACCTGGATTTCGCTACCATCTTCCCCTGCTCTTTCCGTAAACTTCAAAATATCCTGAGAAACAAAATAAACTCAACTGGAAATGTGAAACATTACCATCCACATCAAGCAAACACCAGGGTTAAACCTTTTTCTCAAGTTTAGGAAGAGCGAATTTAGCAAAAAAAAAAAAACTTGGGAGAATTCACCAAGTCTGGGGATCCATGTGCGAATCAAAGTGCATGGATGGAGCCCCCCAGTTTATACATACCATGCACCCAAACGGTTGATGTACAAATCCAAGTGCATGGAGCCCCCCAGTTCACACATATCATGCACCTAAACGGTTGATGACCCATCTAGTTCATGTGCCAATCCAATTGCATGGAACCCCCCAGTTCATGCATATCATGCACTCAGACGGTTGATTACCCACCTGGTTCATGTGCCACTCCAAGTGCATGGAGCCCCCCAGTTCATGCATATAATGCACTCAGACGGTTGATTACCCACCTGGTTCATGTTCCACTCCAAGTGCATGGAGCCCCCCAGTTCATGCATATTATGCACCCTTACGGCTGATGTTCTGGGCGTGAACTTGGCGGTTCCATGCACTTAATTTGCTACATGAACCATGATTCAATTTATGTGAAAAGGTGCATGTAGTTGCTACAGAGTTAAAAGAATCCTTACCCTAAGTAGTAACTGGTACTTTGTAATTCTTTGTACTGGTTTGATTAAGTAATCTGAAAGCTGCAAGCGATGCCCTAGTCTCTTTCGACAGTCCTTGACAGATTAAAAACAATGAGTTTAAAACAATGTATAGCGTCACCATCATTTACCTCATAAGGGGTTTGAGTTTCAGCAGAAACAAATAATGGAACTAATTAACTATTGGGTGGTTGGAGGGATGGATTATTGGATGGTTGGATGGATGGATGAATCAGAGAAAGAAAGGAAAAAAAAGATATACCTAGCTATCCAAACATTCAAGTATGTCAGAAAAAAATTAATTGGTTGAATGGCCATAACTGCACAGTCAACCGACTTATTTCTTTTTTTTACTGGAAGTTTGAAAATTGGTTAGCTATTCTGACCAGAACTAAGAACCTAGTTGAGACTTACTTTAAAAAAGGATTCCTTATGAGGAAGGACAAGCTCGTCAGACTTGGCTTTTGATCTGCAATATATCGTATATAGTTCTTCGAGTTTTGTTTCCTGAAGGAAAGAAAGCACGAAATTAATCAGCCCTCACAAATATAACGTGATCGTACATAGTTTAAAATAGTAGTCAAGAACCAGAATGATACATTACCTATGAAGTGCAAGTGGGAAAGAGCAGCCCAGTTCCGCAATATGGCAGACCGGGAATCGCGCAAATGATTCTGGAATCGTTCTAAATACGTGTGCTTCGTTTTGCCGTGTCAGATTTGTGACGAAAATTGACCTTGAAAAAACACGCCTTCACACCATACGAGCAGAACAGATGCGCAAAAATGCTACACTTGCTGTGAGTTGTTCACTCTTTTCCTCTACCTCACCTTGGAAGAAGAATTTGGCAAGCGCAAGTGCGAGCATTTTACGAGTTGATTTCCGTTTCGCGCCAAAAATATCGCCTTTGGCTGCATGTTTCATATGATTTATTCATCGACGGAAAAACCCGTCGGTAAAGTTTTTCATTTCGAAAAGTAGAAGTGAAAAATCCACAATCCCGCCAGTAGAAAAAGAGGCAGAGGACTTTTAAAAATTATATAACGCGATGCCTGCGAACGTCCTCAACGAAAGAACTTGAAACGGGTGGATAGACAGTTTAACCAAGCCTAGCTGAAAAGAAAGCTATTTTTAGAAAAGCATACTTACTGCGGAAGAGAAGACTTCGCCTAATTTTGATGGATCGTCTTCACATTCCTTAAGATCTTTGACAAAATCACTAAATGCATAGAAAGGAGAACTGTCAGGCTATTCATTATTTAGCTATGATTTAATTGAAAGAATTCAAGTTTATCGATTGTTGTTCAAAATATGAATTGGTACACGGTGCGACTGTTGTGTCCAAGGTTTTTCATCGTAATAGTAGACTGTACTAAGTCGATACGCGACAGTTGCACCGCGTATCCAGGGGTGCTTACCACCAATCCATTGGTTGGAAAATCGTTTGCTAATGATAAGAAAAGAGTGGGATGGGAAACTTTAACTTCTTACAAATAATGCACGCTTCTACAGGAAGAACCGAACAAACGAGAGGGAAAAGGGATTACTTCAATCGGAAGACAGAATTTTTCCTGAACTTTCCCGGTCGGAATGAAACATACCAATCGTTTTTTTCCAACCGAAATTTCGGGTTTTTCTGGGTAAATGGTGAGCACCCCAGATCTTAGACGCACTTACGATGAATGCCACTCGTGGATATTTTGGACGTTTGAAAATATAACTTTTTCTTTTCCTTTGAGTTCGTTTGGAACGTTAAACTCTTTAGACAGAGCAGCCATGTAACCCTGTGGAAACCACGCAAAAATTATTATTTCACAATTAGATTTTAAGATATTATTGATGTTGACTTAATGACAATAAGACCGTAGAATGAAGGTGAAGGTGGAGGTTGAGGGGTTTGCTAGGCAGAAGGTTTTACATTCCGGACTGAGGGCTAATGCCGCCTGCCTTAGCTTCAGACACAGATTGCAAATTGCAGATTGCAGATTGCCTTAGACACAGATTGCAAACTAATTCTCAACTACACAGAAAGAAAAAAAGAATGCTCTTGTCGTGTTTCTTGGATTATGGTCGCAAAAAGCATCAATGTGTGGCAACTTCAAAATGCTTTCTAATTTGTTACTGTCACAACTAACCACAGAAAAAAAGCACTAAAATTTTTCCGGCATAAAAATTGTCAGCATACGTACCTTAATGACATGCCCAAGGTCCCGGATGTAGTTCTCCTCTGTGTCAATCAATTCACTCACTACATACCTATGAACAGAATTTAAAGCCAGTCAATTGATAAAACGTCTGCTTGTCTGGCGACAAGGAAAGCACCGGAAAAACATCAGATTTATCAATTTAAAGTGGCTCAATAACATTTTAACGGTCTTAATAGTTAATGTGACTGATACGCCAATTACATCTTCGGGTAATGAGCCCAGAATAGATGACAAAATCTAAGATAAAGTGGAATCTTCATGCCTTCAGGCATAAAACAATCTCTACAATTATGAAAACATTTTGCTCTCATTATTATTATTTATTATTTATTATCAAAAAGATAACGCGAGCGAAATACCGTTTTGTCATCAAATATAAGTCGGAAGTTGCAGTATCGCACAAGCTCGCACCGCGCAAAATGAGCTCTTATGAAATAATACATTGAGCCATCTTACCAAAAAAAGGATCAATGCCTAGTGTACGTAAATCCAGTTCCAGATGCACGCGCGAGGCAATTTAGCACAATAGAAGCTTAAGAGTTGCTCGATGAGCAGCTTAGTGTGACTCTAGCTTCTTTAGCGTGACTCTGCCTTCTTTAGCGTGACTCGACTTTCTTTAGTGACTCTACCTTCTTTAGTGTGACTCTAGCTTCTTTAGCGTGACTCTACCTTCTTTAGTGTGAATCTACTTTCTTTAGTGTGAATCTAGCTTCTTTAGCGTGACTCTACCTTCTTTAGTGTGGCTCTACCTTCTTTAGCGTGACTCTACCTTCTTTAGTGTGACTCTACCTTCTTTAGTGTGACTCTAGCTTCTTTAGTGTGACTCTAGCTTCTTTAGCGTGACTCTACCTTCTTTAGTGTGGCTCTACCTTCTTTAGCGTGACTCTACCTTCTTTAGTGTGACTCTAGCTTCTTTAGCGTGACTCTACCTTCTTTAGTGTTAATCTACTTTCTTTAGTGTGACTCTAGCTTCTTTAGCGTGACTCTACCTTCTTTAGTGTGACTCTAGCTTCTTTAGCGTGACTCTACCTTCTTTAGTGTGACTCTACTTTCTTTAGTGTGACTCTACCTTCTTTAGTGTGACTCTACCTTCTTTAGTGTGACTCTAGCTTCTTTAGCGTGACTCTACCTTCTTTAGTGTGGCTCTACCTTCTTTAGCGTGACTCTACCTTCTTTAGTGTGACTCTACCTTCTTTAGTGTGACTCTACCTTCTTTAGTGTGACTCTACCTTCTTTAGTGTGACTCTAGCTTCGAAGTGCATCCAGGATTTGACATTTATTCAACTAAGCATTGACCATTGCTTTTATAACAGCCTTTCATTTCATGCAGATCAACTAATAGCTTCTCCTCTACTTACGCACGCCCATGCAAAAAATGAGGTAAAAAAAGAAAGAATTATCTTAATGTCTAAAATGAAAGCCCAAATGTTCTTTAAAACAAAATCATTGGAATTTTAAAACGAATTTACTTGCATATCTTTTCAAGAAATATGACGTGAAATAAAACAAGCTGAGAATACTTTACCATTTTATATTCCATATTCTATTGAAAACTGCGAGCAGTTCCACTTTTCCCTCCAGACTCAGTAAAAACGAGCGTCCACAGGAATCCCCAAACACTCGCTCTTTTTGAGTTTGGAGGGAAGAGTGGGACGGCTGGCAGTGAATTCCATATCTATCATTCCTGTCAACTTAAAAACTTAAAGCTGCAAGGGATGAGCCATTCTATGCGCACAATACTGCGCAATAGTACCATATACAGTTATTTCAACAAAGGTTAGTGAAGGTTTTGTTGCATGTTGTATAAGTTGCATATATATATATATATATATATATATAAGTTGCATATATATTATTTATATGTAAATTTTGTCAGGACAGAACAAAATATATCAAAAACTTTGATAAAATCCTTTTGGCTGGTTGGATTCACATCGCCCATAGTGCATATTCGGCTTGGTATGCAACATAGAACATGCAACATGCAAAAAAACCTTTACTAACCTTTTTTCTGAAATACCTGTATACTACCTCTATGTCCAAAAATGCCTCGCATAGTACTGGCAGTGGTTAGACACCCTGCTCTGCATGTGGTGCAAGTATTCACACTTGCACTCTTACCAAAGCAGCCAATTCATACTGTTTACCTGGATATTGCTTTTTCGTCAAATTAGGATTACTGCAACAACATGTACAAGCTAACGAGTCCATATTCATGTTTTCAACTTACCCTCGCCTAATGAAGGCATTTTGTTGTGGATTGGCTGGTACCTCTTCGGCTGACATCATTACTTCATTACATTCCAACATGACTATTTCAGTATTCAATGTCTGTACAATATCCTCGTTACTGGTGCTACTATGAGTACTAGCCGAGTCATCCAGTGATTCCACTGTTGCTACTTCAAAGTCTAATGACGCTACAGTCTCAAAACAATTTACAACACAAACATCGTCCGGACTCTCACAAGACATTGTCATTTCTTCAGTAGATGAAATATCCTTAACTTCACTGACTGAAAACACTGGTAAATCCTGTTGAACTTCCATCTCAATAACAGGCTCACACGAAGTCATTTGTTCTGGTACGGCAAAAACCTCTTGCTCAACACTATCCATAACAATTCCATCCGTGTTCTCTTCCACGTTATTAACTTCTTCTACAGCAACAAATTCACACATATCTTGTTGTATTTCCTCTTCTACAGCCACCGCCAGGTTGGCGTCTTCAACATCATCAATACGTTCACTGAATGACTGGCAATTTCTTCGAGTAATTTCGGGGGACAGCATTTCAGTGCTCTTTTGTTTTTTAGGTAAATCACAGCTCTTTGTTCTTGCTACTTTATTTCTTTCCTTTATAATACGAAAGTAAATTGAAAAAGAAAAACATCACAACGTCAACAAGTATGGCGGATCCGAAAATTAATAGTATCCATGCAAACATTTACCACGAAGCCCATAGAAAAGAAGAGAGATATAAGCTATGTCTTCTAGATTAAGCCCCGTGGTATCCGGTATCTTTTTGCTTAAAATAATAAATATATAAATAAACAATACCTTTGTTTCAGATTCGGTTTCTGACTCGGATCTTTTTAACTTTGGAATTTTCTTCATTTCGTTCTTTACTCTGTTTAATTGTTCAGTGGCTAGCAGTATGAGCGATCTGAAACACTTCAGCGCACTATCGGCTTGATTGCACAAGACAAGAGCTGTAAAAAAATACAAATACATCACAAAATACATAATACAATTTTGTTCGGGATCCAAATAAACTCTATAGATCAAACATGTGCTTCCGATTTACACAGAAAAGCGTAAGTGACAATAAACATTTGGGTTCGATGGCATCAAACTTTTTCGTATTTTTAAATAGACGCGTTTACCGAAAGTTGACTTTTCCCGCCATTTTCTAATGATAATTGGGTGTGCCAATTTTCATACCAAACGCTATAATTTAGATCAAAGGCCCATGAACATTCCATTAATTATGTGTCAAAAGGATCACTTCTTCTTTCGTTCAATTAGGTTCGGCTAGTGTGAAGTTCGACCTGACCTTATCCTTATTATGGTTACTGAAAAATCTATAATATCTGTCAGTACCATTAAAAAGCAGTCTTAAAGAGACTCAGGGTAGTTTTGGTCTGGCACACCTAGCCGCATTGAAACGGCTACAACTTTGTCTTGAATAACTCGATCTGCAAGCACTTTTCACACAATGTCAGGAAAGGATTAAAGGTTTCAAAAATGATAAATTAGTTTAAAGCGGCCTTTTCATTATGACGTAAAGATGACATCATAGAAATCGTTTATCACTTAATTTCTCCAAAACTAGACCTAAACTTTCAAAGGGACTTGCACCAGTCGATAGTATTCATCAAGGCACCCAGCATATTGCAATATGTAAAAAATGTATGAGAGCGTTTTCCAAATATTGCGCGATGAATATTTTCATGGACTTTTACTATTATTTCTAGCGTGTCAACTTTATACCCTCAAAATGGGGACTTTAATTTAGTGGATTCAATATTTTTAGTAGCTAGAATATAGGTACGAATATAGACACTGTCCTTGTTGAGTATGAATCACATGTGATTTTCTTTCTAACGTTATGGATTATTTGGACCTATTTTTGCTCAAGGCTGCTTGTTGATTATTCACGCTTGACTTCCGTGTTATTCGTTGTCGTGTGCTGTTAGTTGCGAGCGTTCTTATTTTTATTTGACTGCCTTACAACCCTTCAATTAATAAGAAATTAAAGGAAAATATTTGTAAAAGATACATTTTTTAGTGACTTCATTTAGAAACAAATCGTTCGACGATTTTTTGAATGCCGAGATGTGCCGCTTTATATTATCGTTATGTTCTATCGCTTTTGACAACAAATGGGGTCATTTACCATCATATCAAAAAATCCATAACGTAAGGAAGAAAGTCACAATGTGATTCATACTCAATAATCTATATTCAAGCTACTAAAAATATTGAATCTACTAAATTAAAGTCCCCATTTTGAGGGTATAAAGTTGACACGTTGGGAATAATAGTAAAAGTCCATGAAAATATTCATCGCGTAATATTTGGCCGAAAACGCTCTCATACATTTTTTTCATATTGCAATATGTTGGGTGCCTTGATGAATACTATCGACTGGTGCAAGTCGCTTTGAAAGTTTAGATCTAGTTTTGGAGAAATTAAGCGATAAACGATTTCTATGATGTCATCTTTACGTCATAATGAAAAGGCCGCTTTAAACTAATTTATCATCCTTGAAACCTTTAATCCTTTCCTGACATTGTGTGAAAAGTGCTTGCAGATCGAGTTATTCAAGACGAAGTTGTAGCCGTTTCAATGCGGCTAAGTGTGCCAGACCAAAACTAGCCAGAGCCTCCTTAAATGCCAAGAAAAATTTATAGGTACAAGAAAGAAATCGTTTTGGCACCTGTCAAAGTATTCTACATACTAATCTGGAGATTCTTTACGAAGTAGCTAGCATTCATGTACTATCAGTAGTGCTATTGAAATTTGGTTTCTTGATCCTTTAACTTTTGAAATCCGTGTTAAAAATTGAAAATCGAAAGACATTTCCAAATAAACTTTGACACGTTTAGAGACCGATATAGCCGCTCGCGAAGGTATAAATAACTGGCAAGCTATTCAGTTCGATGTTAAAAGGGGAGGCCGTAGCGGAAACATTAATCCAATTTAACACTCGAAACAACCACACTGTCCCACCTCCGAGATATGCTTCGCTTGTCATGCACAAAGGTTTCAGTGTGAGGCTTCGTTCATAATGATCAGTGATTCAATAATTGAATTAATTTAACACGTAGTCTCGTACTGAAATCTTTGTGTGCGACAAGCGAAGAATATCTCGGAAGTGGGCTATTGCGTCTAATAATGCACCAGTCAATTGAATCCCCCCAGCCCCGCACCCATCCCAGAGACAAGGCGAGGAATTAACGCGGCAAGACAGGGGATTTAACACGCATTTAACAGAGTGAATGCACGGGTATTCGGGGAATTTAATGGCTACTTCAAACTTCAACAGTTTAATAAATTTTAAACAACAAAATCTTAGCAATTTTAACAGCAAATCTTTCCCCGTGGACCAAAGGAAAGTGCTAAACTATTACACGCTGTGTTTATGCTAAATTCCCCGCCATCTTCCGGGGGTCCGTGAAATGAGGGCCTTTGTTTAGAATATCATATGACCTGACAAACACTGAATAGTTATAATTGAGTTAATCGTGATACGAAGGTTAGTTTATGAGCGATAAGAAGCTGAGATCGCGTCACAAATAGTTAAACCCTTGACCCAGCGATAAGTGAGAATGGCAAACCCTCACAAAATATGAATACTGCCATTAACGCCTTCAGCAACTAAAATAAAGACAAATCTAATCCAATTACATCGATTTCAGAATAGAAAGAAGTAACAAGAAGAGAATAGGAAAATATCTATAATTTGTTGCACCATGACACACGGGCAGAATGTCACTCGAGGTTCAAAATGTTATCCAATGTACGATATTCCTCTTTTGATTGGCTTCAATATTTTCAAAATCAAATAGCTTAAACGAGCACTGAAGTCAAGTTACATGACTAAATGTCCAGTTTACTAATGGATTTGACTAAGCAAGATAAAATGCAAAGTGAAAAAAATAAATAAATAAAATAAAACAATAAAAAAGGAACAACTGCTCGATTAATTGGTCCATCAATTGAGCAATCAATGATTGATTAAATTAATTAATGAATTATAGAACACCCACCTTTGCCAGCTTTCAAATAAAGTGACATGGCTTTTCTTGGATGATTATTTCTGCACTTGTCCGCTTCGTCAATGCTTGCCAAGGCCTCTGTAATATCAAAGCATACACATGTTGGTTATAAAATGTACCCGGCAACTGAACCAATTTACGTAAATTATACATTTTTACCAAATAAAATCAGGAAATGTGTCCTTTTTAGTTTCCTTATAATCTATCAGTTTGCTAGTTCTCTGTAAATGACAATTAATACAGTTACTAAGCATAATATATAAAGACAAGTAAGGGATACTGACCTTTTTCATTATCTTGGGCTTCAGAAGAAACAGGAGAAATGCTTCCATCATCAGTATCAACTGCTTTATTGCCATCAAAACCAAGTAAACTGTAATCTACAAATAAATCCTTAACTTCTTTTTGCTCCGAGTTAGTTTCATTGTTTAGAGCACAGTCCTTAGGGCTTAGGCTGGAAACATCTGCTCTGGAAAGTGGTTCATGGATAACAGGCTGAAATGCTGTAAAAATTTATATGATATGTTAGAAAATAAAGCACTTTAAGTTATAGTCTAAATTTAATAGTAGTACATATACTTAAAGCAACCTAATTTTACCTAGTTTCTAATGGCATTAATTATAATAATAACTTATGAAGTATTTGAAATAATAATGCAAACACTGATTGGCAGGCTCCCATGTTTATATTATCTAGGACAGGCACGCAAAAATATTTTATAAAATGGCCGCTACGATATAAAGCTGCTTGTATATGTCTCTGTATTGTGATATAAGATTATGGGATTAATTAAACTGCAATCATTTATTATTTAATGCAGTTACAAATTGTAAAACTACAAAATTGCATATACATATATATAAACATTTTTAGCATGTTGAGTGTGACACTATCGCAGTCCCTTATACGGTATGTGGCTTGATGTATTATTTTTATATAAATGCACACCCAGTCAGAAGTTAATGCTAATTGGCATGTGTTGTAGCAGTTATATGCTACTTTGGCCAATATAACCTGACACTTTCTGACAAAGATGACATTGATGGCAGGTCAGTACAATATAAACTGAGCCACATATTGAACACAGGGGAAGCTCCAGGTGAAGGGTGCAGGGGGTGCACACCCCTATCTGGTTCAATGTTGTGCCACTACTTTGAAGATACAAAATACAAAATATTTTTTTCCCTTTGATCTTAACTTTGGCTTAAATTTGTGTGCAGCACCCCACCCTGGCTTGATCAAAATCCTGTATCCCCTTTAACAGCTTGAGTAGTGATAGGGAAGGGACATGATGTCACAGCGCATCAAAAGGCACATGAAAAACGTTTTTTGCTTTGTTACATTTGACCTAATTGGTATATTTCTGACCAGATTATTGCTTATATTCCAATGGCCTGCTTGCAAGAACAGTTTATGAGGAACATTTTGATTTTGTCAGCGATGTAAAATAACACGAATATATAACATAAAATAATTGGGATTTTATAGTTGTGAAAGTTGTCATGAGTCTCACAAGAAGTAGTCAGCTTTGGGGATTTTCTGGGAGATTTGAGACTCTTATCTGGAGACCGGGAGATACGGTCCAAAATCAGGAGACTCCCGGTTTATCTGGGAGAGTTGACAGCTCTGCCTACTCAGAAAAATAGTTTTTATGAAAATCACCAAAAATAAATATGATAAATTATTATCTCTGGGAGAGTCCCTTCTAGGCAACAACCTAACACGTTTAAAGAAGCCAATTAAATGCAACATGAATATTTATTATTTATTATTGATAATGATATATATGTATATATATAAATATATAATATTACCTAAATCTATAGATCCACATTTGTAGCTTAATTAATAAGCTATAATGTGACTAGCTTGGGTAACAACATGACAAGAGGGGAATCCAATTAAATGCAACATGAATATTAATTATTTATTATTGATAATGATATATATGTATATATATATACATATAATATTACCTAAATCTATAGATCCACATTTTTAGCTTAATTAATAAGCTATAATGTGACTAGTTTGGGTAACAACATGACAAGAGGCCGGAAGCCAATTGAATGCAACATGAATATTAATTCATTATTAATAAATTATTGATAATTCCCTATAAATCCACATTTGTAGGTAAGAACATGACAAGAGGAAGCTATTTGAATGCAACATGAATATCAATTCATTACTAATAAATTTTTGATAATTTCCTATAAATCCACAGTTGTAGGTAACAACATTAATATTTTTTTATAAATGTCATACATTCTTTCCAGTACAGGCCAGTGTATAAACACAAATTGCTGGTTTTCACTTGACATCATTTCCTGTCTTGTGCCAAATGTTCATCAGATCACAAGTTTTTAATAGAATCCTTTCAGGCTGACAGCACATGGGGTCATTGTTTGACCACCATGTGGAACAGATACTAACATTCAAAAACTGCTGAGTGAAAGCCAGCAAACTGTATTAAAAAGGGAACATATACTGCACAGCTTATCTTAAAAATGATTTTTTTTAAATTCAATACTTGCACCATTTTTACTGAACATAGCATTCATTGTTTTCAATTTATATTTCTCAATTTTAAGTTTTTCCAAATTCAAAAGCTGTCAGAATAAACAGTTTGAAATTATATTCACCTTTTATATATATAGTAAATTTTGTTATTATTTTTCCAACATTCTTAGTTGATTTTTCTTTAATTATTTAGTTTTACTTTATTACCTATAGGAGTGTTTGTCTAGATGTGTATATTTATTATATAGTTTAAATGATTTATGCCATATGTTGTTTTTTAGAATAAAATTCATCATCTTTTTGTCTAATTAAATAAGAATCAATAAGAAATAAGAAATCATTTTCAACTTATTTCAATAGGAGAACATAGTTAATAAACTTACAATATTGGAAAAAAATCAAAAAATTTATAATCGATATGAATTAATTATATGAAAACAATTGAATAAACTATCCAATCTTAATCAATTATTATAACATCTCTTCCATACAACATTTTGCTTTAAATTCATTTAAATAATTCACCAGATCTAGAGTTTCGTAATTTAAGCTTTTTTAGTTACAATATCAGTAAAAAAAGTCAAATCAAACTGCACTAACTTATTGTCTTATATCAAGTGCTTTTAAATGCGCTGTCACTTTAAGATAAAAACCACATAAAGTCAATAATAAGTCAACAAAATGCATACACAGTAAAATGGCTGCATGCATTAGGTTGTTTCTTTTACGCGTTAGTGAACACATCAAAAAATTATTACTGCTAGTACCAGAATGACAAAACTACGAACCAACATCATTGGTTTTGGTATTTGTATTAATATCAAGGAGTCCTAATCTATGCCTTCTATACAGATTTAGAACAGAATACTCTTACAAAAGATTACCAAGTGTCTGGAACTAAAAAGAATTAACCCAAGAAATGTAAATAATTTATTTACATAAAAAAACAAAAATCTCTTCTGATCCTGATCACAAGAGAATGGCGATTTTTATCTTAAGTCTAAAGATGTTCAAATATGTCCGTGTTATCGAAATACTAAGTGACCGCAAGAAATCTTAGGAAAACCATTTATTTTCAAAACATCTCTCAGACTGTACACGTCAAGAACTATAATAACAGATGTGAGTCCATCAAATTTTGAATAAATTCGGCGAAAATCCAAGTTCAATACAAAGTTTAACCTTGTGCTTTCGATGTAATAGGTTTATATAAAGCTAGTTGTAGTGGGAATAAGAAAAACGAATTATCACAAGATTTCCTTACAAATAATATAGTGACAATGTTACTAAGAGGGGGGAGTGACTTCAAATAAGAAGTACTAATGGTTGTACTACTAGCGCGGAAAGTTTCCTTCAAAGGATCAGTTAACGTATTTTCTATATCGCTATATATTTGTACATGTCATGGCTCTGAGAAAGTTTAAAGCCAGCTTTGACAAGCCATCTGTATTTTTGTTTGCTTTTGGACTGTTTCATAATGAAAGTTTAGTTTTTCCGTTCAGAATTGCCTCAACGTGTCTTTTGGCCCCTAGTAATAATAACATACAGCCCCATGATCATAGCATATCATATATAGGACCTTAAAGAAAATAAAGCTGTTGTATCTATATCAGCCATTAGCACCCAACACAAAATATAATCGACAGATCTATTGATAAATACTATGTTACTAATATTCCACAGCCATGGCCGTTTAGTAGGATTCCAGATTAACATTTGGCGTGCAGTATATTATATTCCTTGAACATGTATTAGCAACGTCCCGAAACCTACTTCGATGTGGTACATCTCTAAGTTTATCTTACAATGTTGCGGTTTTGTCGATCCTGTGGTCCTAGACACACTTTTACAGGCCTTAAATGGCGTTGAGAAAAATGAATTAATGCCTTAAACACGAAATAGCTTTTCTTTGGTCTTTGTGTATTTATGTTCTATTTATATATGGCTGCATTTACGCCATCAATTGCATACCTTCCTGAAATATTCCTTTCGACCTCTCGAAGCCCAGAACAAGACGCTCATTTAAAAAATCCGAAGTCACAAAAACGTATTTAAATCCTAACAATAATAGTATATTATATTCTTACCATAAGATAAGTCTTGTTGTGCCATCGTTTCGTCTCCTCAGACTGGGAACTCCACATATAAACAAATTTATTTACCGCCACAACTACATCCAAGTTCTACGCCACCAATCAATGGGATTTCAGTCAAATATCCCGCCAGGAAAATACCGTACAACCATTGTAAAGTGGAAAAGCATTCAATATTGTAATGATAATGCTGCTTTCGTACTGCTAGGCAGTCGCGAAAGTTTGACGAGCGAAGCAGCTGGTCATGTGTGACATGACATACATAGCGTGCATGCTCATTTGACCGTGAATCGTTATTAATGTCGTTAACGTTAAAATGCGTTAGATGATACTATGAACCTTATGTGATTAATATTGTAATTAATGATGGTATATCTTATGATGAATACACACAAAATAATAACAACAAACAAGTAAAAAAAACCCAGAAAATTAGAAAAGCTAGACGATAACGACGAAAATCACTTGTCAATAATTTATCATAAATTAAATAAACACTGTTTATTAAAATTATGGAGAACAATAAAAAAAATAATTTAAAAATAAGAAAAAATTATATGACTAAGAAATATTGAATTAATTCGTTTTTTTCCCAACGTTATATCATAAGCGTAAAAAACACAACATTCATTGATCTCAATTAAAAAACTGAAAAAGGAAACTTGTTCAGTTTTGGCATCGAACCATTTGATTAACCTCAAAGAACTGAGAACGTCAAATTTCTGCTAAACCTTTTATTACATTCCTTTTTGCCCCTTTAGATTGTTTTCCTTTTCATATCCATGTCAGTTTTAAAAAAAATTGTTCTTGCTTTTCCCGTTTAATCCTTTGTCCTTCCTCCCTCCTTCCTTTCCTCTTTCACTTCCTTAATTCGTCCTTCACTCACGTCCATTCTCAGTTTTGTTCTCTTTGCGGTTTGCCTCTATCTTTCTTCTCCTTCATTCCTTTTCTTTCTCCTTTTTTCTTCCTTCTTTTCTTTGTATTTTCGTTGTTCAGCTCCCTTCTCTGTTTCTCTTTTCTTGATCAGGTTCCTTCCTATTACTCCCTTTGCTTTTCTGTTGTTTTTTGTGTTTCTTTTTTGTGTGTCAATCATTCAATGGAATCCGACTCTAACAAAGAATTTAACCTGAAACATAAGTAACCATTAAAGCTGAACCATATATAAAATAGTCTAATTCTGTGGAAAGATAATCGGTCTTAAGTCCCACAAATATTCGACAAGGCCGAAACCCGTCAAGATCAAGAATAAGCCTTGATGTTACTGCAGATGACTCAACGACAAAAACCTGGTATATTGCTTTCCTGCTGGCTCTCTTAACAAAGAGAGATTATAATACTTTATTATTGCACTTCTATCATTATATTAAACTCGATATTTTGTAGCAGATATTGAAAGAAAGCTGATATGATACTTATATATATAATCCTGCGCGGTGCATGTGTATCAGGTAGTCGTGATATACGGGGTAGCCGTGGTATATCCGTGATAACGGTGGTATATGATGGTAGCTGTGGTATATGGTGTTTTCCGGGATATATCGTGGTATATACCGTGATAGCCGTGGTATATTCGTGATAATAATGGTGCTAGGTTAATAATAATGGGGTGTTTCTATAGCGCATTTATACATTGTACTCTCAATGCTCTTTACATTTATAACCAGTGAAGGACTTCAAGGGCTGCATATAAAGGCGCTTTCGGCAGCCCTGCAGTTTACAATCATGAGTGATTATGCCTTAGGTAGGCTGTTGAACCGGGAGACAATCCCCTACTCTTACACACGATTAATTCAACAGGTTACAGAGTTTATGTTCCCCATTTTACTGCAGGTTAGGAAGGGTATTTGGAGGCAGGACCTAAGGTTTAAAGTCCTTATCCGAACGGACTTGAAGGTCTAACCATTTGCAGATGGGAAGCATGGATGGCGTAGCGGTGAGAGCGCTCTAGCCTCCCACCAATGCGACCCGGGTATGCGGTATACGGTGGTAGCCGAGGTTTTCTGGTTCGAGTCCCGACGAGCTCGGTGTTGTATGTGAGTTGAGTTGTTTGTTGATTCTCTCCTGTGCTTCGAGAGCTTGCCGGCTTTCCTCCCTCCGGCTTTCCTCCCCCGGCAAAGTCAATTTCTAAATTCCATTTCCACTCTGTGGAATCCACTGTTAGCCCATTATTATTTTATCACTATTACTATTATTAAATGTGGTCTCCACATTTAACTTTTAAGCAAAATCAAAAATTGTTTTTGAGCGTCCAACAATATTTAGTAGACACCAAAAGATTTAGATAGAGCAAAGAACGCTTTATTGATTTTGTAAATGTATTTTATTTTCCATTGTACTTTTTCTTTATATATTTATGCTTCTTTTATTCTTTCAAATCATGTTCCACGATGTAACTTATTTCAATAAAGATAGTCACAGCTGACACCAACAAGGATTATGGGTAGATACATTTTACGTGTTTCAACCGCTTGATATCTATTGATGGACTTGCACATCTTATACAGTCTCACCTCTTCTGAGCATCCTCAAGCTGCAGTTTGTATCAAAAGCTTTACTCGTTTGATATGAAAAGTTCAGGCATAATTCTCAGTGATCTCGGCTTTCTAGGTTTTTGGAGACTAACTTTATTGAAATAAGTATATCTTTATTTACAATTTGCTTCAATTTTGCTTACAAAATCCTTAGTTTACCGAGTCCAATCCATGGGCCTTGGGAAAACAAGAATATATTTACAATACAAGGCGTAATTAAAATAAAATAAATTGATTAAAAGGGAAAAAAGAAATCAAGTTATCATGAGAGTTTTTCTAATGATGTGTGCAGTTCCAAGGAGAGTAATCTTTTGTACTTCTGTGATAAACGGATGTCTCTTCTTAAATGGTTGATATATTGTTCTAGTCCTTTGTGAATTAACCCCAGTGCCCCAATTAAAATAGGACTGGTTTTTGTTTCCATACCCCACATTTATTAAATTTCTATTTTTAGATATTTGTACTTTGAGAGTTTTTCTACTCGTTTTAGGGGCACATTTCGTTCTGCTGGGATTGACACGTCTATCGAGGAACATCGTTTTTCTACTTTGTTCTTTACTATAATGTCGGGTCTATTTGCTGTGATGGTTCTGTCTGTATGTACTTCCATGTCCCATAGGGTTGTTGCTGTGTCGGTGTCCATTCCTTTTTCAGGTTCATTCTCATACCATTTTATGCAGACAGTAAATCCATATTGCTTGCAGTTTCCAGTGAACATATTTCCCAACTTTGTTGTGCCTCTCCATGCTATGTATTCCTTCTTTGCAAGAACAGGACATCCAGATATGATGTGGTCGATAGTCTGGTCCGTAATCACCGCAGATTCTGCATTTAGTATTAACATCTTTTCCCATGATCAATACCTTGTAGGTATCGCCTGGTCTTGTGCTGCTATAATAAGCCCCTCTGTCTCTGACTTCAAACCTGTAACTTTTAAACAACTATGTGTTCTCTGTTTGTCGACATCTGGTTTGTTGACTTGCCTGATGTACTGGCCATTAGCCTGCGTTAACAGCCGTTTCTTGCACTTCCATCTGTATCCAAAATAGCTGTTTACACAGGCTATCACGTGGTATGTGACCCCACCCACTGTGTTTGACGAATGCTGCTTAAAGTTGTTTGTTGATTGAACACTTTGTTTAACTCTCCGGAATACTTGGTTATTACATTTATGGTTGGAGGGGTTATTACGTTGATGGTGGGTTTTGGATATTACATGAATGATTGACTGTTATTATATTTATAATTAAATTTAATTTTATTACATTGACGGTGGGGTGGATTATTACATTTATGGTTGACTGTTATTACATTTATGGTTGATTTTTATTAAATTTATGGTGGGTATTACATTTATGGGTGTTATTACATTTAAGGGTAATACCACTGTTTGTGGATTGGTCCAACCCTTTTATTGGCATAGACATGATCTCTTTGATTATTTTTCATGAATGGCGATTCTGTATTCTTAAGGTGGCTGCCTACTTTTGAACGTTCGAATTGAGCCCACGATAAGCGCGCGCTCAAAAACCGCTGAAAAATCTATGAGATTTAATTGAAGAATCATACGCGTTTTAAGTTTCAACAGGGCAAAACCATCAAATTTTGCACGGGACTCTCTCTTTTTTTGGAGCTCATTCGAAAAGAACTCCTAAAAATCTAGGTTATTTCGAAATTTTAGGAAAAGTTAAAATCAGTAACACTTGAAAAAATAGATTTTTGTAGGGATTTTTGTTCTACATTATGAGATTTTTTAAGAGCACCGAAACTACGAAATATGACAAATCAATTTATCTCTTTGTCTTTTTGTCATAAAATATCCATGTATTATTGTAGAATGATTGACTAGCTTTCGTTCGTGCAATCATATAGTCTGCAAAGAACTAATATCTTGTGAATCTTAATTTTTTTCTAATCACTTTCGGTGGCGCAATGTTTACTCCAAAAGCTCGTTTTTCTTCAAACAAATGCAACCGAATGCAACGCAAATGTACACAACAAAACGAATTTCAGAAATTCAGGACTGACGTAGGAGCAGGATGTTAAGTAAGAGGGAGGTGGTGTGCGGGTGCGGGTGCGAGGAGATCGCCCGGATTTGGCCTGCAAAAACTGAGCAATAGCTCATAGTTAGAGAATGGGCCCACCATTGTTTTGCCATATCCATCACAGAAAAGATCATACTTCTCAAATACTTCCTAATAAACCATAGTGTCCAACTGATTCAGAATGAGTTGACAATACTAAGCATGCATCTTGCAAAATACTAATATTCAATTTACAAAAACTGATGCCGCCTTTTTAGGTTGGACTAGAAATATGCACAATGATCCGAATGAAGAAAAATGAGGATATCATCTGAAGAAACAGCAAAACAAGACCACGGTGTGCCGGAACCAAATTTTCTGGCCATACCGTAAATACTTCGCATTGCCATACGGTTCAGCACTCAATGTCTGGAAGATATGATTGATCCCTAATGATTGCAATCAACATTGCACCAAGTCTTTCGCTGCAACAAGACTGTGGAACAATTTACCGTTAGAAATACGAAAGTCTCTATCTGTGTCTGTTTTTAAAAATTCGCTGAAGACACATGTGTTTAAGTTAGCTTTTAATTTATAATTTTACAATCAGTACAATTTTTTTTGGTTTGTTACCCATATTTTTATATCTTTATTTTTTTTAGCTTAGTTAATTATGTATTATTTTTTGTTAGTGAGCGCTCTGAGCAATTAGTGGATTTAGCGCTATATAAATAAATAGTATTATTATCAACATTAGCGCAGGCAAAGCTATTCTAGCTTTTACTTAAGAGGGCTAAAGAACTAGTTAAAACGTCATGCAATACAATTTCTCATACTCATTAATAATTCACGAGTAAACCATCCAATCAATGGGCTATTTTTGGGCCACATGATGTTACTTGAAACCTGGTAAAGTGCTGTGAAAGGAATGCATTCAGTCTGGAGTAACTGGAACAAAATTAATTCAGTCTGGAGTAACTGGAACAAAATTAATTCAGTCCTAGGACTGAATTAATTTTGTTCCAGTTACTCTAAGTCGAATAATTAATGAGATGAGAAGTCGTTTCAAAGCCTCCAAATTGGACTGGACAAGAGTTCAAAGTCCTTGCAGTTAAATTTTGGCGTGACTATAGGAGGTTAGTGCTAGCGCGACCCATGCGACATATCGGTCTGCTGGTCATAGCAAGGGGTTAATCATCTTGGAGCCGACTAACCTTTCCCTTAGGCTTCGGCCAAGCTTCCTGATCAGTCTGGAGATATCCAGGGATAGCGATGACGCAGCCGAAATATCCGGCATAGCCGTTAATGCTTCGTGCTAGTGTCATACGACGCTTCAGCCCTCGATGTCTGGAAGTATGACCCTACTGATTGCAATAAACAATTTTTTCAAACTATTCCTCTAGCTCAGCTAACGTTATTTTAGCTTTTACTGAATGAAGAAGGCTAAAGAACTCTCTGAAACGTCTTCCAACACAAGGCTTTCATAATATAGTTTTCCTAGCAGATTAACTTCTGGTATTTACCAGCCACATGCAGTTGATATGTAAAGGATAAAAATCTCTAAGCGATTGTTCAAATCTCATGCATAAAACCCATTTGTGAAATTGATAGTTTTTTATATGTGTGGTGAAGTCATCTCTTCTACGTCATTTAGGATATTCTTGGTTTTCACCTACGTCATCATGAATTTCAAAAGCGTAAATTCGCATTATCATGAGATAAAAGTTTTATAATCTTGTAAAGCTGTCAAAACTACATATTCTGGCTAAATTGTACGGCTGCAAAGCTTTTCGTTGCGGAATTATAAGCGAGTAAACATGACGCAATTTTTGGTTAAAATGTATGGAGCGGCCATTATGGTGTTCCAAGTTGGTACACCATCATGGCGGACGAAATTCCAAAGGTTTAAAATGATGGAATATTTAATATGTTTGACTATTTTGCACTTAAATATGTATTAAATAGATATTTTAAACGTGTCTGAGGGAAAATATTTTATTTAAAGTAAATTATTTTACTATTTTGATCGCTATTTAGATAGACGTGACGGCATTGCGTGACACAAACTCAACCTTCATAACTCGGCAACCAAACATCGAAATGACTCGAGATTTTTTCTTGTGGCTTATAACATTGACTTCTAAAACATACTTGACAAATGCCTTTATACCATCTATAGTTTAGATTTTGATGTTTTGATGACGTCATGTGAAAACCAGCACATTGTTCGGTTCGACCAAAAATAAGCGAAATTATGAGATGAATTGAAACAAAGTGAAAGTGTCCCTTACTCCTAACTCCATGATTTCCGAATCGTACAAGAATGAATAGTTTAATGGTAAAATATTTTGATATCAATTTGCATTGAGTGACATCATGCTGGGAAGTATCAAGGTTTATACTTCCAATATGTTAATGAGTGTGACATTAAAGACGAGGCATTAATGAGTTTATTTGTCGATCATTTGTAAATTGAAACACTCCAGATGATCTGAGAAAAAATGTTAGCCGATCAGAATTGGGAAAATGTTTGCAAAACTGAGGTATCACTTTTCCTCTTGAAATCACGGATTTCCAGGCCACCAAATAAAAAATAAAATAAAATAACGTTGCTAATACGTGCTTGATAACAGTGACATAACTTTTATATTTTTCTTATTACCCTGAAGGCAGTTCATATATGATGTTTTACTCCTCCAGAAAATGTTTGAACATTTAATAATGCATCTTGGCATTTATTTTGCAATTGCAGACGAATGTCCTTAACAATTAGACCCGCATCCCGAATGGTCTACTACTCAACAGACCCCTCCTCGGCTCTGGAGCGCTCAAGCGTAATGTTGTCCCATTTCAGACCACGTGTCATTCCCGTGAGAATAATATTTTTTGTTTGAGTTGTATCTATATTCATTGGTCTTCTCATGTGCAACCGAGCGCAAACCTTAAGCAAAGAAATGATACCCTAGGGAATGACACGTGGTCTGAAATGGGACATCATTACGTCAGAGCCGAGGAGGTGCCGATGACGCGGAAGTTTGACTCACCAGGACATGCACGAGGGCGAGAGTCGAGGCCTTATTGTTTCAGTATCTACTAATTAGTCATATAAATGATACAAACAATGTTGAAATTAGGCTGAAATACAATACTTTTTGCGTCGTTTTGGTTTTCAAAACCGTTACTTTTCGCTACTAGTGAGTCTATCACTAATAGACCACTGGTAGATCAGCCAGTCAGATGAGCGTAGGATTTAAGATTGTATATAGGGTTTGTATAGGCAGTCCTTTTATTATCCTTAAGAAAACGAAAGTAAGGAGTGCATATTTTGCTGTTAAATTATTTTTTTCGAGCTGCACGTGCGCGTGACTGAATGGCTTCACCAAGACAGGTGTTTTGGAGTGAAAATTTAGTCGAGTATTCAATTCAATTTATATATTTTTCGAGTTTCATTCTGTTTGTTTCATTTTCCATTTTCTTTTCTTCTTAGTAGGTAGCTTTCTGTGGATTTTATTTTATAAGTGACTTTCCTTGGAAATCTATGACCCATGATAACGTGTGGCTATCCGCGCTTGCATCATGAATATATGCAATCAGTTTTCCGTCGCTCTTTATAGAAGGTTCTGTCTGGCTGAAAATCAAGCATTGAATAAGCCAATCTTGTGAAAACATCAAGCACCATTAAAATTAAAAAAAAAAAACATTACAGAGACATGAAAACTTCGGATAAACACATTCATGTAAATAAACCTTTGTTCGCGCATGTTTAGTTTGATAAACATCTCTACAGTTTTCGTTAAAAAAAACTACAAACATAAATTTGAGGGCGTCTGTTTTCACCGATATTTTGTAAGAAATAATACTGACAATCTCAAAAAATTCGACTTGTAAAAACAATTCTGGAGTTATATATTCTCTTCTACGAGTTGTTTTTGCCTGTTTCTCTTTTACTCTTTTTTTCTTTTTTCTATTATTCTTAGTTGTTCAAATTGCGTGACGAACGGACCGTCTGGTTTTGACTCACATCCCCGGATGTATCCATGAGCTCACCCAGATCAGACAGCTGCTTCGATATTCTCCTCATCTTCCAAACTGATAAACGTTGTATCGTATGACAAAGTTCGGCCATTTATATTTTACATAACTATTGGCTATTAAGTTTTCGTCGTACAGTCAGAAAACATCCATCTATAAGGCTTTTAAGGAAAAGTCTCGGAATTCCCCACATTACGGTTCGGTGGTCAAATAGCGCTAAGCTGTAACAGTATTGAACCAAGTCACGAACCGCTTACTGCGGCTTACTAACTAACTGTAGTATTTCCATTCAGTAGTGTTTGTCACGGCTGCGTTGGATCAAGCAAATTGGAGTGTTGGATTTCACACCCAAACAGGGCCATGATGAAGAACGTACATGAAGATTTGTGGCTAAACTACTAAAGAAGGAAAGCTGACCACTCTGTCATCAAATTGATTGAGAAGTAAATCAACATGGCAAGCTCATTAGGTATGCTCTTGAATTATGGCAGGCAGAAAGGCTGGCTAGTGTTTTTGTTTTTGATTCTATCAAGAATATGCTCGCTAGTTTAACACCGAGCTATTGGCCATCATATTCAGCGTGTTTTCAATATGAGACAATTAATTATCGCTTTTAGTAATTAGTTGTTTATGGTGTAACTCTTCACAGGTCAGTTTCTCCACGAAGAAGATATTGACGAGGCAATGCGACTTGCCAAGAAAATTGAATACAAACAGCTTGATGAATACGAGCGCAAGATGATTAACAACATACTGGATTTTAACTGGGATGAAGAGCATCAGATGGTGTCCAACTTACTACATGCTCCTCATCTCATCCCAGAAGAAGTGCGGTTAAAAACCCTCATTAAAGGCTTACGGGAAGAAAAGCAACCGTATTATGCCCTTGCAGCAGCAACAGGGATAGCGAGTCTCAAACTTGAAGGGCCAGATGCTGAAAGGATTATCGATCTTCTCAAAAAAATATCAAATCACAAGCAGGGGACAATCGCTGTTCGGGGATTCATGACGTTAGCTGGCCTGCTCAGTCATCCAAAGGACACTTCATTTGTTATTAAATTTATGTACAAATCTAAATCAAATCTGAGGTATAATTCATTGGACTGGTTGATCGACAATATTCACGATAAAAATGAAATACTGAAAGTTCTAGAAGATAAATGTATTCCAGAAGATGTGAGGCAAGAAGCAACCGATCGAGTGAACACCGTATACCTTGACAAGGAAGATCAAATTGAAAGCCGAGGTAAGTAAAAATCACTTAGGGTATTATGGTTCTCATGTCTGGTTCAATTGACACACCTTACTCATGCATTTTAATGGTATTTTTTCTATTATTAGAAAAGAAAATATAATATTATTAGAGAAAATAAAACTAACTCAAATTGGTGATTGCTTTGAGCCATTCCAGGAATTAAATTGTTCATGAATGTGTGACCTATTTATCAATATTTGTGAACATTTTCTAAATAGTTGGACAAAAAAATTACATTTTTCTCCGTCGTGTAAAGCACTGCCATCCAAACCTCACTTGTCTAGCAATTATTCCGTAGATGGCAGGCTAAAATATGATGTTTTGGCTTGCTTTGAATTTCAAAATGGCTTTGTTTTCCAAAACATAAGTGAAAACAAAAGCCAAAGAACAGAAAACCACCAGTGAGGTCAGCAGCTGCACGTCTGTTCGACTAGCTTGCTTGCCACGGTACAAGTCATTCTTATTGTTCTTTCTAGTCAACCACTGAATATTTTAACACACATTGTTTTTCTGTAAGCTTTCTTACTCCTTGTGAAATACGCTTAGTACGCTTTCAAGTCTTAAAGTCAAACCACTTCGGAAAAAGTTCTTCGATCGTATTTGCATAGGACACTCAAGGATCCTTACACAAACACTGTCTGAATGGAATTGGCTTTTTGAGTAAACATTTTATTGTTCTTTATCCAAACAGAGATAGCTATTTGAAAGAAGCCCATGTGGCCTTATCCTCTATATCAAAGAAAATTTATTCATCCTTCATTCCTTTTCAGCATTTTCCAGTTATAAAAATGTTTGATCTCTGACAGCAGTATTTCTTCCGTGAAGTCGTTAAATATGTAAAGCGGAAATTCGTCTTTCCTTATCTGGGAAATCATAAGAGGACGTCTGGCAACTTTCTTACCGCTTAAATTCTATTCAGTTTTATTAATTGCAAATATTATGTTTTATTGAGTAATGCTAATAATAGGTTGAAACGTATAGCCTCCTTTGTTATAAGCGGTGGTTGTCAAGCAACCATTTGAATGAATGCGAAGCGCCCAGTGTCGTTGATATAAACACTCATTCAAGAAGTTCAATTATCAGTATCCTGTTTTATCGTAGAGCCATATAAAAAGATTCCTATTCGCACTACTAAATATCAGAAAAATCTTTACGAGTATGAGAACTCGTATTTAGTCGAAGTGTTCTTTTCCATACTCTTCAGAAGTGTCAATAATAATAATAGCAAGAACAATAATAATAATAATAATTCTTTTCCATACTCTTCAGAAGTGTCAATAATAATAATAGCAAGAATGATAATAATAATAATAATAATAATAATAATAATAATAATTCTTTTCCATACTCTTCAGAAGTGTCAATAATAATAATAATAATAATAATAATAATGATAATAACAATAATAATAATAATAAATAATAGATAATTGGATTAACAGTGGATTTCACAGAGTGGCTCTTCTTCCATTGGATTCCAATTGGAATTTAGAATTTGATTTTACTAAGACATAACATTTGAGCATTTTTTGGCTTCTATTTCCACTTCCAAGATGATCTTCCAAGTATAAATATTAAACTGAACATAGAAACATTCTGTTCTATAAAGTGATTTACTTTGGTTTTTAAGTAAGAAAAAATTCAGCAGAAATTATATTTGATTTAATAGTGAAGAATTTCATTCTTCCAAACGGCTGGTTAAACTGAATCGTAAGTTCCGACATCAGTGATCATGAATGAATTGAAAAATCTGTATTAGGGACCATTAATTTTTTTGTAACAACCCCTGCACGCCTTGTGCAGGGTGTGTGTGTGTGTGTGTAAGTGTGTGTGTGTGTGTGTGTGTGTGTGTGTGTGTGTGTGTGTGTGTGTGTGTGTGTGTGTGTGTGTGTGTGTGTGTGTGTGTTTGCTCGACATTTCTTTAGTGAAAGGGAAGGTTGGGCGATAGGGTGAAGTGCTTGCTCGATATTGTTTTGGGATTTACGTAAACACCTCTTCAATTATCTAAAGGTCCGTACCTTAATTCAAGTTTGTACTTCAGTTGTCAACTGCAGCTAGAAACAAAAAAAAAACTAACAAAAAAGCAAAACAAAACAAGTAAAGGCAATTAAACTCTGTTTGAATGTTACCACATCTTTCAAAACCGTTGCGGCACTACTGTAAAGTTTGATATAAAGATCTCTTCAAATCTTTCTTTAGTTAGTGGGACTACCATAAAGGTTCATGACTTTACTTAAGTATCCTTTTATCCGTTACGTAACAAGTTCACAGTAGGATCAGTGTTTTTAGCATCAATTGAAGACGTTTTCTCTTGTTGTCAATCGCTATGCTTCTGGCACGTAATAGCAGCTGTTGAAACTGTTATTTCCTATTTCCTACTTTAAATGAATATAACAAACTTTTATATCATGTTTAATCATCAGGGTACAATTTCTATACAATATCAAACAGTTAAGTGCATGCGCTTGCATAAAAGCCATACTTTAGGAGAAGAAATGTTTTTTTACATCATTCAGATTAGAATATTGCACTGACTGAGCAGGTCAGACGCTTAGGAAAAATAATCAAACCTAAGTGACTTCGTGGTGTTGATATCCATCTGTACAGGTTAAAGCTCTAGTCCATGAACAAAGTCAAGTGGATTAATAGGTTAAACTTTAAAACTACTTGATTAGCGAGCTCAACGCAACACGTATACCAATGCAACGCCAGCCATGACCATGATGTCGTCGACTATTGCTAATACTTGCATGTATATCCCATGTGAATATACTAGGCTCGTAGTCTAGACTGCATGGAAGTCTAACTGGCCCCAGGGAAGGGGGGATGGGAGAGGGAGGGAGAGGAGGGTCTGGTGGGTTATGGAGGTCAGCTTGCTGACTAATGACTACTCCTAATGTTTCATCTCTTGTCGTTCAGACTGGACCACAGAAGACATCCATCACTTCACATTTGTTCCTAATCTTGCCGAGTTCGAAGCCATGATGACAAAAGAACAGACACTTTCAGAGCTTTTCTCTGAACTTGACACAGACAAGGATGGCTTGATCACTGCTAAAGAGCTGAAGGAGTTCTGCGAAGATATAGGTCAAGACACCACAGATGAGAATGCTAATAAAGATATAGCACTGGTAGATAGTGACAAGGATGGTAAAATTAACAGAGACGAATGGATAGAGCTGATGTTTCCGAAATTCAATATACAATGATCAATTGGCCATAGTTAGCCTTTAGTTAGGAAGTGAGTTAACTAATGTGTTTACTGGCGGCAAGACACTAATTCAATCCTTCTAAGCACTCAGAAAAACGCGCTAAATTTGGTTAAGTAGAAAGCAGTATCAAAGTTCGAGGTTCGAGTGTTTGTACTCTTAGTCGCTCAGCCACGTCATGAAACGAAGAATATGGCGTCGTGATGTTGCCATTATTTGACATGTTTAGTGCTAAAAGCAATTATTTTCTTTTCCATCTCAAAATGAACATATATGATTTCATGACGGACGTAACGTTTGGCTTGGTCTGGTCTGCGCAGAGCCAACGAGTGTCATTACCTAGAGTATTATTTCTTTGTTTAACGGTTGCGCATAAGAAAACACATGAATATGGATTCTACTCGACTCAAACATATTGTGATTTTATTTTCAAGAGAATGACACGTGAACTGAAATGGGAAAACAGTACGCCCAAAATAAGGGTCTTTATTTTTGAAGTAGATGATTTCATTTTTCTAGGGTTTGTTTGCTAGTAATTTGATGCGTTGCTTTTTATTTTCTTTTAGAGAAGTCAGAACTGGTTGTGAATAACATCGTAACAAGCAAACATACTTAAGCAAAAAGTGTGATATATCAGTGTGATATTGTTTAACAGACATATCAATAGCGCAACACACTGATTCTAAAAATAGCTTAAAGATTCGGACAAACATTGCATTTTGTTTACAACAACAAAACAAAATACAAACAAACAAAAACAAACTAACAAACAACAAGAATAGAAAGGGAGAGAATTGTTAAGTAAGGTTTTATGACCGTGCATCATTAGGTAGCTGCATAGTTGTTTTTCAAGGTGTCCAAAGGAAACTAGACGAGACAAAATATAATTATGTTGTTCAAAACAATGATATTAAACAGAATAAAAACTGCTCGTAAACCATCTGATAAGTTTTGCTTTTTTATTTACATCCGTGGCTTGTAGGACCTTATGCCGATAAAGATATTTCAACTTCGGACGATCGCGGGGGATTGGGTCATGCCATGCAAATTAAACTCTATTTTTTTATGATTGATGATTATATGTTGTCTTCCAAGTCCGCAAAATCAGTGGAAGGCAAAAACTGTAAGGCTCGTAATTAACCTATTACGCATGTTCTTATTTGATATCCGAGCCCATCCCACACGGCTTACTGCCTCATCTATCTAGTACTTCTTTTTCGTGGGATTGCCAACTAACTAGATACACCGTGCCGAGGCTCAATACAAGCCGAAACAGCTGTCCACGGCCGCTTCTAGTTAAGCTGCCTCATTTTATAATAATATTAATAATAACCCATATCCTTCTTACCAAGATTTTTCGTTATAAGTTGAGAAGGCTTTGGGTACGAGAATGGCTTTATGCAACAAAGAAAATTTTTCATTCAGAATTAACTCAAGTAAGTTGATCAAGATCCTTATCCTAGCTGCCAGAGGTCCTCTCGCTCTCTACCGACCTGGGCCGCTGTGGCCAAAGAGCGCAAGGCCGCACTCCGATTGCGAAGAGAACAGTTTTCTCGCGATAACGAAACCTAGGAGCAAGAAGCACTGGAGTGAAAGAGCCCATGGAACCCAGGGTACAAGATCGACCCTAGGTTAATAACTGCTGCTGTAGAGCAGCTTTCTTCTGTCCATTTACGGTATATCAGACGTATCAGGAAATTCCTTAGCTATGATACCGTGCAAACTCTAGTTAATGCTTTTGTTACTAGTCGACTAGACTATTGTAATAGTCTCCTTTATGGTCTACCGACCAATCAGTTATGTAAACTTCAACGAGTGCAGAATGCTGCGGCGCGACTTATCTGTAATATCAGTAGATTTGATCACATAACAGTCCCACCTTGCACAAACTACATTGGTTACCCAATATTATATACAGAATAGACGCTTTAAGATATTACTTATTACCTATAAGTCTATCCATGGACTATCACCTGAATATATCACTGAACTCATTAAGTCTATGGCAGATCAAGATACAATTTAAGATCATCAAAAGAAATGTTGCTCGAGAGACCAAGAATTAAATCTTTAACCACTCTTGGGGACCGCGCATTTGAAGTTGTTGGAACGCCCTCCCAACAGAAATACGCACTACCAATAGCACGCATTCATTCAAGAAGTTGTTTAAGACGCATTTATTCCATAAGCATTTTGCTGATAAGCTTCATAATTAGATTTAATATAAACTCGATTGCAGAAACGTTGACCATTTATACATAATTATATCTAATTTATTCAGTATATTTAATGAGATGCAAAACGGAAAAATCACTTTATTTATTGTTTGTTTCATTATAAATCAGTTGGTTTTAAGCGTTGAAAATGGTTATTTTGCATTATGCATCTCATTAGATATTTGTATACATGTATACTACAACGTTTCTGCAATTGAGTGCAGTATATATATATATATACACACCTATGATTATTATTAACCATTGACCCCTTTCAACAACCCCTGCTAGGCGTGATTCGGTGGGCAGAGCAATAGACAGTATCTTATGGCTAGTTCGTTGCTTGCCCTCGTGGTTGTGCTGCTTTGGCGCTGATGCAACGGGCCTAAATGGCATTTTTAAATCATAATAATTTATATTTTTATATTTCTATTTCAGTTTGTAATGCGCGTGTGAGTAATATAAGTATTAAATTATTATTATTATCATTATGTTAGGATAGGAGTGACATACGACGAGCATTCTTGCTTGTCTGTACGGATTGTTTCATAAACACCCGGAAATTACTTCAAAATCTCTTCTTCGTAAAAGCTCAACGTAAAATAACTGTTCAAGCCCTTGAAAACAGAGCAATACATTTATGTAGTGCAAATGGTTCAAACAATGTATAAAAATAAACATATACCAGTTAAAATCTTTCTCGCATATAAACCATACTGAGCCGCACTCACATTACTCATTACTTCACGCAATCTCTTTCCAGAACCCTTATTTTTTTACTGCGCATGCTCGGTGAAACAATTTATATTTCGTTGTGCATGCGCAGTAAGAAAAATAGGCTCTGGGAACACTTGTCTCTTCAAGAAGATCATGTAGGCTTGCCTAGTTGCTGTTGAAAAGTCTTAGAGATAAAAAATTACATCTTTTTTAGCTATAGTTGTTTGAGTCTTGATATGTCTTAGTTTATAAATGCGTATTGTCTTGATTTTTAGCGTGATAAAACAAATAAAAATGATAGAAAACACGTTCATTTGCGTACTGGTTTTTTTGTGTCATGATTAACTGCAGAATTAAATGTGCGTCTTGTGTCTTGATTCTTAGCTCAATTCAATAAACATGTTAGAAAAAACGTTCATTTGCGTAATGAGTTGTTACTCTAGTAAACGCCCGTACCCTTGTCATGCCTCACTGAATTCCTATGTGTTGTCTAATTAAACGCTAACTATCTCCTATTTAATCCTAACTATTTCACGGGTATATTATTTGCACTCTACTATAAAGCAAACAGACAGGATAATAATAACTATTATAAATATTTTTATTGTAAAATTAATAAGTTTGGCAGATTAATATATTTGACAGTAACTAAACAATCATGATTCCATGTGGTCACTCTCGATATCCCCATCTTCGTTGTTCTCTATTTTTGCGCAGTTCTCGAAGAGAAGAGAAGAGTCTCTACTTGGCTGTAGACATACTTTTAAAGAGTTAATTCCCTGTATTAATGATCCAGGTAAGGTGTTGTTTTTTTCTTGTACAATTTTCCATTCATCTAAAACAGACACAACCCTATTAGGTTGCCATGGCGATACTTCAAGAAGCGAATACGCAGAAGCTAACTGTACAGCATACGGTACTGCAAAAACAGAACAAATCTAATCTAAGCCACAAGCATAGCTTGAGTGGGGTACCTGTGGCTTACTGTTTGTTATATATTGACTTAGATCTGTGAATCATAAATCCCATGTGTACTAGTGGGGCAATGTCTTTTGAAGTAGTTCTTAACCTCGATGAATATTGTTTTGACTTGTTTTTATGCCTGGTTAACTAAAACTATTAGCCATAGTTTTTATGTGAAGGCACACCCAAGAAAGGAACATACATGTAGCCTTTATCACCCTAACGATTCGAGAAAAATGCACGTCTTGTAAGTGTCAAGTTGCAGATACGCACTACACATGAACACAACAGTTTAAAAATAATATTACATTTAATTATATAATTACGAATGAAATATCTATTTTTCTCTATTTCGAAAAATTGATATCTTCACACGTGAAAATAACATGTTATTTCCACGTGTGAAGATAACACCATTGTGATGGCTATTCAAAAATACACCGAAACAATTGCCTGAAAAAGCCAAAATATACTTCATTGATAATTATATAATAAACAGAATATTACATGGGCGCTTGAAGATACGAATTTTATCCTCTCGTGTTAAAAATCTCGCGATCTTTTCAACACTCGAAGATACATTTTATATCTCCACGCACCCATGTAATATCCTCTATTTTTCACATGCTATTTTTAGGAAGCCGTACTTCACGTGCATTGACCCACGGAAAGCTAAACGTAATGAATGGTTAATAACGTTCTTTCATCATACTGACCTGAACAATCCTGTGCTGTCTGTAGTAGTCCTACAAGTAAAGGTATCACTTGAGGTATTATCTGGTAATGCTGTATGGCGATTCTACAAGCCAGCCCTGTTAAAACAGAAAAAAAAAGAGTCTTAAAGTATTCATTCTACATGAAGTAAAATAATTGAATGGTGAACCATTTCTTCATTAAACATATCCTTTTTGTAATCACTGCCAAATCCTGCAATCTGATTGGTTCAAAGGAGTGCGATAATTCCCAAATCGCATCCTTAGTGGCTCTTAATCGCATCCTTAAAAATATTCTTTCTAAACAATAAAATAAAGCAAAATAAAACAAAACAAAAATTTTCTTTTTTCTCTACATGTATTTTTTTTGTTCGCATTTAGTTCTTCTACATTAAATTGATTATTCTGCACTCTTTATTGTGTCTTTTTCTTGTGTTTGGTTAAAAAAAGGATATGATTAAGTGGTAACTGAACTCGCGGTCGTGCGATTTTATAATCGCTAGTTTGATTTCAGACCAAATTGCACTCCACTCAGTTCAATTACCATTATTTAATATTACTAATACTACTTACTTCTAATAATAATAATAATAATAATTTAATAATTTTAATAACAATACAATAATAATAATAATGATGATGATAATAATAATAATAATAATAATAATAATAATAATAATGATTATGATTTATATAGCGCCCTTTACAACTTTACATTACTTCTCAATGCTATTAACTATTACTAACTCAATCAACAACATCTATTTTTTGTAATAATTTAAAAAGGAAAGCATTTCCATCAATTGAATAAATATTGAATTATACGTTTCCAACCGATACTAACCTAGTAGTCTAATAGCTGCAACCACAGTTGGTTCCAAAACCTGGTTTGTGCCAGTACTATTGCTAGTATCAGCAGCATTGTTTTTAATTTGCATGTCTTCTTTACTTTCACTGACAGACATAGACAGGGATGAATCATTTGAAGAATCTTTACTACCATCATTACAACTACCAACGTTAGAATCAATACAACTAGTCTCAGGCTCTGTACTGGTGGCCACCCAATATGCCAATATATCCCAAAGATATCCCCTGACAAGAACATTATTAAGCCACGTCCATCCTAACACGCAAGTCACCAGTTCTAGGGCTTTGACGACTTCGTAAAGACCAAAACCAAGAATTGGATTACCATCTAGAGAGAAAAATAACATTAGTATTCAGACATACTATCATTAGTGAGGCAACTAACTTCATATGTTTGGAAAAGAAAATCGGTGCCGGCTCGTTTTGTCTGTATACAAAACAATTATCCGTATCATGCACGTTGATCTCTCTACAATCATGAAAATATCGATGAGAACATATCGAGCTTGCTCCTGATTCGACGTTCAGTAGAGAAATTAAGTTTTTAGTTGTTTTTTTTTTTGTAAGTGCGTTTCGTATCTGGATGCGCATTTGATTTTGGCGGCAAAAGGGACCCGGTTTTTTATTATTATGAAAGAACTTTAAAGGCTGGTTTTCACTAGCGACATAAGCGACGGAAGCAGAAGCATGAGCATGAGCGTAAGCATAAGATCGTTATGTTCAAGTGTAAATGAATGTGACGGAAGCATAAGAGAAACAATAGGAAGTTTCCCGTGCAGGGGACTGAGTACGAGAATTTGATTGGCTTACCACCTTGTGCTTCTGTATGTTAGCGACGGAAGCATAAGAATTTGGTTTGACTAGCGACATAAGGACGGAAGCAGAAGCATAAGCATAAGAAAAAGGAAACCTTCCGTTCCTTCTGCTTATGCTTCCGTCGATGTTCTGCTTACGTCTCCGTTTCTTGATTTTCACAGGAACATAAGACGTCTTACGCTTCTGCTTCTGCTTCCGCTTCTGCTTCGGTCGCTAGTGAAAACCAGGCTTAAATGGGATTCTTTTGCTGTAGTTCTTTCCCTAACTAATTTTTTTCCTTATTTTTTGCCGGTTCGTATTTCAGTTCGCATAAGTAGTTGTAAAGCTAATACAAAAATAATAGATAAATAACAAGTTGCTGTACTTGACACGTGACGTTTTGTTCCTTATAAGGTAAAATACCTTATAAGGTAAAATATACCTTATACAGGGCCGTAACCAGAACTTTTACAGGGAGGGTGCACATCGAATAAAATCGGACCATTGATCGTTTCTTTAAAGAAAGCAGAACCAAAACAAAAAACAAAAAAGGTAACCAAAAGAAAGCAGAACCGAAAAAAACAAAAAAGGTAATCAAAAGAAAGCAGAACCAAAAAAAAACAAAAAAGGTAACCAAAAGAAAGCAGAACCGAAAAAAACAAAAAAGGTAATCAAAAGAAAGCAGAACCGAAAAAAAACAAAAAAGGTAACCAAAAGAAAGCAGAATCAAAAAAAGTAAGAAAATAAAAAAAGGTGACCAAAAGAAAGCAGAACCGAAAAAAAACAAAAAAGGTAACTAAAAGAAAGCAGAATCAAAAAAAGTAAGAAAATAAAAAAAGGTAACCGAAAGAAAGCAGAACCAAAAAAATAATAATAAAGGTAACCAAAAGAAAGCAGAACCAAAAAAAAGTTAAAAAATAAAAAAAGGTAACCGAAAGAAAGCAGAACCAAAAAAAAAGTAAAAAAATTAAAAAGGTAACCAAAAGAAAGCAGAATCAAAAATAAAGTAAAAATAAATAAAAAAGGTAACCAAAAGAAAGCAGAACCAAAAATAAAGTAAAAATAAATAAAAAAGGTAACCAAAAGAAAGCAGAACCAAAAATAAAGTATAAAAATAAATTAAGTAAACCAAAAGAAGGCAGAACCGAAAAAAAGTAAAGAAAATAAAAAAGGTAACCGAAAGAAAGCAGAACCAAAAATAAAAAATAAAAAAAAATATAAAAAGGTAACCGAAAGAAAGCAGAACCAAAAAAAAAAGATGGATGAGCGGACCTTAACCTTTTATGGGAGGGTGCATGTGCACCCTGTGCTCCCCCCTAGTTACGGCCCTATTATATATGATAATGAACAAAGGTGCGCATGGGAAGAAATCAGCCCTCAAAACAAAACAATTTCATGTATAGCACAGCTTTTTCTAAATTTATCACCCAGTATCTATATCTCATTTGCCTTACCTTCATCGTGCATGAGCTGAGCAGATGTGGGATCCTTCATCAGCTTTACGAGTTCTTCAGCCAGTTGTTGTAACGATAGTACTCCAGATGGCACTTGTTTCCAAGCACATAACCAATTCAGAACATTCCCTAACAACACCCAGTCATTTGAACGAGCCCATGTGGTTAGAACCATTTGAATTGTACATGGAAGAGGTTGGTAGGATTGTCCAGCAACACATACCACCCCTCTAGATATTGTCAATGCAGAAGCAGCCAGTACAGTTGGCCATACAGCTGCTATTGATATCATCAAGTACAGAACGGTACCGGGTCTGGAGTAGAGGGACCGAATGATATCATAACACAATACACGCATGAGTTGAAGGTTTGATTCTTTTCGGCAGAGAGCGCAGAGAAGTCGACTGTAAGAGAATAAAAGAACAGTAAATCTGCTTTCTTCAGTAATAACACAAGATACATTAACTAGGATTGATTTTGATATTATAATAGCATATCAGTTCTTGCATCTCTATATTTCAAAAATTAGTACAACCCAAATTCCACGCATAAAAATGGAATATAATTCTATACCCATTTCAGGCACTGGATTTTCGATTAGCTTCATGTTCTTTCGAATTTCAAGGTTTCAGAAATCCCAAGAACTGCATGTCAAACACCATGATTACCGTAAGAGAAACAACCAACTGATCATTGACAACTCAGTATAAGAACTTCATTAGTACAACTTACCAATTAGAGGCTACGCATCTCTTGTCTGGTTCTTCCGTAACTGTACAGGAATGAACTATACACCTGGATAATAACGATATGACTTTCGTGGACAAACCTTTCAAATGATCAACAGATTCAGAAAGTCTAGTAACCATTACAAAGACCCGTTCTTCAAAAACTGACAGAATTGGAGTCCAATTATTCAAGTCAGGCAACATGGACACTTGGTGTTGACGATCTCGATCATAATATTTCTGAATGATAATTGGCATCAAGTCTTCGTTGTGTTGGAACTTTACTAGGGCAGCAGCCAGCGGTGTTCCATTTGACATGGTCTTGGGATTGGATAAACGAGAAACTATATCATCTATTTTCACGTGTTCTCGAGTTAAAAATCTCATTACCTTTTCTGCATACTGGATTTCAGATAAGAAGTACGGTCTAACAGATAGTTGAACATTGCCCTTCTTCTTTTGTTTGTTTAACGAAACTTTCTCTTCTTTATCATGGCCTTCAGCATCAGAAGCGTCTTGCCTGGGTGTCTCGAGTTTCAATGAGGGTTCAAAACCTTTGTGTTCTGTCGAGGCGCCGTGTCCTTTAGCAGTAAGAGATGCCTGCGACACAGACGAAGTTGGTGAGATTTTTATACGAGCACTAGCAAGACTTCTTATATCAGCTGTTGGTTTAGAAGCAGCATATCGTGAAGGTAACGATGTAAAGTGAGCCAGTGTATGCTTCTCCTCTATATCTAATTCACGAGTTGGGCTCGATTCACGAGATGAACTTGGTGAAGATGGTAAAGGAGAAAGCATTGGTATCTCTTCATCAAACACACCGAGACAGTCATTAATAACTGATGATAATGATAGAATTGATTCTAGCATCTCTCCAAGATCAACAAGAGATCCACCCTCTGAATCACTACTACCAACACTAGAATTATCATCACTAAACTCACTACTCGAATCTTTTGACTCAGTAGGGCTTGGTGGCACTGGTGACAGCGGATAAACATCAATTTTGGTCATTTCATCAAAGATTGACGTCAGAGGAGGTTTTTCCCATGTAAGACTGTTGCATTCTTTGGTTGAGTCAGATAAATGTTCAGCAAGTTTCTCTTCACACCCCTTCGCACTGAAAAAAAAAACGATGTTTAGTTTAATCATCAATTTAAATCTTTCTTATTTATACATGATAAGTTTGGTACTGTTGCAAGAGCAAAACAAGCAACTGCAACATTCATTAACACTGGAAAAATCTATCGATTTGAGATGTTGGAAATAGGATGGAAGTTTGACTTCCAACATATTTCTGTACTATTGAAGTTAGAAAACCATGGAAATATAATGGAAGTCAGCACTTCCATACCATGGAAGTCATGAAAGTGAAAGCGTCATTTTCACTTATTTCCAACATATCAAATCGATAGATTTTTCTAGTGTAAGGATGTAATTTCGGTGGCTGTTATTATCATTTAGAAAAAGGTATCTAAAGGTACTAATAGGAATAATAGCCAATGAAATCAAACCAATGGCTCACTTAAAATACAGTGCACTATTCAAGTTATACTTTACTTTGCACTACTCACCTTTGCCGTGGTCTTCTTACTCTATTGGACTCTTTTGGTGATACTTGCAAAGAACGACAAAGTAAAACTTAGTAACATGAATAGCTTTTGTGTGCTTGTGTAAGCCCGCTTCAAATATCACCCCCCCCCCCCCCCTCACTCTCATCTGAGAAATAGGGTTTTATATATCAATGGGGTCCTGATTGGCAGATACCAATTGCCTTTTCCTTTCCGACTCTTAGTAAAATAACCCGGCCTTGTCCTAGTGAATTTTAAAGAATTTTAATTACTTCTGCTGAGTTAATAACTTAAAACTTACATCTTCTTTTGGGGTGGTTAAGAAATCCGTCGTTTGCATCTTTTTTGGCATATTTGACTTCCTCCTGGAATAAATTCAAAATTGAACGAATAAGATAAAACAAGCTGGCAAATTTCTATGCAGGTCCTAACAATGGAGAAGATTATATATTGAGCACTACCCATTTTTTCATTCGTTAATTATTAGTCTGGAGCCAGCTTCTGCATTTTATTGATAAATTGCCCAAGTGACAATGAAAGTACCATACTTTTAGGTATCTGAAAACAATGTAACACTTGACAGAGGAGGCTACAGTATGAAAATGCCATCCCAGTGACAGATAAAGAATGATTTCAAAGGGGGGTGGCTGTTTCCTAGAAAGCCATTACATAATATTGTTTTAATATCTTAGTATATCCAATATTTTTCACTTCCAAAGACGTGTTTTAGCTAGCCATCCAACCCCTCAACCCCCCCCCCCCCCTTCTTGGATTTGGCTTTGCATGGGACATGCCATGCTGTAGTTTTGATATTCTAGGGGGTGTAAAGTCCCTGATCACCCCCCCCCCCTGTTTTCTATGCACGAGGTTTGAAACTAAAGGGGACTTAAACATTATCGGTCAATCTATTACTAATAAACTGTTCATCCAGTTAGTTAGTTGTAGTCTTGCACTAAGAGGTCACAGATTACCTCGATATCATAGTAAGAAGGCAATGTTTAAGCCAACAATACGTGACACAGTACAAATAACATTATATTATACATGTATATAGAATCAATTATTTTATGAAAAATTTGCATTGAAAAAAATGTGTAGGGTGGCAAGAGTTTGCAGTGAATTTCATACCTTCAGTTTCTTCAGCTGAAACTCAAAATTATCACATTTTCTTCCAACTGCACGAAGCTCACGACTCTTTTCCCTCACCAACCCTGAGTCCAATAAAATATAAACAAATTTAGTTACAATATAAAGTGCTAGAATACAGAAAGAATTAAGGAAGAAATTGATAAACTGTGTACCTCTTTCTCTTTTGATTTCTTCCTTTGCTTTCTCTAGGTCCTTCATGAGTTTTTCAACCCTAGAATATTTTTAAAGAAATAAAGAAATTAGAAGATTAAAGTTGTCAACCAAAAAAATAATGTCATGTCATGTAATATATGAATACTAAACAATTATTGGACAGAGTTGAGAATGATAACATAAATTATCTAGAACAAGGCTTGTGTTATAAAATGGCCAAGGTCATTAAGAGTAGGTCTCTGTAAGACTCAATCAAAGTGGGAAATGAAATTTTTTGACCACCCTTGAAATTTGGTGTGCGAGTAAGCCTTTATATCTTTATACTTTAGATCAAGAATTCTTTAGTTTCAAATATTCTCAAAATAAGCATATTTGTTACTTTGTAGCCATCAAAAAATCAGCATTCATGTTAAATAACAGCTTACAGGTAATTCTGTCACAAAATACCGGAATTTTGAAGCTCAAAGAAACTATAAATGCTGTATTGTTTCAAACGAGAATTCGATGACTTGTGTATTCTGTTGAAATTCCTTAATAGAACCACTTAATTATATTTCTTGAATTTTAGCTCTTTACGACCAAGGTAGCTCGGTAAATGCGTAATGAGTTTCCAAGAAACATTTCCTTTTGAAAATTTGGAAAGTTGAGCACCACAAAAGACACGATGAAACGATAAAGGTAGGTTGAAAATGACGAAAATTGCAAAGAGCCCATTGTTTACTTTGAATAAAAAATAATTTTGCCGTGTTTGCAGACTAGAACATTATTTTTTTTGCTAGAATTTTGTTATTTAGGTATTACCCTTCAACCTCTAATGCTTGTTTAGCTTATTGGCATCTTTTTGGTGCTAATTTTTGAAGCTTAGATATGGTTGAATTTAGGACATTTTGAATTTTAGGCCTTATAATTTGACTATTCAAGGACTAAAAATGATTGTACCCGCAGAGATTTTGCACGATTCGGTAACTTCAATGTCTCAGAAAACTTCCCACCAAGCCTCTATATTAGAAATGCAATACTTTTGGAGAACGACCAAAAATCATTTTGACCATTTTAGCTTCATTGAATGTTGCTAAAACAGCTAGTTGATACAGTAGATCGGTTACTTGAAGGCACGAATATTTCATGTACAAAATAACAAACTTAACAATAATTGGTATTTTTCTAAACTAGAAAAGATACTTTATAATTGACGAAAGTTTTAATAAAATTAAGTTTAAAATGTATGAGAAACACAGCATTGATTTCTACCTTTGAGTGGGTTTAATTTATTCTAAAAATTGGAAATTAAGGTCTCATAAAACACTTGCCGTTTCCATGGCAACAATACATTTGGTGACCAAATCGTTGTTGTTTTTGTGAATCCCATATAAAGGCCTACTCGCACACCAAATTTCAAGGGTGGTCAAAAAATTTCATTTCCTACTTTGCTTGAGTCTTACAGAGACCTACTCTTAAAACTTTCGATATCACGTGATATAATTTCTATGTTGTCACTTTTCTGTATATGTATATGTTTAAAATGTTTGTAGCATCGTACTACATGAAAACTGAATTCAATAATTGTTTTATATAATTCAAACATTTTTTAAACTAAGAAAGCATAGTCTATTTTAATTGTAACTGGCTTGATGAGTTAATATCCATATTTGAACACTTGTCTTCTCATTAATCCCATATAGGTAACTGTCCAACTATTTTCTTAATTGAACAGGTCTTGTTGATATGGGATTAATTAGGCAGCTATATAATTAATAGTTAATGGAATTTTATGCCCTCCAATCATGAAATGATTAGACTCGAAAAATTCCTCTGACTGCCAAATTGGACTAAAATTGAGTTTTGGAAGTCCACAGAATTTTTCTTGTCAAATTATATGAAGTCCTTCTATTACATACTAATTAGCCTATATGTACCTCTTTTTTTTTTTTTCAATTTGTTTAGCTTGTAGTTGTTGTTCAAGCTTCCATGAAGAATCTTTTTCATCTCTAAGCTGAAGACCATGTTTAAGCTGATTGATAACTTCCTAAAAGAAGAGTGATAGAAAAAAATAATTCACCAAAGGGCAAGTGAATAGATGGTCTATTTAGCTTCATTGTTTGTTGTGCACATTTTAGACCATGTGATGCCACTCTTGGCAGTTGGTTCTTTCATGTGTAAGATGCCAAGTCCAAGTCTTTGAGCAGTGTGGGAAATATTCCTCGATATTCACTGAGCCTGACGTGAATAATTGTTTTAGTATTTTTAACACCAGGTGAATTTAAAAAATAGCGGAGAGAACGTAGTTTTTTTCCCTTCAAATTACTGTAAATTTCATCTCTGCAAGCGGCATGGATCGACAAAGGAGCTTGAATTTAAAAACTTTGCCATTCTTGGAGCAAAGTACTGGTAACAATGGAAGTAACAATTGGATATTTAAACCAAAAAGAGGTTACAGATGATTATGATAAACGAGGAACTGTAGCATTTTCTAGGAATATTCCAGGAGTGTCCAGCAACTTTGTTAAGGGCTTTTCAAGTGCACTAAAAAATGGGTTTTGAATTCCAGGGCTTTTCATGGATTTCAAGGAGTTAATAGATACTTTAATACCCTCCAAGGTTAACTTAAAAATTTCAGTTACATATGAAAAAGTATCTTCAGTGTACAGTACCGGAACTGAGTAAAGTACCATCCACTGGCGAGCACGAGTAACGAGTGGCCAGTGTCACTTGTGAGTGATGCATAACGGAATATTCATGAAAGTATCACTCACTCAAAAAGGGACAAGTGGCCTTGGCTTGCGAGTGTAACGAGTCTTGTAAAAACAACTTTTGTTGGACTGAAAGAAAATTAGTTTGAGAGTATCTGTACTGTAGTTTAAATAAATTATTTGTTATTTGTCAGAATATAAACCGCTAACACAACAATTTAAGCGCACAACAGAACGTAAAGCACTAGCTGCATGTCTACATGTAGATTCCTCTCATTAGAACAAGAATAAAATGTGTTCATTACTTACCTCTTGTTCAATATTTTTTTGTTTCAATTCTTGGATTGTTTCCTCTGCTATGAACTTTTCTTGTATTAATCTCTTAATGGTCTAAAGTGAACAACACAGCATCATCATCATCATCATAATTATATATCACAAGCCCTTGATTCAGAACATAAAAACTGTCTTTCAAAACACAACGCATTTGTGAAATCATTTTGAATATTTTTTTGTAGTTAATCTGAACGTTAAAACAAATTCCACCTCATTTTCTGCCCACATGTATAATTTCAGGAATCAAAGCCATTAGTTGATCAACATGAAACACTACATGTATGTTATAAAAGCAATAGTCTACATCATAGCTGGCCACATATCCAGTTCTGGATGTACTTGGGAGGTGGTTAAGCACTGAAGAATGTAGAATCACACTTAGCTAAGCCTCATGCAGATTATATACTTTTGTACATGCTTAAGCAGCCTCCTGCAACTGGATATACAGTACACACACTAAGCATTGACTATTCCTTAATTTGTATACATGTAGGCATTAGTGACTTTTTATTTGGGGCTTTAGCTAATGAAACAATGTCATATTTTTTGATTCAAAAGTTTTAGTGATGCTATAAGTGGGGTTTTATTGCACCAAGTGTCAGCTTACACAGAAACCAAACAGAAACCAAAATACATAGTGCAAAAACGGGATGGGAAATGGCTTCGGATACTGTCAACTCAATTTAAAGTACTACTCACCTTCTTTTGTGGCTCAGTTACTTCCAGGGAATGACTTAGCTGTTCTTGTAAAATCTCAGTGTTTCTTGGATTCACAAAAAAACAACAACAAACAAACCAAGATATCACTACTGACAGTACATTGATCATTTTCATTACCACACTACCTCATTGTTACATTGTCACACTGTTGCACTTTCACACTGTCATACTTTCACACTTTCTTAATATCAATCTGTCAGACTGTAAAAATATCAAACTGTCAGACTGTAACAATGTCAGACTGTCACACTTTCAGACTGTAACAATGTCAGACTGTCATACTGTCAGACTGTAACAATGTCAGACTGTCACACTTTCAGACTGTCAGACTGTAGCATGGGTGTCATTCGCTGCTAACCCTCCGTCTTTCACTGCTGTGAGTCCAACGGGTAGGGTCGCTGGTTCGAGCCCTGTGGTAGCCACATGTGAATTGAGTTTTTTTGATTTGTTGTTCTCTCCTATGCTAAGAGGGTTTTCGCTGGGTTCTCCGGTTTCCTCCCTCCATAAAAATCAACATCAGACTGTCACACTTTCAAACTGTCAGACCCTAACAATGTCAGACTGTCATGCTTTCAGACTGTTAAAATGTCACACTTTCAGACTGTTACAATGTCACGCTGTAACAATGTCAGACTGTCACACTTTCAGACTGTTAGACTGTAACAATGTCAGACTGTCACACTTTCAGACTGTTAAAATGTCAGACTGTCATGCTTTCAAACTGTCACACTGTAACAATGTCAGACTGCAACAATGTCAAACTGTCAAACTTTAAGAGTGTTAATATGTCAGACTGTAACAATGTCAGACTGTCATAACTCATTACTATAGCAACCCATGCTACTGAGTATGATTATAAGTGCACAGTAGACCAAAGTCGGTCCACCTACAGGATTAACAATATGCCAAAGCCATGATGCATAAAATTATGTGCACAGGAAGGGAAAACTAATATATGAATGAAATTAGCATCATTGTTTGTCTTCCCATGCTCCCCTTCAGTCTTACAGTAGCTTTGATGATACATGTATAACCTTTTTTGAACCCGACAACGATTTTTCAATTGGGTGTGTATATATATATATTATATATATATATATACGCTTATATAAAGCTGGTTTGTTATTAAAGTAGAAAGCAAAATATGACTAAATGAATGAATTTCTTACCTTTCACAATTTTTATGCTTAGTTGTCAGATCATTCAACACTTTTGCTTGTTTGTCAAAATGTAAAATAATGTTAAGGTAAATTTGATGTAAGTAAAGGAGCACAATGCAAAATATGTGATAATCTTGTTCATTCAAACCCATTGCAGTTTAATAAACTGAATTACAGGTTGATGCACACATGAATAAACACAGTACATGTACATAAAACAATGATTAGCTAATTGGTAATTGGTAAACATAATTCTTTACTACTGTTTAAATAATGATTAATTCACAACAAATTCAAATAAACAATATTCCAGTACAGTATATATGGTAAGAAGACCACCTTCCATTCTACACCATCATCTGCAGACAAAAGGTCACTGTGAATGAATACTGGAAGTATAATCTTTATTAAAAAATAATGTTGACAAATTTGTGCAAAAAGGATATCATCACATTTCTTTTGATATTTTTTGATCAACTTACTGTGAAGAAAGAAAGAAATGCCACATTAGTAACATTACAGTACATGTACAATGTATGCCTTCTTGACAATGGAGTACCGAAGTGATAACATCACAACCTTGTTTTTGAAGACATAAGGAACTTTTGGTAGCATTATCAGAAACTGCATGTACAAATATGATATGGTGCAAAATTTCTGAACAATAGATTGGAAAATGGCTGAGATATAGGTAATTCAATAAAAAAATGTCCCCTTACATTTTCTCTTATTTGAGGCTGGATCCAGTCCAAAATACATGTAACTAGTAAGTGAAAATGTAGAAGAAGAGATAACTAGCTAAAAACTAGTGCGAGCTGCACTGGTGTTTCTAATGAAACAGTAATGATAAAAAGGAAACCATAAAAAAGTAAATTATACACCGTGAAATAATGAAAAGCTTACTAAGTGAAAATGTATGGGGCTTTCTGGAGGTACAGTGTGGATGAATGGAACTCATTTCTTTCTGTAATCCATTTTTACAATAGAAACTGTTATCTGTAAATTTTTAAAAATTTTGTGTATTTCTGCATACTGATTAAAGACTAATATCCAAAATGTATAATGTAACGTCAGTAAACAAATTTATAAATCCAAATCACCTGCAACACACTGAATTTATTACAAGAAAAATATCCTATAAGAGTAGACAATTCAATAATATTACTGTAACTTACTCTGTTGACATTATCTTTTCCTTGATCATTTTTAGTGTAGCAGCTTGATCCTTCTGCGCTATTTCAATTTCCTAAACAGCAGAATAAAAAATTTCCTATTTATCACACGAAAACAATCTTTTGTTTTAACACTAAGAATCATGGTCATCTGAGGAGAATAAATAGCAATAACACACACACAAAAAGAAAACTGGGAAAAAATTGTAAATTGTAAATATAAAAAGTTTTTTCATTCAAAAACTATTTCCTTAATAACACACAATTGAAAACTCAAACATCTGAAAACTCATGTGCCTGATCTATTAAAGATATCAAAAATCTGACAGACAGAGTATTGCTAATGTATTGAAATGACAGAAACTCTGATCCTGTAGAAAATTATCAAATGAAATGTGGTAAAATGCTATATACTGTTAACCTAAAAACTTTTTTTGTGTTCCAAAATAGACAATTCTAAGTTGATATTCGAAAACTAAGAATATATTTAACTTTCAGGATATGCATACTTTAATGGCAAAATATCGTAAATTCTATGCAAAATTTGAAGTAGCACATATTGGGGTGCGAACCCCCTCCTGATACCTTATCAATAAAGGTACAGTATGTGCTAAACTAAATAAATCAATGACTTTTACTGGTTTCATTTCAATATGTATACCAAAATATTATAAAACACCATTGGTTTATGATCATTGATTTTTCTTTTAAAGGTTTATTCATCATAATCACTCCACAAATTTTTAACACTTAGGTTGCAGTTTGAAGTGTTTTTTTCTTCCACAAACGTCAGTATTGCGTTTCTTTGTTCATGTTTTGATGTTATCTTGCATTAAAAGAAAATTTGTTGAGCTTTTTCATATGTTATTATGTTTAAAATCATTAAGAATACAAAAAAAACATATATATCCCTTGAAAGAATTGGCATAAGATATTTTGTCAAAATGCAAAACCGAAAAATATTTCTGGCACCAGCAATAACCACGTGGTTGCAAACGAAGAATTGTTTTGTGAGTCTCTAAGTAGTCTATTACCTCGTTGTTGTGTAGAGTAAGACACAGCTTGCATTCATAGGAACCAAGATGATTTTTCATGAAATAAGGATCCTGCAATCAAAATCCAATGAATAATGAGTAAAAATTTTTTTAAATTCTCAAAAGCTCACACAATAGTCAGTAAACAAAATTCTAAAAGGGTCAGAAAAAAGAAATACGATCTTCTTTGCCTACAGTGTATATCTATCCAAACTTGATTTCTATGAACAAAAAATACTGACAGACAAGCGAACAGATCAGATCAACCATACCAACCTTATTCAAACAGTAGGAGAAATGATTTAACTTAATACACCGTATGGTTTGTGATGTTTAGAAACTGACGTTTCGGACGTTAGTCCTTCGTCGGTGTAAATGATTTACTCCGACGAAGGACTAACGTCCGAAACGTCAGTTTCTAAACATCACAAACCATACGGTGTATTAAGTTAAATCATTTCTCCTACTGTTCGATTCCAAACACCGACGCGGTTAATTAACTAGTTTCTACCAACCTTATTCAAGTCAATCGTTTCCAACGCGAGCTGTCGTAGCCGTTCTCTTCGATCTCTATTAGATTCTGAAGTCGAAGCGACTCCTCCTGAACCAGTCTTACCCCCAGCACGGTTCTGGAAGTCCATCTTGAATGAAAACTGTTTTTATGCCTTCTGTTGTTCTTTGATTCTTCAACTCATTGCAGATCAACGTGCTTTGCTTCAAAATGGCGACGTTCTTCTTCCCATGATGCAATTCGGCATCACAAACCGACGCCTGCGGTAAAAAAACAGCGGTGGTTGTCGTGCACACGCGCAGTAATAAGAATCTCGTAGTTCTTTGGGGTGTATGGATCTTTGGAGAACGAAAATTGGCTGTTTTAGAATCCTTATATTCTGGAAGTTAAGAGAATCTGCTTCGTATTGTCAGTAGTATATGCATTAATTCACGCATTAGAAGCAAAAAGATACAAATGTCATTTTTTATGTCAGGAGTGGGGGTGGGGGGAGGGGGGGCAGGTGAAAATGTGAAATGTGCAGAATAATTCTTAACACCCCCCCCCCCTCGAAGTAATGCAAAAATATACAATCCCCCTAAGCAAGGCTCTCAGCCCCTTCCAAATATCGTGCATCCCCCAATTTTTCTGATAAAAATTTGCCCATCGCCTTTTTTTCCTACCAAAATTTTCCATTATTATTGTTATTGTTATTATTATTATTATTATTGTTATTATTATTATTATTGTTATTGTTATTATTATTGTTAATATTATTATTGTTTTTATTATTATTGTTTTTATTATTATTGTTATTATTATTATTATTATTATTATTGTTATTATAAAGATAATGATAATGATAATGATAATAATAAGATAATAATCACTTTATTGACAATAATAATTTCTATAATAAAAAAGTTGCTATATATTATGAAACAAAAAAAAAAGAGAGATTATGAATATAAAATAACAAATATATATAATTATTACTTATTTATCTATGAAAACATATTTATAAAATAAATTAATAGCTCAAAGTCCGAGTCCAGCTCTTCACTCTGATATAATACTATATTAAAACTATACATTAATTATTAAAACTAAATATTTCTAAATTTCCGCTACATTGGCGTTAAGGGTAAAGTCATTCAAGAATTCATTGTCTTTAAAAAAAGGGGTTCTTGTCCCCCTGACACACATGTGTACTGACTTAATTGTTTCAAAAGATAATCGAGTTCTAATCCATGTTATGGTATTTGCATATGTGTCCCCTGTCTTCTTGGTTAATTTCTCAGTAAGGTGCTTTAGAAAAATCTGGCATTCTGCCCCCATCCCTCCATTCGTACCAAAAACTAAGGGCGTAAAAGTTCCCATATCGACATCTATTACTCTTTGCTGGTACTTTCTCTTTTTTTCGCTTTCTTGATCTTTGAAGATTGTAGAAGTGGATTTGTTTTGGTTGTTCTTGGAATTAACATGCGATACTCTTACATCAAAAAATGCAGTTACTCCCTGTGCCCAAAACGATCCAGCTTTGATGTCGAGCCTTGCATCCTGACTTGTGCTAGTAGATTTTAGATTAAATTGTTCACCATCCAATGGGATAAGCTGTGCGGGCTCCTTTTGAACGTTGTTGCAAACCTTGTTTAAAAATATGGCAAGTAGATCACGGACATTGTCATGTCTTTGTGCAACAAATCCTCCCTTTTTACACGATAGTGCATGGCTTACCGAAAAGGTTGTCCCACAAGCACAGGTACTTGGTAAACCCGATAATGTTGTTTTTTCACATCTTCTGTGGTCGTATACATCGATTTGCTCTGCGTTTTAATAGCTTCAGTGTGTGAAGCAGTAATTAGAAGTGATGCCGCATATTGCTGTGGAGACTCTTCTTTTAATGCAGGCATCCCTAAACCTCCTTCTGCAGGGGACAAGGTAAAAAGCCTACTCAGCTCTTCAGGTAGTGGTTCCGTTTGACCAAAAAGCGTTGGAAGAAGCATTTCATTTATCACATTATCAACAGGATCAGTATAGTCCTCAAAAGATTCAATTGTTCGCATGAAGTATGTAAACTTGGATTTGTATCCCTTTGTAAATGCGATATAGGCCGATTGTGGCTGGCACCTTGCAATCTCTGAGAGGGTTTGTAATTCTTCTTTCCACTTGTAGATTTTCTCGTTGCAAAATTGGTCTTTATAAATCTTTGATCCAATAACAGCTCCAAGGTGACGTTTCCCTTCACTTGTGACGTTAACCTCTTCTCCAAATACCTGTTTCGCTTTCAAAGCCAAAGATTCCGACTTCACGATCAACCAGCTTTTGGAACCATTAACAATATATCCAATATATTTTACTCCGACGAAGGACTAGCGTCCGAAACGTCAGCAAGTTTTTTCATCTTTTTCACGGTGTATAATTTACCTTTTCATCATTACTGTTTCATTAGAAACACCGACGCAGCTCACACTAGTTTTAGCTAGTTATACCTTTTTATAACAATATATCCATACTTTTTGCCCTCTTGTTCCAGGTGTTTATACCAATTAAATAAAGAGACAATTCTTCCTGCTCCCGCAGAATCATCAGCTAACCACACCTGCTTTACATCAGGAATAAAAATTCTTAAAGTTTGAATTATTGTGGATGTATTTACCGAATACCATGGCATGGCTAATGGGTCACCTTGTGTGGTGCCCTCCTGAGATAGGATCTCTCCACCACCACATATAAACAACCTGGAAGGACTTCTGTAAGTATTAATTACGTACAAGGATATTTCTTTGCAGGCAATCCGGATATTATGCATGGCTACTGACCGGTTCATCTGATTGAAGGCGTTACTTGCATCGATCAGTAGTACTGCATCTGTATCCTCTTCACTAATTAAGATCTGGCTCATTGCATGAATAGCGGCTTCGGCCCCTCCACTGTGTCCAGCACAAACTTGAAGGGGACCTGCTGCTTGTTTTAGTTCTTCTTTGAAGAATGCAGACACTGTTTTACCGATAATTCGCCGTAGAACTTCTCCTACTCCTATGGGTCGAATTCCGGGATTCTTATCCAAAGGTATGAGCCTACATGCGGTGTAACTCTCTAGCAGGATTGGATGGTATGAAGATTTTAATAAATTTCTAGTCATAATAACTATTTCTTCTCTCAGTAGTTTTCCTTCGGCGTTAAAATTCTTTGAACAGAGTACTCTTCGGTAAAGTTCGGCATCCATTCCTGAAGGTCCGGCGGTCCTCCTCTTGTCCTCATTGCTGCATTGTAGATCATCTGTTCATCGATTAAGTCAAAGATACCAGGAGGATTAGGTTCCAGGGGACCATTCAAGAGGTTTTCATCTTCGATGTCAGCAGCTGAATTAAGGATGTTTCTCTTTGAGCTCCTCTAAGACTTCGGGTGATAAAGTAAGGACACCTGTGGATGTCTCTCTGTCAAGAAGTTTTATAGCGGCTGATAGCTTTCCTTGCATAACTAGATTGGCGAATACTTTGGATATATCTTCCATAGATCTTGATTTCCTCGTCTTGCAAAACCTGCTCTGTATGAACCTTATTTCTTTTAACAGGAGAGATAGGTCCCCCGCTCTCCATAAGGACAACCTCCGTTCAATAGCCTCACTGTGTTCCTTGCTCTTGGATGTCGCTGAGGGTTTTTGTAGAATCAACGTTGGGAGCACCATAAAGGCTTTCAAGGCAACATAATTTAGATCTGTATTAGAATTGAATTGCTTTATCTAATACGTCAATTCGGTTATGAAATTCTTGCCTGCTTTACCCGATGGTATATTGAAGATATTTCGTTTAAAATGAACAATTTCATCGTAGATGTCCTGGATTTGTTTACAGAACTGTTCTTGAGTTATGGTCCCCCAACGTTTCTCTTTTATTTTAGAGGGAAGCACATCAAAGTCAGGTAGATTTGGCTGAATTTTGCTTGAGGTTTTTCCTTCTTTGTCGAGAAATGCCTCAGGGGATTGCAATACACTAGTATGCAAATTCGGTGTCGGTCTTGGTTGATTAGCTGCATATTCGTCCTCATTTTGTTCGATATTTTCGATGTTCTCTTCGGTTTCTTTGTGTTAAAGTCGTCATGTTAGAGCAATTCTGTGTGTTTTGCAGTCTTGAGGCTTGATCTCTAAGGTTTTGTCCAGTTAAACCAAGGCTTCCATAGCCTTTCTCTTCCCATAGCTCCGTCATGATCATTATTTGAATGTAGCCTTTCTTTCTGCCATTTTGGTTAAGTGGTGGATCCTTCGAAGATATTATTTCGAATGCTCTTTCCTTACATTCTAAAAGATCTCTGTTCATTCCCTCTGTCCATTTCGTTCGTTTTCCTTTCCTAGACATTTCCTTTCAGGGTCAATCAACAACACAAAAATTAAAGAGCACCCCAGAGCTAGAAGACACGTCCTAACCTCCCGACGCCATTGAATTATGATCATTGTTATTATTATTGTTATTATTATTATTGTTATTATTATTATTGTTATTATTATTATTGTTATTATTATTATTGTTATTATTATTATTGTTATTATTATTATTGTTATTATTATTATTGTTATTATTATTATTGTTATTATTATTATTGTTATTATTATTATTGTTATTATCATTGTTATTGTGATTATTATTATTAGTTACTATTATTATTATTATAATTATTATTGTTATTATTATTATTATTGTTGTTATTATTATTAATATTATTAATATTTAGATTTTAATAACTAATGTATAGTTTTAATATAGTATTATATTAGTGTGAAGAGCTGCAGGACTCGTGTTTTGATCTATTCATTTATTTTACAAATATGTCTCAATAGATATATAAGGATTATTACATATATTTGTTATTTTATATTCATAATCTGTCTTTTTTTTAATATATATATAATTATAGCAATATTCTTATCACATCTCATATTATAGTTAATTCTTAGTTAATTATTATTGTCAATAAAGTTATAATATTTATTTTTATTATTATTATTATTGTTGTTATTATTATTATTGTTGTTGTTATTATTATTATTATTGTTGTTATTATTATTATTGTTGTTGTTATTATTATTATTATTATTGTTGTTATTATTATTATTGGTTCTCAAAATTGCGGTTATTATCACATAGCGTTAAATATAATATTTCAGTGCCCCCCCCTCCCCCCCAAAGATTTTCAGCTTCCGCTGCCCCTGTTGGTTAGTGCGCGGTATTCTTTACAAGAGGTTTGATTTCGATTCAGAGGCCACACATCCTTGTTTCGACTTCTTTCAATTCCGTGTAGCTTAATTCAGCTTTAAATACCCTTAAAACGTAGCACTGATGGAAAGAGAGGGGCGAAATGAACACACCTTCGGCCTCAGCAAGTTAATTAGTCAACGACTATTACGACCGACGTAAAATAAGGACGCTTTAATTTACTTTTACCTTTTTATGAATATGGAAAGCTAAAGAAATCCTTACCGGGGCTTTTCCAACAAAATCCCCTTATAAATTACAACATTTTAATATAAATTTTTAAGTTTTATGTTTTTTTTTCAATGTACCAAAACACTTCAGTGCAAATAACATCAAAAAAAGGTTAATTTCAAAACCTGGCGATAATGTTATCTTAGCAAGTCACGTGATATGTGACGTCATACACCCAAAATCGTTGGAGTGACTGACAGGGCATGCGACTGCATCCCTGCCAAGTTTCGTAATCACAGGTGGTATTGCCGCGGAGAAAATGGGACAGGGGCCATCAGACGTTGGTGGAACGTGCCAAGCTTACTTGCGTAATTTTGTTATTCAGAATGAACCCACGTAAGGGACGGACCATTAGATTATTTTTGAAGGGGGGTGGGTAATTCATTTTGTGCAGGAATTTATTTTACGCATCATGGCTGTGCAGAATTTTTTTGGACATTATTTGGAATTTCTTTCTGGCACTTTTCTTGTGCACGATTTGTTTTTATTCTTTAAAGCCATGCTCAATTTTTGGGGGCTCCCCCCCCCCCCCCCCTCCCTTCCCTCCCTCAAAACTCTAATGGTTCGTCCCTAATAGT
>WHPX01000022.1:385000-620842 GCA_011057435.1 Actinia equina
CTTAGCCTAACTATGGGTGTTCAGAAACCATTTTGAGTGTACAATCCCTTGATCGCCGTCTTACGGTGTGTCCAATGCACTCGGTTTTCTGTTCTGCCCCCTTTTTTCTAATTTATACTGTCACTCGGCGTACAGATGCTTTTAATATCGTATTACATGCATTACGGCTTTGTCGGTTTTTTAGATAATGCTGGACGGAGTTTTGCTCGCTTTCTGTACTCGCTTTTACGCGTTGCCCTTCTCTTTTGTATATTTTACTCTTCGCAAAAGCACAAGCCCTTACTTTATCTAGTTCGTGTTTTGCGATATAGAACTTCATGTATTTACACTTTTATCGTGCACTTTGTTAAGTTATGCCTCCCACCAAGCGAGCGACTCGACGCACGAGGCCATCGAGAGCTGATGCCATAGAAGTGCCAGCGCGTGATGTTACTAGTAATCGGCCGGCAGGGCCCCTCACGTTGGACCTGGCTGCCCTGACTGCCTCTCTATCAACGGCGGTCACCAACGCTGTGCAGGCAGCCATGTCGCAACCGCGAGTTGGACAGGACCAGGGTCTCGTCTCCCCAATTGTAGAGGACGAGATCGCTAATATTCGCTCGAATAATGAGACACCAGGTATATCAACGAGTTCTGATCCGCGGCCATCCCAAGTCTTTACTAGTGCTGCAGTGACTCTGGGCTCGCGCGTGCCTTCTAAGATTAAATCCAAAATTTGGGCTAACGAATATGTCGATTTTGGCGCCCTTCTAAATAACTCCCCTACACCTGAAAAATACTCGCTTTCAGTAGGGAAACCCTCCGAAAATTCACGCGACCCTCAAATTACGCTGGAGCCCAGTCACCAGCCCAAGAAAGTTACTAGTATTGACTTATGGCTGACGGCTTTCCACACTTTTGTAGCCATTTTCTGTGGAAAATTCTCGGACCAAGCCGCGCCATTAATGAAATACTGTGAGACTATTAGGGATATAGCTCACAAGTCGGGTGATTGGTCGTTTTACGACGAGCAGTTTCGCTATCTCCGACAGTCTGCCCCCGACTCCTTTCCTTGGGACCAAATCCATTGGGAGCTATGGCTTGGGGCAGTCACAAATTTTCGGAAACCCCAACAAGGCGCTGAGAAAGGGCCGGCTCAGCGAAATCGTTTTCGCAATACCAACCCCCCTTTTCCCAAGGGAACGTGTTGGGCATTTCAGAGCGGAAAATTTTGTAAAGGGTGTCAGTATGAGCACGTTTGTTGCAGATGCGGTGGAAAACATTCCGCTAGCAATTGTACCATCGACAAACGTTCTCCTTCACACCCAGCCAGTAACACCAATAAAGGTGGTAAGGCTTGAACATCTCTTGGACGGATATTCACGACCTTTGAAGTTTTACTTGTGCAACGGTTTTCGTTTCGGTTTTCGTATTCATTTTCTGGGTAAACGCGTATCTTTCTTCTCACCGAATCTCAAGAGCGCTCTTGACCAACCGGACGTCACCTTATCTAAGTTGCGTAAGGAATGCGAAGCCGGCAGGATTGTTGGGCCTTTCTCAGTGCCTCCATTCTCTAATTTTCGGACTTCGCCCCTAGGTGTAGTCCCCAAGAAAGTTCCTGGTGAATTTCGTTTAATACACCATTTATCATATCCTAAAGGCTCTTCAGTTAATGATTTCATTCCCGAATTTTATTCCTCGGTACAATATGCTTCAATCGGTCAGGCAATTTCTGCCATTAAACGTTTGGGGGCAGGCTGTTTTATGGCGAAAACTGATATTAAATCAGCTTTTCGGATTATTCCAATTCATCCTACTGACTATTCTTTGCTGGGGCTCAAGTGGGATGGCATGTACTATTTTGACAAATGTCTACCTATGGGCTGCTCTTCTTCCTGTGCCATTTTTGAAGCTTTCAGTACATCTCTAGAATGGCTCTCGTTGACACGTCTTGGTGCGTCGGCTGTGTTACATGTTTTAGACGATTTCTTATTTATTGCACCTACCGAGGATAAGTGTCGTACAGATCTCAATAATTTCATGAGCATGTGCGATTACCTTGGAGTCCCATTAGCTCCTGAGAAAACGGTGGGCCCTGAGACAGCTCTACAATTCACGGGTATTACTTTAGATTCTGTCAAAGGCGAGACCCGATTACCTGATGATAAGCTTCAAAAATGTCACACTCTTCTTCGTTCGTTTTATAAGAAGCGGTCAGTAACGCTAAGGGAATTACAATCCTTATTAGGCCTTTTAAATTTTACTTGCTCTGTGATCATTCCAGGTCGCGCTTTCCTGCGCCGCATGATTGATCTTACCAAGGGTCGCCTTAATCCCTATCATCATATTCGTTTAACTCGGGAAGTCAAAAAAGATATTATCACGTGGTGTAAATTTCTAGACGCCTACAACGGCAAATCGTTTTTTCTGGAGGAAAAATGGGAAACGTCTTCTGCCCTCGAACTATACACAGATGCCGCGGCATCACTAGGTTACGGTGCTATCTTTGGTAAGCATTGGTTTTGCGGCGCTTGGCCGGCTTCTTGGAAATCCTTTAACATCGCATTTCTAGAATTCTTTCCTATTGTTATTGCCATACATATCTGGGGGTCAAATATGGCTAATAAGTGCGTTACGTTTTTCACTGACAACGCAGCCGTGGTTGAAATAATTAATCGACAGACCTCAAAAGATAAGATGATTATGGTGTTGACACGTGACTTCGTTTTGAGTTGTTTACGCCATAATATCTTATTTCGAGCACAACATGTGCCAGGTTTAAGTAATAGTCGTGCCGATTTAATTTCCCGCTTACAGGTAGACAAATTCAAACAGCTCATGCCCGACGCGGACGAGTGCGCTACGGCGATACCCGCGAACCTTCTGCCGGAGAGTTGGTCTCTAACTTAGGTTTTCTCTTACGCTCGGCTTTGTCTGAGGGCTCTCGTGCTTCTTATCGGCGAGCTTGGTCGGTTTTTAGTACTTTCCACCAGAGATTCTATGGATCTCCCCAACCAAATTTACCTCTAACGCCCGATGTCATAGCTTTGTTTATTTCATACCTTTCGGCTAAAAAATTGGCTTGTTCCACTATTTCATCATATTTATCCGCGATCGGATATTTACACAAGCTGCAAGGGCTTCAAGATCCGACAAGAGCATTTTTAATTCAAAAGCTCGTGACCGCTTTAAATCGTCGGCGTCCGTTTGATGTACGGTTACCAATCACTCGCCCACTGCTTCACGATTTAGTACAGGCCCTCAGACATACCAACTCTTCTGCCTTTCAAAGAGTCCTCTATTCCGCTATGTTTTTGCTAGCCTTTTACGGGTTTTTCCGTGTGGGAGAGTTAGCTGCCAAGAGTGCACAATCTAGTGACGAGTCTGTCTTTTCGTCGAGGGTCGAGGGTCGAGGGTACCACGTCGAGGGTCGAGGGTACCAAGTCGAGGGTCCAGTATTACGTCGAGTACCAAGTACCAACTACAGGGTAGACCGAATTACAATGTCTAATATGGAGGAGAATTTCTAACTATTGAAAATATAATTGAAAACCATTCGCGGCAAAGTTGCATTTGAGCCCCAAAGGTCATTTCCGGTTTTATATTTAGGCTCTGACAAACACGACCGATTTTGTAACGCCACGCTTGACACGCTTACTATTATTTATAGATTTTTTTTTTAATTTAAAACAACAGCAAAATTATGATAACGTACCTCGTTCATAGTGGGAATAGTGTCGTTGTCAAGCATGTAGCATTCCAGCTGATTCACCAATACTTTTAAGTCCTTGTTAAAAAACTTTGCGAGGCACTGGTGAAAACAGCGGTTTCCTTGGCCCCATGGGTCGTAAATGACAAGCATTCCCAGCTTCTCGGCTTGCCTGCTTACTTGGTTTAAGTTCCCACAACTAGACATGATCTTGGTAATAGTAAATCGACTTACGAATATTAAAACTAACGAATATACAGCTCTCTTCTCTAGCTATCTGCTTCGAAAGACTCGTATTACCTATGCGCACGGGAATACAATAGCGCACATTTCCGGTCAGTTTAATGCATGCTTTGCATCAAGAACTGTCAAATGACGGAGTAATCAGATGAGAAGTCTTTACAAAATATTCGTTTGGTTTTTTATTTTTAATTCTTTTTTTTAGGATAATGGAAATATAAACTTAATGTAGATTTAGGCACTGCCTAAAAGCGGAGCTCCAAAGAAATAGTATATATAGTATTGAATACGTGTCAAGCGTGGCGTTACAAAATCGGTCGTGTTTGTCAGAGCCTAAATATAAAACCGGAAATGACCTTTGGGGCTCAAATGCAACTTTGCCGCGAATGGTTTTCAATTATATTTTCAATAGTTAGAAATTCTCCTCCATATTAGACATTGTAATTCGGTCTACCCTGTAGTTGGTACTTGGTACCCTCGACGTAATACTGGACCCTCGACTTGGTACCCTCGACACTCGACGTGGTACCCTCGACCCTCGACCCTCGACGAAAAGACAGACTCTCTAGAAACACGGTTGTTCAATTTAATGCTTTATCTTTCCTGATGACCCAAGGTAACCTCCACTCAGCTAAGATTACCATCATTGATTACAAACATAACACGAGGCGCCGGCCTTTTGACGTGTTAATCGATCGTGAAGATTCCCAGCCATTCTGTCCCGTCAAATCTCTCTCCCAATATTGTCATCTTAGAGGAGGGCGGGTGGGGCCACTTTTTTGTCATCAAGATGGTAGTCCCATTACGGTGTCCCAGTTTAACACCGATCTTAAAAGGTGTTTAATATTCTGTGGCCTCGACCCAGAGCGGTACAAGAGCCACAGCTTTCGCATTGGCGCCGCCTGCCATGCTGCTGACAATGGCTTCTCTGATGCCCAAATACGTACTCTGGGCCGCTGGAAATCCGACGCCTTTAAAATCTATCTTAGGTCACCTAGTGCTCAGGCCAATTGAATTTCAAACATGTTCACGCGTCCGCTTGATGACTATGGCGTACATTCGGGGCCAAAAATCGAACTTTGCATTTTACATTGTACTTTCTGTCTTTTTGCCAACATTATGTTTTTGACATACAACTTTGAAAATATAAATGCTTAGTTTTCATATTCAACTTCCAACATTTCTTATTCTACTTGCTAGTTTTGCTATTCCGATCTATACCTTTGTTATGACATGCAAGATTTCTCATTCGACATCCAACCGCAATCCAAGAGATAAATGTATCGCGGACTCATTTACTGTTGTCCCCCACCCCCAAGTAGGATATGTCAAAACGCTCCCCAGTGGGGTAGGCCAGGAAGCAACACTCCATCCTGGACGTTTGAAATTTTTGTCACAAATTGCAATGGTGGACGTAGTTTTCCTTTCATATTAAGTAACAAGTAAGTTCACTAAATTGATGAATGAATGTGCGTTAAAAGCTTAAATTACCGTAATAATTAATTCTACATCATTGTTGATACTATTTTTTTTAGTTTTGATTCTTCCAAACAACTCGAATTAACTTAAAATTTTCTTATAGCGAGTGTAAACATGGACGACATAACGCATTTGATTGAAGCCGTTCATAGCGTTTTCAATGCTTTGGACAGATTGAGAGGCTCTCAGGAGATGTCTCGACAGACTTCCAACCAGTGGTTTTAAAGTTAGACTACCTACAAAGAATGGTAGTATGTCTTGATATTGACGATTCTGTGACCGAGATGGTAGGAGCTGCCTTCAAAATGTACGTCCACCATTGCAATTTGTGACAAAAATTTCAAACGTCCAGGATGGAGTGTTGCTTCCTGGCCTACCCCACTGGGGAGCGTTTTGACATATCCTACTTGGGGGTGGGGGACAACAGTAAATGAGTCCGCGATACATTTATCTCTTGGATTGCGGTTGGATGTCGAATGAGAAATCTTGCATGTCATAACAAAGGTATAGATCGGAATAGCAAAACTAGCAAGTAGAATAAGAAATGTTGGAAGTTGAATATGAAAACTAAGCATTTATATTTTCAAAGTTGTATGTCAAAAACATAATGTTGGCAAAAAAACAGAAAGTACAATGTAAAATGCAAAGTTCGATTTTTGGCCCCGAATGTACGCCATAGATGACACATGTAAGGTCAGTCAGGGGCTGCTTATCTGTGTTATCGCCACCGGATATATCGTGTTACATATATTATATTTAAGTAGAGTATTTGGGCACACAATTAACGCATATGATAAATCTCTGGCCCTGGAAGTTGTTTAGACATGGGCTACTTCTTCAAGGATCAATCAATCTCTTGTCCAATTTAATGGGTCAATTTAATCTCCATCGGATATTTCGTGTTACATATACTATATCCTATTTAGGTAGATTGCTTTAGCAGGCAAGGACCGCATACGCTAAATTTCTGGCTCGTGAAGTTGGTTAGACAGGGGCTACTTCTTCACAGGTCAATTTCTGGTCCAGTTATAAGGTTTAATTTTAACCCTCTCTTTCCTTGTCCACACCTTGCATCGCGCCTTGGTGGGGCCGCCACAGAATGTGGCTTGTGGCGTGTTTATTCTCGCCCCACCTTTGCCGAAGACATAGCTTCTTTGGGTTTTGGTATTTTGTACGATTATATAGGTTATTCATTATTAAACTTGCCACTAGCGTGGCCAAAATTATTCCAAAACCATTGTCTCCTGTCTTCTCTTTCGCAAACTAGTGCGTCGCGATGCAAGGCTTGGACGTTAGTAAGCTTTAGTCTAAATAAAGTTGCAGAATGTTTCGACATAAAACAGAACATTATGCTGACAGCATAATGACATTTATGTCGAAACATTATACTGTTGTTAGATACGGTAATCCAACTAGATGAATCCGCATATCTCAAGTCGACCAATAGGATATGATTACTGTTATTACGTAGCAGTACTTAAGGCGCGTCTTACTACCACGAGGCCTCTTTCCTACTATTCTCGCAGTCAAGCAAGTTCACAGTAAATTTCCCCCACCTCCTCCCCTGCGGCCTACCTTTTGGATTATCGTATTTAGTTATTCTAGGTGTGGCGTGTTTATTCTCGCCCCACCTTTGCCGAAGACATAGCTTCTTTGGGTTTTGGTATTTTGTACGATTATATAGGTTATTCATTATTAAACTTGCCACTAGCGTGGCCAAAATTATTCCAAAACCATTGTCTCCTGTCTTCTCTTTCGCAAACTAGTGCGTCGCGATGCAAGGCTTGGACGTTAGTAAGCTTTAGTCTAAATAAAGTTGCAGAATGTTTCGACATAAATATTGTTTTCTGTTGTGTTGACCGAAGAAACTCAATTAACCCCCCACCCCCCCCCCCCCCTATAAAATTTTGGCTGGATCCGCCCTTGGGTATTACAGTAATGCAATATCACGAGTCGATCGATGGTGTAAGAATAGTTGACATACCAGGGCTCGTTCTCAATCAAAATGTTGCTAAACACACGGATAAAAGATAAAATTTCATGGATGTGGAAGGCGGTCTCAGAATAGACAGAGTATGGAAACGCTGCTTTTTGCTGGGGCTTCCTGTGGAAGGGCCCGAGCTATAAAATGGGCTCTGTTTTTTATCCCTCTCAAATGTGCAAAGCATATTGTGGATCGCTATTGCAAATCGTTCGCGGTGCCCTCTTTTCAAACGTGAAGCTGAACGAATCCCTGCCTCGAGAGCGTCTTTAGTCTTAATAAAAGGGGTGTTCCCTTTGACAATTACAAAAAAGAAGTTAATTGTCATAAATGTTTGTGATGTGTTTACAGTAAAAGCTCAAAGTAAACTAGCACCATTTCACTTGCAATTTGCAAAAGATATCGATAAACAAATTTTAAAAATCTCCTTATTCGTAGGATAAGCCAGTTTAATATACTCGGGAGGAGGGGGGGGGGGGGGGGGGGTTAGGGAATTAAATCCTAAATAACATCAATGCTGTTTTTATGCAGAAGTTGGCATTAGGCGATCAAGCAGGGAGACAAGAACTACGAAAAACATTGTCTTGACCACCGGCCCAGATAATGAGGACACTACTGTGTTATCACAGAGGGGAAGATACTATTATTACAGAAGGGCTATTCAAGACATAGACATACGCCTTCTAGATAAATGCCAACCAGCGTCTGCTACATTGAAAGGGAATTCATTTCCCAAGCCACTGCTTACATCTCATGACATGTCAATCGATTTATGCAAATATCTCGCACGTTTTGATTAGCCATCCACCCCAACAGCGATTATTTTTATTCCATGCTGAAAGTAAAAGTCTTAAAAAAGATCCTTCATGCATGTCCCATCGGGTCGAGGGGGGGAGGGCAAAACAATGAAAGACATTTAGATGAGAAAAGTTGTGAAATCTAGAGAGAAGTGATCAGGTAAACTTTTCGTAATGACCCCAAGATAGGGCTCTGTTATTGTAAACTGTCTATTCTGTGCATTCCTTCATGATTGCTCTCGCTCGACGCCTTTTGTATTTTAGATGGTGCAAACATTAGTCATAAATCATTATTTTGGGCAGCAAAATCAAGTAACTCTTTTTTCTCTCTTTGTCGGATCTGTCTGCTTGTTTTATTTATCGATCGTTGTCTGTTTGTTTATTTTTTTATGTTGATCTGTGCTATCTGTTTGTTCGTTCTCAAGACCAGCAAGGAAATAGTTGACGAAACTTACACAATTTAAAAACAATAGCAACAGCAACATTTTAGGAAAATTTTGAAGTGATTTTATTCAATAGTAATTTTTAAACTGAGTGCGCAAAAGCGATAAACGAAACTGAGAGTATGAAATGTCAAGAAATGTTCGTGCGATTTTCTCCAAATGTAACATGATATTTTGTTTGTCATGAATTGGGGATTCTTAGGAGTTAACAGTTTTTCAAGATCACGTCTGAATCGCGCGCAATTTTTGAAAACTTGAAAACTTTGATTTTAATAAAATATACATTAGTACAAACTTCAAACCAAGAGCATTAACTGGTATGAATGCGAAAATGATCCAGCGAACAGAACATTTTCAACGCGACGATTGTAAAAGTTCAGCTTGGTGATCACGAATCGGTATCAAAACACCTCAACATCGCTGCAAGCTGAATCGATGAGGTCTTTGAAGCTACACTGTTTTTGGATATTTATATCTTTCTTTTTTTTTTTTTTTTTTTTTTTTTTCTTTTTCTTTATGTAATATTTCAAATCCTCCAAATCCAACAAATCGGACAGGACGGGATTTCAAGTCCGCGCAATTAGTTCCAGTCCGAAGCCTCGGACTGGAACTAATTGCAAGGACTTTGAATTCCCGTCCAGTCCGATTTGGAGGATTTGAAATGACTTCTCATACTCATTAATTATTCGGGAGGGATGTTGTTTTTATCTTGTATTTATTTCATTGTATATGATCTTCGCTCCGGCCATTCACCTAGTTGTAATAATGAGAATCTTTTGTTTTGTAATGGATTTTATTTTGCTTTCGTCCTTTGGGATTTCTTAAGATAAATGCTATCTGAATTACTTATTCAAATATCAGTTATTTTTCTCTGAACGTATTTATTTCAACATGGCTTCTCGTCAAAGAGACAGCGATGAAGAAGCGGAGCTTCTACCTTTAAAACGCTTTCGAAAAGTGAAAAGTCAAGCACAAGAAGAAGAACTTTTGCAAAAAGCTGTGCCAATTTCAACCCGTTACAAGAATAACTGGGCTGTGAATATTTTTGAAGAATGGAGGCAAGTAGAGAAAACAAAGTGGCAAGTTTGGAGTCTACCTCCATGGATGTCTCGCTAGAGAGCATTCAAAATTTGGATATTGAGGCATGGGAAACTATGCTAAGTTTACGATAGCAAATTGTTTTGAAATTTCATTAATATCTAAGTAAGTTGTTAAACGGAGTGTTGAGTATATTTGCAACTATTATTGATTATAGTTTATTGGTAATAACTTCTGAAATAAATGCTTGATGAATTAAATTTTCTGTTTTCATCTTTCTATATATTGACTTGATTCAATGCTTGGACTGAATTAATTTTGTTCCAGTCCTTGGACTGAATTAATTTTGATCCAGTTGTTGGTCGACTGAATTAATTTCTTTTGTTCCAATTCATCAGCCCCACCTCTTCCCTGCTGATATCAAAACCCTCCCCGGATTTAAGACACTTGACTTAGTTTCAAGATACATCATGTGACCAGGTACGAGGTAATCGATTGGCTAGTTACCTCATGAATAAAAAGGTATAACTAGCTAAAACTAGTGTGAGCTGCGTCGGTGTTTCTAATGAAACAGTAATGATGAAAAGGTAAATTATACACCGTGAAAAGATGAAAAAACTTACTGACGTTTCGGACGCTAGTCCTTCGTCGGAGTAAAAGAGAAAGAAGTGGTAGAAAGGAGTGTATATATGATAGAATAAGACAAAAGAAACCAATGAGAGCAAGGTAGGCAAGGAAACAAAAACAAACAATCAAAAGACAAAAGGAAAGGTTAGTTGAAAATAAAGCGTTCATTAATCCCGTTGGGACTAAGAGTGCCCAATAGGTGAATAAGCCGCATTTATTGCTCTCATTGGTTTCTTTTGTCTTATTCTATCATATATACACTCCTTTCTACCACTTCTTTCTCTTTTACTCCGACGAAGGACTAGCGTCCGAAACGTCAGTAAGTTTTTTCATCTTTTCACGGTGTATAATTTACCTTTTCATTATTACCTCATGAATAATTAAGAGTATGAGAAGATGTGTCAAAAACCAATGCTGGAGGGTTAAGAGATCGCAAAGTAAAGCCAAAATCAACTCGAGCTTATGAACAGAAGGTGAATAAAGAGAGATGTGTTGTGCGTTTGTACGAAAAGTACCTCAGCTTATGGTAAGAAAGCGTTTTTATCATTTTAAAGTTCATGTGATATTTCTTTTAACAATACTTATTTATACATTTCTTTTACAGCCCTACTCCACAAGCCTGGAGAGCAGGATACATTATATTTGACTCCGCTCAAGCGTCCCAAGCCAAACTGTTGGTATAGCTCGGTTCCTGTGGGCCATAATAAGTTGTGTGCTACCGTGAAAACAATTTGCGAAGCTTGTGGATTAATTAAGGGATACAGAACAAATCATTAATTCTCTCCGTGCAACGGCAACGACACGTTTGTATGACGAGGGAGTAGATGAACAGCTTATCTGCGAGAAAACAGGCATGTAATGAGATTGCTGTAAACTTTTCTTGATTTTAATAGCTCTGTTTTTAATTTAAAATCAATTTTGTTAGGTCATCGGAGCAATGCAGTTCGAAGCTATAAGCGTACCTCTACAGACCAACAGATAATGGTTTCTGATGTTATACATAGCTGTGAAGTGAAAAAGGCTAAGCTTGAAGACCAACAAGTGGACGTAAACCACCCGGTAAAACAAGACGTCGCTGAACGTTTAGAGGATTTCAACAAAAAAGTAAATATCAATTAATCTTAATTTCTATTTGTAGTAAGTCTTGGAGAATGAATGTTTGATAAATTCTGGAACGCAAGCTTTATTTCTTTTTATCATTATTATTTTGAATTCAAAATTCACTAGGCTTTCAATCTGTTCTCGCTGGTTAATTTTTCCCCGGTTTCTTGAGCTTCCTGTGTACGTTGTGCTTAAAGTGTTTGGTTTACGAGCGCTCTCAGAGAAAACACAGCGCGTTTTCTTCTCTCCTTCATGCAATGTTTCTCGGAGAGCAACCTCGTTCCCAGGGCCCTCTCGGCCGACTCCAATTAAATATGGCGGTCGTCGGGGAGAAGACCCTGGTGTTGGCTGGTATCACGTGATCAAAATCTCCAAGATTTCTGGAGATTTTGATCACGTGGTTTTCGTATCAAAATGGCGGACAATTAACAAATCGCACATAGATTTCCATTGTCTGTCCTCTTATTGATCATAGATGACGTCTTAAAATGTTCAAAACTAAAGTGAAACCACAAGCGCAGCGAGTAGTTTCACTGTAAAGTTTTGAACATTTTAAGACGTCATCTATGATCAATAAGAGGACAGAAAATGATGGAAATCTATGTGCGATCTGTTTTTTACAACAAACTGCAAAATGTTTACAAAATAAAATGAGCGAAAAGTTTTTCGAAAATTTGTCATTCAAGGAAAGCAAGGCGATAGACCAAACAGCTCCGATTATTGTGAGCTTTTGAATATTTTCGCTAAGATGGTAGTTTTCATAACCATTAGAGGACAGAGTACAGAAAGTAAGACGAAGGTTTTTCGGTTATTTACTTTTGAAAACTTCAAAGGTTATTTTATAACTTACAAAAATTTTTTTCATAAAACACGTCAACATTTCACAACAAACTTCCTACACTGTGATTGGCTAATTTTGACAGTTCTTTGACATCCATTGTAAAAGAATGCTTGCTATTGGTCAAAACTTTTGACATTTACTTATAAATGGCTTTTTTTAGCTAAGTCGAAAAAAGTTTGAGTCAGAAAACGAACTCAAAGGTTCTAAAAAACAAAGCTTAGTAATAAGTTCAGCTAAGAAAAGCAATGTCAATTTCGCTTGACAACATAGACATTCAAGTTCTGGATGGAGCAGCCATTGAAGATCGACTCTGGAATGGCACTTGACACAAGCTCATTCAAGTCTTTTTCTTCGCACTCGGTTGCAAAGCGAGATGAATTTTTCACGTCTTCCTCTATCTTTCCTGCCTCCAGAACTAAATATTCGTCGGCAAGACTATCAGCAAGATTAAATTCAAAGTTTGGTTTCTCTTTTGGTTTCATTGTCAGCTTTTATTAGCAAAGTAAATGCGCAAAATCACAGTCCTTACGATAAAATCCTACCGGCGAGTCTTGGTTTCAAAAACATTACGTCATCCATGTGTCTGTCCTCTTATTGATCATAGCTCTCAGCCAATCAGAATGTGTTATTTACGTGAGTTGTTGTAAAAACTACTATTTCAAATCGTGTAAATTTAGGAAAAAGGCATTTCTTCGTGGGTATATGTTGCTCCCGTTTTTGATTACAAGACAGTTTATGGATTGCTTGATGTGTGAAAGCTGCAATTTGTGCGAAAGTTCAACAACAACGGTTTTTTAGCCATTTTTTGAGTCGTCTAAGAAACAAAAGTGATGTAAATATACTCCGGGACTTTACTTATATGGTTTCACTTTCTACTGCTACTGATACTTCTTATAGTTTTGACTGCTTGGATACTGAGATTCGGAGTTGTTCATTTTCTACCAAGTGACCCATAGCTTAACTGTTTATGAACACGTTTAACTATTGCTACCCAAGACGTATCTTTCTTGGAATACTTCGAAGATCATAGGTCATTGATATTTCGCCATGTTGGATGCCTATGGCCAATTGTGTCTTGTTTCCCCAGCCAAGAGAGAAACTCTTCATTATTCAGGTTGCTTGTGACAGACCTTAGTAGAAATGGCAATCTTAATGTGCTTAATGTTCAAACACAATTCAATATATACTGAATATTGTATATGTAGCCCTAAAACTTTAGAATTTCTGTTGTATTTAAAAACGAAAAAAAAAAAACTCTCTAAAAAGGACTCATTAAATAAAAAAATATTTGCTTCCTTGCAAAAGTGTTGTTACTGTCAGAATATTTTCATGTCTTAGGCAATCGCATTTGTCACCCTTTTGTGCACCCCTCTTTGGGCTATCCTTTTTTGGGGTAGACCATAACTTCATAACTTGTAAAAGTTCTTTTTCATGAAGATTACTGTTTGCAATATTGCATTACACTATTAATGAGGATTTCTCATACTTGTATGAGTGCCCAGGTTGGAGAAAAAGAATTACATAAAACAACAGGGGAGGGGGGGGGGGATATAAAATTAAAGTTCAGCTATCCCATATAAAGACTTATCTAACCCTTACATGTAAGAACTTCAATGCCTTCTGAAATAATCAGGTCACTTGAATAATTAGACAAATGAAAGTTACTAGATAGCTACTCTGACAACAATAATAATTATTGCTATCTTGCAGCTGAACCAATGACTGACTTGCAGTTACAGCAATAAATAAGTTTAGTTTAAGGATTTTGAATTAGTGACAAATGTTCTTATACATACATATTTCTTCTTTCAGCATTGCCAGTTAGCAATGTTGTTAGTTTTTAACAGGTTTTTTTAACACCACCAACAACAATTTATTACTTCAATACTTTATTTATTTACAATATTACTGTAAATTCATTACAATAAATATACAACTACACTTTATAACTCTCATATTCATATAATTGAGAGAATGTGGTATATGTATGTGGTGTATGTGGTATATTCATATAATTATTAAGGCAACAGACAACTTAAACAACTCGAATGTAAACTTCATTGTTCAAGTCTGTCTTTCTTTTATTCCGTTTGAAGACTAATCGTGCGCAATTAGGGTTTTTATAACTTTCTTGGGTTGTGTTTTTGCACCCTGTACTATGATTATTTCATTATGTATTATGTGCAGGTCATATTTGTGAATAAATAAAAAAATTCGAACCTACTTTGTTTCATGACAGTTTTTAACATCGAACTAAGCTGTACCAATCATTAAAACCTTGTATGCGCCATTTAGGATATCAGTAGAAGCTGTTAGGTCAGTTCTCTACCTTTTTAAATCATAATCAACGCGACTTTTTTTGAATGATTCACCGAGGAACAAAACAAGAGAAATATGAGTAGTCCGCCATCTTGTACTATACAATTTCAACCAATCAGAGGGCTTGTAAGAATTTTTCAGGAGCCAATCAAAACGCGCGATATACCAGCCAACACCAGGGTCTTCTCCCCGACGACCGCCATATTTAATTGGAGTCGGCCGAGAGGGCCCTGGGAACGAGGTTGCTCGGAGAGCGCTTTGAAACCGACAATTTTAAACATAACACAGGAACCCCAAGAAACGGAAAAAATTATCGAGCGAGACTGGGTGCAAGTCTAGTGAGCTCTTGAAATGACATTGAATTATAACCCCGGTATAGGTCTTAAATTTTGAATTCAAGACCTATCCCGGGTTTTGAATTCAGCCCCAAACTCCCCTGTTGACAATCAAAGCCGCCCCCGGCACGTCGCAGCCAACCACCCCCTAGCCATGACGCTGAAGTTAGCCGGACATTCAGCCGAACATTCGCAGAGGTCAAGTTAGATATTAATATGTGCTACCAAAATTCTCCTGATTTATATACTGATTTTAAAATACTCCATTTCGGTGAGGAATCCAACATGCTTTTTTTCTAAAAAAATATAATAGCATAATTCTTAATGGTTTTGGCTCCGCATAATAGCAGCCCGCGACACTTAGAAACATCTTAGCATCTCACTCGAATAACCGACTATTTAAATTTTAATAACTTCTGTACGATTCAACCGAATTCCTAGAAAATCATGCAACGGACTATCACTACACCAAGTAGCCCAGTGCAAAGGCTTTTAGAATTTTTCCGAGATTTTTTCTTATTTTTTCGACGCCTTCAATTCAAAAGATTTTTCACTTAACGCCGAATTCAAACTTGAATAACTCTTCGCAGGGTGTTCCATTTTCACTTGTTTTTCCTTCACTACACGCTACAGCGAAAAAAGAACCCAGTGCAAGATATTTGCAGGCTATAAACATGTCGAAAATGCTCGAAAAAAGACTCCGAACTTGGTTCGTTCCGCAAATGACATCCGACACTTCAACTCACGCGAAGTCCACTTCAGACACGCTCGCCGAATTCCAAGTTTAATAACTTCTCTACGGTTCAACTTAAACACCCGAAAATCAATAACCAAACGCTCACTTCACCACTTAGCCCAGTGCAAAGGCTTTTAGAATTTTTCCGATATTTTTTCTTATGTTTTTGATGCCCTCAATTCAAAAGGTTTTTCACTTAACGCCGTTAAGCTCGCGATCTGCAACGCGTTTGTCATATGATTGTTGAACAAAGAAAGATAGAGAGCACGAGTAGAAGCTATAATATGCCTTTTCGCATATAAAAGGCACACGCCGTAGACCTACAGAAAGGTGTTACGCATTTTCGAAACAGGTCGATCCGCGAACTCAAAAGGAATCTGACTCAATTGATTTAATGTAACTCACCTGACGTCGCTGAAAAGTTTTAAGCTTCAGTAAGCACAGAAAAAGGACGAAAAGGCAAGTTTGCGTCAAGGAGAAGACAGATACGAGGTGAAAATGAAATTAAACTTCCTATTTAAGCTTATATTTTTCTGAATGAATGAATGTTATTTATTTACACCACATCCAGATATGCTTATTGCATTTTACAGATAATAATAGAAAAAAAGGTGTTAGGTTACCTTAAGTAATCAAACAACTAATCAAGTCAGGTAGCTTATTCACAAGTATTACATTTATTAAAAGTTGTTAAGGTGCTCATTGTTAAGTCCATGATACGATTTATAAGTTATAGTCAGGATCCTTTTGGTGTAGAAATATGAGATTGGGGACCAGCCCTTGAACTTCTTGACATCATCTATGATGGCATCCCTCTGCAGATTGTAGATTATCCTTGCAGCTCTTAGATGGATACGTTCTACTTCCTCCAACAAGGCTAGGGAGCATGAACCCCATATTGCAACCCCATATAGGACACTTGGAATAATAGTCTTGAAATAAATAGTTTCTAAAATGGATTTGGGAAGAAATTTGATCCGTTTCAATATAGCAAGTTTCTTGTTGAATGCGTTACAAACAGCTTTGATATGATCATTCCTTAAAATGATTTGTGCGCGTGTGTGTTGGCGGGAAAATGGTAGATTACCTTCCCCCTTCCTATGATCGAGACCTCGCTACGCCCCTGAATAACTCTAAAGCGATTAATCTAGCATGCATATGATATTACAATTTTTCCGTCAACTTTCCTTTCCTTTTCCTACTGATATATTATTGCTACGTCCATTTAGGTAGGTGTCTATGACCTTGATCTCTTCAAGCCTGAACGGGTCTACTTCCAACGGGTTCTCACTCAAACTCACAAGATCAGCTTTCGTTCCCACTGTCAAATTACCAAGCTCCTTCTCCTTGTGGATCTGCCAGGCTGCATTGATGGTGTATGCCCCTATTAGTGCTTCTTCTATGGAGATGCAGTATTCTCTTCCATACACGATATCTGGTGCCCCTCTTTTGGTGCGTGTTACCGCTGTCTTCATGTTCGCATAGGGCGCAGGGGTACCTGGGAATGCAGGATCATCCTGATGAATTGTCCACCGAAGTTTATGCTTGGTGGCCAAACTGAGAGGAGCCCATCGATTAGTGCGTTCCTTACCTAACATATACTCCGAGTAAACGTCTCCGTAAAAGTACAGATGGCCAACAAAGAATCGAAGGATAAAGCAAGATTCAGTTTTGCTGCCCGGACCATGTGACCTTCCTCACAGAGGCCAAGATGTTCCATGCGGTGACGACGATCAAGACCATCAGGTGAGTCACTTATTACCTACCAGAGTATACATTACTATTAGGGACGAACCATTAGAGTTTTGAGGGAGGGAAGGGGGGGAGGGGGGGGAGGGGAGCCCCCAAAAATTGAGCATGGCTTTAAAGAATAAAAACAAATCGTGCACAAGAAAAGTGCCAGAAAGAAATTCCAAATAATGTCCAAAAAAATTCTGCACAGCCATGATGCGTAAAATAAATTCCTGCACAAAATGAATTGCCCACCCCCCTTCAAAAATAATCTAATGGTCCGTCCCTTACGTGGGTTTATTCTGAATAACAAAATTACGCAAGTAAGCTTGGCACGTTCCACCAACGTCTGATGGCCCCTGTCCCATTTTCTCCGCGGCAATACAACCTGTGATTACGAAACTTGGCAGGGATGCAGTCGCATGCCCTGTCAGTCACCCCAACGATTTTGGGTGTATGACGTCACATATCACGTGACTTGCTAAGATAACATTATCGCCAGGTTTTGAAATTAACCTTTTTTTGTTGTTATTTGCACTGAAGTGTTTTGGTACATTGAAAAAAAACATAAAACTTAAAAAGTTATATTAAAATGTTGTAATTTATAAGGGGATTTTGTTGGAAAAGCCCCGGTAAGGATTTCTTTAGCTTTCCATATTCATAAAAAGGTAAAAGTAAATTAAAGCGTCCTTATTTTACGTCGGTCGTAATAGTCGTTGACTAATTAACTTGCTGAGGCCGAAGGTGTGTTCATTTCGCCCCTCTCTTTCCATCAGTGCTACGTTTTAAGGGTATTTAAAGCTGAATTAAGCTACACGGAATTGAAAGAAGTCGAAACAAGGATGTGTGGCCTCTGAATCGAAATCAAACCTCTTGTAAAGAATACCGCGCACTAACCAACAGGGGCAGCGGAAGCTGAAAATCTTTGGGGGGGAGGGGGGGGCACTGAAATATTATATGCAACGCTATGTGATAATAACCGCAATTTTGAGAACCAATAATAATAATAACAACAACAATAATAATAATAATAACAACAACAATAAAAATAACAACAATAATAATAATAATAATAAAAATAAATATTATAACTTTATTGACAATAATAATTAACTAAGAATTAACTATAATATGAGATGTGATAAGAATATTGCTATAATTATATATATATTTAAAAAAAGACAGATTATGAATATAAAATAACAAATATATGTAATAATCCTTATATATCTATTGAGACATATTTGTAAAATAAATGAATAGATCAAAACACGAGTCCTGCAGCTCTTCACACTAATATAATACTATATTAAAACTATACATTAGTTATTAAAATCTAAATATTAATAATATTAATAATAATAACAACAATAATAATAATAATAATAACAATAATAATTATAATAATAATAATAGTAACTAATAATAATAATCGCGATAACAATGATAATAACAATAATAATAATAACAATAATAATAATAACAATAATAATAATAACAATAATAATAATAACAATAATAATAATAACAATAATAATAATAACAATAATAATAACAATGATCATAATTCAATGGCGTCGGGAGGTTAGGACGTGTCTTCTAGCTCTGGGGTGCTCTTTAATTTTTGTGTTGTTGATTGACCCTGAAAGGAAATGTCTAGGAAAGGAAAACGAACGAAATGGACAGAGGGAATGAACAGAGATCTTTTAGAATGTAAGGAAAGAGCATTCGAAATAATATCTTCGAAGGATCCACCACTTAACCAAAATGGCAGAAAGAAAGGCTACATTCAAATAATGACGGAGCTATGGGAAGAGAAAGGCTATGGAAGCCTTGGTCTAACTGGACAAAACCTTAGAGATCAAGCCTCAAGACTGCAAAACACACAGAATTGCTCTAACATGACGACTTTAACACAAAGAAACCGAAGAGAACATCGAAAATATCGAACAAAATGAGGACGAATATGCAGCTAATCAACCAAGACCGACACCGAATTTGCATACTAGTGTATTGCAATCCCCTGAGGCATTTCTCGACAAAGAAGGAAAAACCTCAAGCAAAATTCAGCCAAATCTACCTGACTTTGATGTGCTTCCCTCTAAAATAAAAGAGAAACGTTGGGGGACCATAACTCAAGAACAGTTCTGTAAACAAATCCAGGACATCTACGATGAAATTGTTCATTTTAAACGAAATATCTTCAATATACCATCGGGTAAAGCAGGCAAGAATTTCATAACCGAATTGACGTATTAGATAAAGCAATTCAATTCTAATACAGATCTAAATTATGTTGCCTTGAAAGCCTTTATGGTGCTCCCAACGTTGATTCTACAAAAACCCTCAGCGACATCCAAGAGCAAGGAACACAGTGAGGCTATTGAACGGAGGTTGTCCTTATGGAGAGCGGGGGACCTATCTCTCCTGTTAAAAGAAATAAGGTTCATACAGAGCAGGTTTTGCAAGACGAGGAAATCAAGATCTATGGAAGATATATCCAAAGTATTCGCCAATCTAGTTATGCAAGGAAAGCTATCAGCCGCTATAAAACTTCTTGACAGAGAGACATCCACAGGTGTCCTTACTTTATCACCCGAAGTCTTAGAGGAGCTCAAAGAGAAACATCCTTAATTCAGCTGCTGACATCGAAGATGAAAACCTCTTGAATGGTCCCCTGGAACCTAATCCTCCTGGTATCTTTGACTTAATCGATGAACAGATGATCTACAATGCAGCAATGAGGACAAGAGGAGGACCGCCGGACCTTCAGGAATGGATGCCGAACTTTACCGAAGAGTACTCTGTTCAAAGAATTTTAACGCCGAAGGAAAACTACTGAGAGAAGAAATAGTTATTATGACTAGAAATTTATTAAAATCTTCATACCATCCAATCCTGCTAGAGAGTTACACCGCATGTAGGCTCATACCTTTGGATAAGAATCCCGGAATTCGACCCATAGGAGTAGGAGAAGTTCTACGGCGAATTATCGGTAAAACAGTGTCTGCATTCTTCAAAGAAGAACTAAAACAAGCAGCAGGTCCCCTTCAAGTTTGTGCTGGACACAGTGGAGGGGCCGAAGCCGCTATTCATGCAATGAGCCAGATCTTAATTAGTGAAGAGGATACAGATGCAGTACTACTGATCGATGCAAGTAACGCCTTCAATCAGATGAACCGGTCAGTAGCCATGCATAATATCCGGATTGCCTGCAAAGAAATATCCTTGTACGTAATTAATACTTACAGAAGTCCTTCCAGGTTGTTTATATGTGGTGGTGGAGAGATCCTATCTCAGGAGGGCACCACACAAGGTGACCCATTAGCCATGCCATGGTATTCGGTAAATACATCCACAATAATTCAAACTTTAAGAATTTTTATTCCTGATGTAAAGCAGGTGTGGTTAGCTGATGATTCTGCGGGAGCAGGAAGAATTGTCTCTTTATTTAATTGGTATAAACACCTGGAACAAGAGGGCAAAAAGTATGGATATATTGTTATAAAAAGGTATAACTAGCTAAAACTAGTGTGAGCTGCGTCGGTGTTTCTAATGAAACAGTAATGATGAAAAGGTAAATTATACACCGTGAAAAAGATGAAAAACTTGCTGACGTTTCGGACGCTAGTCCTTCGTCGGAGTAAAATATATTGGATATATTGTTAATGGTTCCAAAAGCTGGTTGATCGTGAAGTCGGAATCTTTGGCTTTGAAAGCGAAACAGGTATTTGGAGAAGAGGTTAACGTCACAAGTGAAGGGAAACGTCACCTTGGAGCTGTTATTGGATCAAAGATTTATAAAGACCAATTTTGCAACGAGAAAATCTACAAGTGGAAAGAAGAATTACAAACCCTCTCAGAGATTGCAAGGTGCCAGCCACAATCGGCCTATATCGCATTTACAAAGGGATACAAATCCAAGTTTACATACTTCATGCGAACAATTGAATCTTTTGAGGACTATACTGATCCTGTTGATAATGTGATAAATGAAATGCTTCTTCCAACGCTTTTTGGTCAAACGGAACCACTACCTGAAGAGCTGAGTAGGCTTTTTACCTTGTCCCCTGCAGAAGGAGGTTTAGGGATGCCTGCATTAAAAGAAGAGTCTCCACAGCAATATGCGGCATCACTTCTAATTACTGCTTCACACACTGAAGCTATTAAAACGCAGAGCAAATCGATGTATACGACCACAGAAGATGTGAAAAAACAACATCAATCATTAAGAGCTGAAATCTCCAAATCAAAAATGGATGAAATCGATGCAGCATTACCACCTGACATACTCCGTCAAGTAACCCAAGCAAGAGACAAAGGAGCAAGCTCATGGCTTAATGCGATACCAATTAAAGAACAGGGACTTACTTTGAATAAACAAGAATTCAGAGATTCCCTTGGTCTGCGTTATAATATACCGTTATCGGGTTTACCAAGTACCTGTGCTTGTGGGACATTCTTTTCGGTAAGCCATGCACTATCGTGTAAAAAGGGAGGATTTGTTGCACAAAGACATGACAATGTCCGTGATCTACTTGCCATATTTTTAAACAAGGTTTGCAACAACGTTCAAAAGGAGCCCGCACAGCTTATCCCATTGGATGGTGAACAATTTAATCTAAAATCTACTAGCACAAGTCAGGATGCAAGGCTCGACATCAAAGCTGGATCGTTTTGGGCACAGGGAGTAACTGCATTTTTTGATGTAAGAGTATCGCATGTTAATTCCAAGAACAACCAAAACAAATCCACTTCTACAATCTTCAAAGATCAAGAAAGCGAAAAAAAGAGAAAGTACCAGCAAAGAGTAATAGATGTCGATATGGGAACTTTTACGCCCTTAGTTTTTGGTACGAATGGAGGGATGGGGGCAGAATGCCAGATTTTTCTAAAGCACCTTACTGAGAAATTAACCAAGAAGACAGGGGACACATATGCAAATACCATAACATGGATTAGAACTCGATTATCTTTTGAAACAATTAAGTCAGTACACATGTGTGTCAGGGGGACAAGAACCCCTTTTTTTAAAGACAATGAATTCTTGAATGACTTTACCCTTAACGCCAATGTAGCGGAAATTTAGAAATATTTAGTTTTAATAATTAATGTATAGTTTTAATATAGTATTATATCAGAGTGAAGAGCTGGACTCGGACTTTGAGCTATTAATTTATTTTATAAATATGTTTTCATAGATAAATAAGTAATAATTATATATATTTGTTATTTTATATTCATAATCTCTCTTTTTTTTTTGTTTCATAATATATAGCAACTTTTTTATTATAGAAATTATTATTGTCAATAAAGTGATTATTATCTTATTATTATCATTATCATTATCATTATCTTTATAATAACAATAATAATAATAATAATAATAACAATAATAATAAAAACAATAATAATAAAAACAATAATAATATTAACAATAATAATAACAATAACAATAATAATAATAATAACAATAATAATAATAATAATAACAATAACAATAATAATGGAAAATTTTGGTAGGAAAAAAAGGCGATGGGCAAATTTTTATCAGAAAAATTGGGGGATGCACGATATTTGGAAGGGGCTGAGAGCCTTGCTTAGGGGGATTGTATATTTTTGCATTACTTCGAGGGGGGGGGGGGTGTTAAGAATTATTCTGCACATTTCACATTTTCACCTGCCCCCCCTCCCCCCACCCCCACTCCTGACATAAAAAATGACATTTGTATCTTTTTGCTTCTAATGCGTGAATTAATGCATATACTACTGACAATACGAAGCAGATTCTCTTAACTTCCAGAATATAAGGATTCTAAAACAGCCAATTTTCGTTCTCCAAAGATCCATACACCCCAAAGAACTACGAGATTCTTATTACTGCGCGTGTGCACGACAACCACCGCTGTTTTTTTACCGCAGGCGTCGGTTTGTGATGCCGAATTGCATCATGGGAAGAAGAACGTCGCCATTTTGAAGCAAAGCACGTTGATCTGCAATGAGTTGAAGAATCAAAGAACAACAGAAGGCATAAAAACAGTTTTCATTCAAGATGGACTTCCAGAACCGTGCTGGGGGTAAGACTGGTTCAGGAGGAGTCGCTTCGACTTCAGAATCTAATAGAGATCGAAGAGAACGGCTACGACAGCTCGCGTTGGAAACGATTGACTTGAATAAGGTTGGTAGAAACTAGTTAATTAACCGCGTCGGTGTTTGGAATCGAACAGTAGGAGAAATGATTTAACTTAATACACCGTATGGTTTGTGATGTTTAGAAACTGACGTTTCGGACGTTAGTCCTTCGTCGGAGTAAATCATTTACACCGACGAAGGACTAACGTCCGAAACGTCAGTTTCTAAACATCACAAACCATACGGTGTATTAAGTTAAATCATTTCTCCTACTGTTTGAATAAGGTTGGTATGGTTGATCTGATCTGTTCGCTTGTCTGTCAGTATTTTTTGTTATAGAAATCAAGTTTGGATAGATATACACTGTAGGCAAAGAAGATCGTATTTCTTTTTTCTGACCCTTTTAGAATTTTGTTTACTGACTATTGTGTGAGCTTTTGAGAATTTAAAAAAATATTTACTCATTATTCATTGGATTTTGATTGCAGGATCCTTATTTCATGAAAAATCATCTTGGTTCCTATGAATGCAAGCTGTGTCTTACTCTACACAACAACGAGGTAATAGACTACTTAGAGACTCACAAAACAATTCTTCGTTTGCAACCACGTGGTTATTGCTGGTGCCAGAAATATTTTTCGGTTTTGCATTTTGACAAAATATCTTATGCCAATTCTTTCAAGGGATATATATGTTTTTTTTGTATTCTTAATGATTTTAAACATAATAACATATGAAAAAGCTCAACAAATTTTCTTTTAATGCAAGATAACATCAAAACATGAACAAAGAAACGCAATACTGACGTTTGTGGAAGAAAAAAACACTTCAAACTGCAACCTAAGTGTTAAAAATTTGTGGAGTGATTATGATGAATAAACCTTTAAAAGAAAAATCAATGATCATAAACCAATGGTGTTTTATAATATTTTGGTATACATATTGAAATGAAACCAGTAAAAGTCATTGATTTATTTAAGTTTAGCACATACTGTACCTTTATTGATAAGGTATCAGGAGGGGGTTCGCACCCCAATATGTGCTACTTCAAATTTTGCATAGAATTTACGATATTTTGCCATTAAAGTATGCATATCCTGAAAGTTAAATATATTCTTAGTTTTCGAATATCAACTTAGAATTGTCTATTTTGGAACACAAAAAAAGTTTTTAGGTTAACAGTATATAGCATTTTACCACATTTCATTTGATAATTTTCTACAGGATCAGAGTTTCTGTCATTTCAATACATTAGCAATACTCTGTCTGTCAGATTTTTGATATCTTTAATAGATCAGGCACATGAGTTTTCAGATGTTTGAGTTTTCAATTGTGTGTTATTAAGGAAATAGTTTTTGAATGAAAAAACTTTTTATATTTACAATTTACAATTTTTTCCCAGTTTTCTTTTTGTGTGTGTGTTATTGCTATTTATTCTCCTCAGATGACCATGATTCTTAGTGTTAAAACAAAAGATTGTTTTCGTGTGATAAATAGGAAATTTTTTATTCTGCTGTTTAGGAAATTGAAATAGCGCAGAAGGATCAAGCTGCTACACTAAAAATGATCAAGGAAAAGATAATGTCAACAGAGTAAGTTACAGTAATATTATTGAATTGTCTACTCTTATAGGATATTTTTCTTGTAATAAATTCAGTGTGTTGCAGGTGATTTGGATTTATAAATTTGTTTACTGACGTTACATTATACATTTTGGATATTAGTCTTTAATCAGTATGCAGAAATACACAAAATTTTTAAAAATTTACAGATAACAGTTTCTATTGTAAAAATGGATTACAGAAAGAAATGAGTTCCATTCATCCACACTGTACCTCCAGAAAGCCCCATACATTTTCACTTAGTAAGCTTTTCATTATTTCACGGTGTATAATTTACTTTTTTATGGTTTCCTTTTTATCATTACTGTTTCATTAGAAACACCAGTGCAGCTCGCACTAGTTTTTAGCTAGTTATCTCTTCTTCTACATTTTCACTTACTAGTTACATGTATTTTGGACTGGATCCAGCCTCAAATAAGAGAAAATGTAAGGGGACATTTTTTTATTGAATTACCTATATCTCAGCCATTTTCCAATCTATTGTTCAGAAATTTTGCACCATATCATATTTGTACATGCAGTTTCTGATAATGCTACCAAAAGTTCCTTATGTCTTCAAAAACAAGGTTGTGATGTTATCACTTCGGTACTCCATTGTCAAGAAGGCATACATTGTACATGTACTGTAATGTTACTAATGTGGCATTTCTTTCTTTCTTCACAGTAAGTTGATCAAAAAATATCAAAAGAAATGTGATGATATCCTTTTTGCACAAATTTGTCAACATTATTTTTTAATAAAGATTATACTTCCAGTATTCATTCACAGTGACCTTTTGTCTGCAGATGATGGTGTAGAATGGAAGGTGGTCTTCTTACCATATATACTGTACTGGAATATTGTTTATTTGAATTTGTTGTGAATTAATCATTATTTAAACAGTAGTAAAGAATTATGTTTACCAATTACCAATTAGCTAATCATTGTTTTATGTACATGTACTGTGTTTATTCATGTGTGCATCAACCTGTAATTCAGTTTATTAAACTGCAATGGGTTTGAATGAACAAGATTATCACATATTTTGCATTGTGCTCCTTTACTTACATCAAATTTACCTTAACATTATTTTACATTTTGACAAACAAGCAAAAGTGTTGAATGATCTGACAACTAAGCATAAAAATTGTGAAAGGTAAGAAATTCATTCATTTAGTCATATTTTGCTTTCTACTTTAATAACGAACCAGCTTTATATAAGCGTATATATATATATATAATATATATATATACACACCCAATTGAAAAATCGTTGTCGGGTTCAAAAAAGGTTATACATGTATCATCAAAGCTACTGTAAGACTGAAGGGGAGCATGGGAAGACAAACAATGATGCTAATTTCATTCATATATTAGTTTTCCCTTCCTGTGCACATAATTTTATGCATCATGGCTTTGGCATATTGTTAATCCTGTAGGTGGACCGACTTTGGTCTACTGTGCACTTATAATCATACTCAGTAGCATGGGTTGCTATAGTAATGAGTTATGACAGTCTGACATTGTTACAGTCTGACATATTAACACTCTTAAAGTTTGACAGTTTGACATTGTTGCAGTCTGACATTGTTACAGTGTGACAGTTTGAAAGCATGACAGTCTGACATTTTAACAGTCTGAAAGTGTGACAGTCTGACATTGTTACAGTCTAACAGTCTGAAAGTGTGACAGTCTGACATTGTTACAGCGTGACATTGTAACAGTCTGAAAGTGTGACATTTTAACAGTCTGAAAGCGTGACAGTCTGACATTGTTAGGGTCTGACAGTTTGAAAGTGTGACAGTCTGATGTTGATTTTTATGGAGGGAGGAAACCGGAGAACCCAGCGAAAACCCTCTTAGCATAGGAGAGAACAACAAATCAAAAAAACTCAATTCACATGTGGCTACCACAGGGCTCGAACCAGCGACCCTACCCGTTGGACTCACAGCAGTGAAAGACGGAGGGTTAGCAGCGAATGACACCCATGCTACAGTCTGACATTGTTACAGTCTGACAGTCTGAAAGTGTGACAGTCTGCATTGTTACAGTATGACAGTCTGACATTGTTACAGTCTGAAAGTGTGACAGTCTGACATTGTTACAGTCTGACAGTTTGATATTTTTACAGTCTGACAGATTGATATTAAGAAAGTGTGAAAGTATGACAGTGTGAAAGTGCAACAGTGTGACAATGTAACAATGAGGTAGTGTGGTAATGAAAATGATCAATGTACTGTCAGTAGTGATATCTTGGTTTGTTTGTTGTTGTTTTTTTGTGAATCCAAGAAACACTGAGATTTTACAAGAACAGCTAAGTCATTCCCTGGAAGTAACTGAGCCACAAAAGAAGGTGAGTAGTACTTTAAATTGAGTTGACAGTATCCGAAGCCATTTCCCATCCCGTTTTTGCACTATGTATTTTGGTTTCTGTTTGGTTTCTGTGTAAGCTGACACTTGGTGCAATAAAACCCCACTTATAGCATCACTAAAACTTTTGAATCAAAAAATATGACATTGTTTCATTAGCTAAAGCCCCAAATAAAAAGTCACTAATGCCTACATGTATACAAATTAAGGAATAGTCAATGCTTAGTGTGTGTACTGTATATCCAGTTGCAGGAGGCTGCTTAAGCATGTACAAAAGTATATAATCTGCATGAGGCTTAGCTAAGTGTGATTCTACATTCTTCAGTGCTTAACCACCTCCCAAGTACATCCAGAACTGGATATGTGGCCAGCTATGATGTAGACTATTGCTTTTATAACATACATGTAGTGTTTCATGTTGATCAACTAATGGCTTTGATTCCTGAAATTATACATGTGGGCAGAAAATGAGGTGGAATTTGTTTTAACGTTCAGATTAACTACAAAAAAATATTCAAAATGATTTCACAAATGCGTTGTGTTTTGAAAGACAGTTTTTATGTTCTGAATCAAGGGCTTGTGATATATAATTATGATGATGATGATGATGCTGTGTTGTTCACTTTAGACCATTAAGAGATTAATACAAGAAAAGTTCATAGCAGAGGAAACAATCCAAGAATTGAAACAAAAAAATATTGAACAAGAGGTAAGTAATGAACACATTTTATTCTTGTTCTAATGAGAGGAATCTACATGTAGACATGCAGCTAGTGCTTTACGTTCTGTTGTGCGCTTAAATTGTTGTGTTAGCGGTTTATATTCTGACAAATAACAAATAATTTATTTAAACTACAGTACAGATACTCTCAAACTAATTTTCTTTCAGTCCAACAAAAGTTGTTTTTACAAGACTCGTTACACTCGCAAGCCAAGGCCACTTGTCCCTTTTTGAGTGAGTGATACTTTCATGAATATTCCATTATGCATCACTCACAAGTGACACTGGCCACTCGTTACTCGTGCTCGCCAGTGGATGGTACTTTACTCAGTTCCGGTACTGTACACTGAAGATACTTTTTCATATGTAACTGAAATTTTTAAGTTAACCTTGGAGGGTATTAAAGTATCTATTAACTCCTTGAAATCCATGAAAAGCCCTGGAATTCAAAACCCATTTTTTAGTGCACTTGAAAAGCCCTTAACAAAGTTGCTGGACACTCCTGGAATATTCCTAGAAAATGCTACAGTTCCTCGTTTATCATAATCATCTGTAACCTCTTTTTGGTTTAAATATCCAATTGTTACTTCCATTGTTACCAGTACTTTGCTCCAAGAATGGCAAAGTTTTTAAATTCAAGCTCCTTTGTCGATCCATGCCGCTTGCAGAGATGAAATTTACAGTAATTTGAAGGGAAAAAAACTACGTTCTCTCCGCTATTTTTTAAATTCACCTGGTGTTAAAAATACTAAAACAATTATTCACGTCAGGCTCAGTGAATATCGAGGAATATTTCCCACACTGCTCAAAGACTTGGACTTGGCATCTTACACATGAAAGAACCAACTGCCAAGAGTGGCATCACATGGTCTAAAATGTGCACAACAAACAATGAAGCTAAATAGACCATCTATTCACTTGCCCTTTGGTGAATTATTTTTTTCTATCACTCTTCTTTTAGGAAGTTATCAATCAGCTTAAACATGGTCTTCAGCTTAGAGATGAAAAAGATTCTTCATGGAAGCTTGAACAACAACTACAAGCTAAACAAATTGAAAAAAAAAAAAAGAGGTACATATAGGCTAATTAGTATGTAATAGAAGGACTTCATATAATTTGACAAGAAAAATTCTGTGGACTTCCAAAACTCAATTTTAGTCCAATTTGGCAGTCAGAGGAATTTTTCGAGTCTAATCATTTCATGATTGGAGGGCATAAAATTCCATTAACTATTAATTATATAGCTGCCTAATTAATCCCATATCAACAAGACCTGTTCAATTAAGAAAATAGTTGGACAGTTACCTATATGGGATTAATGAGAAGACAAGTGTTCAAATATGGATATTAACTCATCAAGCCAGTTACAATTAAAATAGACTATGCTTTCTTAGTTTAAAAAATGTTTGAATTATATAAAACAATTATTGAATTCAGTTTTCATGTAGTACGATGCTACAAACATTTTAAACATATACATATACAGAAAAGTGACAACATAGAAATTATATCACGTGATATCGAAAGTTTTAAGAGTAGGTCTCTGTAAGACTCAAGCAAAGTAGGAAATGAAATTTTTTGACCACCCTTGAAATTTGGTGTGCGAGTAGGCCTTTATATGGGATTCACAAAAACAACAACGATTTGGTCACCAAATGTATTGTTGCCATGGAAACGGCAAGTGTTTTATGAGACCTTAATTTCCAATTTTTAGAATAAATTAAACCCACTCAAAGGTAGAAATCAATGCTGTGTTTCTCATACATTTTAAACTTAATTTTATTAAAACTTTCGTCAATTATAAAGTATCTTTTCTAGTTTAGAAAAATACCAATTATTGTTAAGTTTGTTATTTTGTACATGAAATATTCGTGCCTTCAAGTAACCGATCTACTGTATCAACTAGCTGTTTTAGCAACATTCAATGAAGCTAAAATGGTCAAAATGATTTTTGGTCGTTCTCCAAAAGTATTGCATTTCTAATATAGAGGCTTGGTGGGAAGTTTTCTGAGACATTGAAGTTACCGAATCGTGCAAAATCTCTGCGGGTACAATCATTTTTAGTCCTTGAATAGTCAAATTATAAGGCCTAAAATTCAAAATGTCCTAAATTCAACCATATCTAAGCTTCAAAAATTAGCACCAAAAAGATGCCAATAAGCTAAACAAGCATTAGAGGTTGAAGGGTAATACCTAAATAACAAAATTCTAGCAAAAAAAATAATGTTCTAGTCTGCAAACACGGCAAAATTATTTTTTATTCAAAGTAAACAATGGGCTCTTTGCAATTTTCGTCATTTTCAACCTACCTTTATCGTTTCATCGTGTCTTTTGTGGTGCTCAACTTTCCAAATTTTCAAAAGGAAATGTTTCTTGGAAACTCATTACGCATTTACCGAGCTACCTTGGCCGTAAAGAGCTAAAATTCAAGAAATATAATTAAGTGGTTCTATTAAGGAATTTCAACAGAATACACAAGTCATCGAATTCTCGTTTGAAACAATACAGCATTTATAGTTTCTTTGAGCTTCAAAATTCCGGTATTTTGTGACAGAATTACCTGTAAGCTGTTATTTAACATGAATGCTGATTTTTTGATGGCTACAAAGTAACAAATATGCTTATTTTGAGAATATTTGAAACTAAAGAATTCTTGATCTAAAGTATAAAGATATAAAGGCTTACTCGCACACCAAATTTCAAGGGTGGTCAAAAATTTCATTTCCCACTTTGATTGAGTCTTACAGAGACCTACTCTTAATGACCTTGGCCATTTTATAACACAAGCCTTGTTCTAGATAATTTATGTTATCATTCTCAACTCTGTCCAATAATTGTTTAGTATTCATATATTACATGACATGACATTATTTTTTTGGTTGACAACTTTAATCTTCTAATTTCTTTATTTCTTTAAAAATATTCTAGGGTTGAAAAACTCATGAAGGACCTAGAGAAAGCAAAGGAAGAAATCAAAAGAGAAAGAGGTACACAGTTTATCAATTTCTTCCTTAATTCTTTCTGTATTCTAGCACTTTATATTGTAACTAAATTTGTTTATATTTTATTGGACTCAGGGTTGGTGAGGGAAAAGAGTCGTGAGCTTCGTGCAGTTGGAAGAAAATGTGATAATTTTGAGTTTCAGCTGAAGAAACTGAAGGTATGAAATTCACTGCAAACTCTTGCCACCCTACACATTTTTTTCAATGCAAATTTTTCATAAAATAATTGATTCTATATACATGTATAATATAATGTTATTTGTACTGTGTCACATACTATAATATCGAGGTAATCTGTGACCTCTTAGTGCAAGACTACAACTAACTAACTGGATGAACAGTTTATTAGTAATAGATTGACCGATAATGTTTAAGTCCCCTTTAGTTCCAAACCTCGTGCATAGAAAACAGGGGGGGGGGGGGTGATCAGGGACTTTACACCCCCTAGAATATCAAAACTACAGCATGGCATGTCCCATGCAAAGCCAAATCCAAGAAGGAGGGGGGGTTGGGTTGAGGGGTTGGATGGCTAGCTAAAACACGTCTTTCGAAGTGTAAAATATTGGATATACTAAGATATTAAAACAATATTATGTAATGGCTTTCTAGAAAACAGCCACCCCCCTTTGAAATCATTCTTTATCTGTCACTGGGATGGCATTTTCATACTGTAGCCTCCTCTGTCAAGTTTTACATTGTTTTCAGATAATTAAAAGTATGGTACTTTCATTGTCACTTGGGCAATTTATCAATAAAATGCAGAAGCTGGCTCCAGACTAATAATTAACGAATGAAAAAATGGGTAGTGCTCAATATATAATCTTCTCCATTGTTAGGACCTGTATAGAAATTTGCCAGCTTGTTTTATCTTATTCGTTCAATTTTGAATTTATTCCAGGAGGAAGTCAAATATGCCAAAAAAGATGCAAACGACGGATTTCTTAACCACCCCAAAAGAAGATGTAAGTTTTAAGTTATTAACTCAGCAGAAGTAATTAAAATTCTTTAAAATTCACTAGGACAAGGCCGGGTTATTTTACTAAGAGTCGGAAAGGAAAAGGCAATTGGTATCTGCCAATCAGGACCCCATTGATATATAAAACCCTATTTCTCAGATGAGAGTGAGGGGGGGGGGGGGGGGGGGTGATATTTGAAGCGGGCTTACACAAGCACACAAAAGCTATTCATGTTACTAAGTTTTACTTTGTCGTTCTTTGCAAGTATCACCAAAAGAGTCCAATAGAGTAAGAAGACCACGGCAAAGGTGAGTAGTGCAAAGTAAAGTATAACTTGAATAGTGCACTGTATTTTAAGTGAGCCATTGGTTTGATTTCATTGGCTATTATTCCTATTAGTACCTTTAGATACCTTTTTCTAAATGATAATAACAGCCACCGAAATTACATCCTTACACTAGAAAAATCTATCGATTTGATATGTTGGAAATAAGTGAAAATGATGCTTTCACTTTCATGACTTCCATGGTATGGAAGTGCTGACTTCCATTATATTTCCATGGTTTTCTAACTTCAATAGTACAGAAATATGTTGGAAGTCAAACTTCCATCCTATTTCCAACATCTCAAATCGATAGATTTTTCCAGTGTTAATGAATGTTGCAGTTGCTTGTTTTGCTCTTGCAACAGTACCAAACTTATCATGTATAAATAAGAAAGATTTAAATTGATGATTAAACTAAACATCGTTTTTTTTTTCAGTGCGAAGGGGTGTGAAGAGAAACTTGCTGAACATTTATCCAACTCAACCAAAGAATGCAACAGTCTTACAGGGGAAAAACCTCCTCTGACGTCAATCTTTGATGAAATGACCAAAATTGATGTTTATCCGCTGTCACCAGTGCCACCAAGCCCTACTGAGTCAAAAGATTCGAGTAGTGAGTTTAGTGATGATAATTCTAGTGTTGGTAGTAGTGATTCAGAGGGTGGATCTCTTGTTGATCTTGGAGAGATGCTAGAATCAATTCTGTCATTATCATCAGTTATTAATGACTGTCTCGGTGTGTTTGATGAAGAGATACCAATGGTTTCTCCTTTACCATCTTCACCAAGTTCATCTCGTGAATCGAGCCCAACTCGTGAATTAGATATAGAGGAGAAGCATACACTGGCTCACTTTACATCGTTACCTTCACGATATGCTGCTTCTAAACCAACAGCTGATATAAGAAGTCTTGCTAGTGCTCGTATAAAAATCTCACCAACTTCGTCTGTGTCGCAGGCATCTCTTACTGCTAAAGGACACGGCGCCTCGACAGAACACAAAGGTTTTGAACCCTCATTGAAACTCGAGACACCCAGGCAAGACGCTTCTGATGCTGAAGGCCATGATAAAGAAGAGAAAGTTTCGTTAAACAAACAAAAGAAGAAGGGCAATGTTCAACTATCTGTTAGACCGTACTTCTTATCTGAAATCCAGTATGCAGAAAAGGTAATGAGATTTTTAACTCGAGAACACGTGAAAATAGATGATGTAGTTTCTCGTTTATCCAATCCCAAGACCATGTCAAATGGAACACCGCTGGCTGCTGCCCTAGTAAAGTTCCAACACAACGAAGACTTGATGCCAATTATCATTCAGAAATATTATGATCGAGATCGTCAACACCAAGTGTCCATGTTGCCTGACTTGAATAATTGGACTCCAATTCTGTCAGTTTTTGAAGAACGGGTCTTTGTAATGGTTACTAGACTTTCTGAATCTGTTGATCATTTGAAAGGTCTGTCCACGAAAGTCATATCGTTATTATCCAGGTGTATAGTTCATTCCTGTACAGTTACGGAAGAACCAGACAAGAGATGCGTAGCCTCTAATTGGTAAGTTGTACTAATGAAGTTCTTATACTGAGTTGTCAATGATCAGTTGGTTGTTTCTCTTACGGTAGTCATGGTGTTTGACATGCAGTTCTTGGGATTTCTGAAACCTTGAAATTCGAAAGAACATGAAGCTAATCGAAAATCCAGTGCCTGAAATGGGTATAGAATTATGTTCCATTTTTATGCGTGGAATTTGGGTTGTACTAATTTTTGAAATATAGAGATGCAAGAACTGATATGCTATTATAATCTCAAAATCAATCCTAGTTAATGTATCTTGTGTTATTACTGAAGAAAGCAGATTTAATGTTCTTTTATTCTCTTACAGTCGACTTCTCTGCGCTCTCTGCCGAAAAGAATCAAACCTTCAACTCATGCGTGTATTGTGTTATGATATCATTCGGTCCCTCTACTCCAGACCCGGTACCGTTCTGTACTTGATGATATCAATAGCAGCTGTATGGCCAACTGTACTGGCTGCTTCTGCATTGACAATATCTAGAGGGGTGGTATGTGTTGCTGGACAATCCTACCAACCTCTTCCATGTACAATTCAAATGGTTCTAACCACATGGGCTCGTTCAAATGACTGGGTGTTGTTAGGGAATGTTCTGAATTGGTTATGTGCTTGGAAACAAGTGCCATCTGGAGTACTATCGTTACAACAACTGGCTGAAGAACTCGTAAAGCTGATGAAGGATCCCACATCTGCTCAGCTCATGCACAATGAAGATAAGGCAAATGAGATATAGATACTGGGTGATGAATTTAGAAAAAGCTGCGCTATGCATGAAATTGTTTTGTTTTGACGTAGAGGGCTGACTTCTTCCCATGCGCACCTTTGTTCATTATCATATATAACAGGGCCGTAACTAGGGGGGAGCACAGGGTGCATGTGCACTCTCCCATAAAAGGTTAAGGTTCGCTCATCCATCTTTTTTGGGGGGGTTCTGCTTTCTTTCGTTTTTTTTTTTTATTTTTTATTTTTTATACTTTTTTTTGGTTCTGCTTTCTTTTGGTTCCCTTTTTTATTTATTTATACTTTATTTTTGGTTCTGCTTTCTTTTGGTTACCTTTTTTATTTATTTTTACTTTATTTTTGGTTCTGCTTTCTTTTGGTTACCTTTCTTTATTTTTTACTTTTTTTTCGGTTGTGCTTTCTTTTGGTTACCTTTCTTTATTTTTTACTTTTTTTTTCGGTTCTGCTTTCTTTCGGTTACCTTTTTTTAAATTTTGTTTTCGGTTCTGCTTTCTTTTGGTTACCTTTTTTATTTTTTTACTTTATTTTTGGTTACCTTTTTTTTATTACTTTTTTTGTTTCTGCTTTCTTTTGGTTACCTTTTTTATTTATTTTTACTTTATTTTTGGTTCTGCTTTCTTTTGGTTAAATTATTTATTTTTTTACTTTATTTTTGGTTACCTTTTTTTTTATTCACTTTTTTTGTTTCTGCTTTCTTTTGGTTACCTTGTTTATTTTTTTTACTTTTTTTGTTTCTGCTTTCTTTCGGTTACCTTTCTTTATTTTTTACTTTTTTTTCGGTTCTACTTTCTTTTCGTTACCTTTCTTTATTTTTTACTTTATTTTTGGTTCTGCTTTCTTTTGGTTACCTTTTTTATTTTTTACTTTATTTTTGGTTCTGCTTTCTTTTCGTTACCTTTCTTTATTTTTTACTTTATTTTTGGTTCTGCTTTCTTTTGGTTACCTTTTTTATTTTTTACTTTATTTTTGGTTCTGCTTTCTTTTCATTACCTTTCTTTATTTTTTACTTTATTTTTGGTTCTGCTTTCTTTTGGTTACCTTTTTTATTTATTTTTACTTTATTTGTGGTTCTGCTTTCTTTTGGTTACCTTTTTTATTTATTTTTACTTTATTTTTGGTTACCTTTTTTTTTATTTACTTTTTTTTCGGTTCTGCTTTCTTTTGGTTACCTTTCTTTATTTTTTACTTTTTTTTTTCGGTTCTGCTTTCTTTTGGTTACCTTTTTTATTTATTATTACTTTATTTTTGGTTCTGCTTTCTTTTGGTTACCTTTCTTTATTTTTTACTTTATTTTTGGTTCTGCTTTCTTTTGGTTACCTTTTTTATTTTTTACTTTATTTTTGGTTCTGCTTTCTTTTGGTTACCTTTCTTTATTTTTTACTTTTTTTTTCGGTTCTGCTTTCTTTTGGTTACCTTTTTTGTTTTTTCGGTTCTGCTTTCTTTTGGTTACCTTTTTTGTTTTTTTGGTTCTGCTTTCTTAAAAGAAACGATCAATGGTCCGATTTTATTCGATGTGCACCCTCCCTGTAAAAGTTCTGGTTACGGCCCTGTATAAGGTATATTTTACCTTATAAGGAACAATACGTCACGTGTCAAGTACAGCAACTTGTTATTTATCTATTATTTTTTATTAGCTTTACAACTACTTATGCGAACTGAAATACGAACCGGCAAAAAATAAGGAAAAAAATTAGATAGGGAAAGAACTACAGCAAAAGAATCCCATTTAAAGTTCTTTCATAATAATAAAAATCAGATGCGCATCCAGATACGAAACGCACTTACAAAAAAGAAACAACTAAAAACTTAATTTCTCTACTGAACGTCGAATCAGGAGCAAGCTCGATATGTTCTCGTTGATATTTTCATGATTGTAGAGAGATCAACGTGGTACGGATAATTGTTTTGTATACAGAGAAAACGAGCCGACACCGATTTTCTTTTCCAAACATATGAAGTTAGTTGCCTCACTAATGATAGTATGTCTGAATACTAATGTTATTTTTCTCTCTAGATGGTAATCCAATTCTTGGTTTTGGTCTTTACGAAGTCGTCAAAGCCCTAGAACTGGTGACTTGCGTGTTAGGATGGACGTGGCTTAATAATGTTCTTGTCAGGGGATATCTCTGGGATATATTGGCATATTGGGTGGCCACCAGTACAGAGCCTGAGACTAATTGTACTGATTCTAACGTTGGTAGTTGTAATGATGGTAGTAAAGATTCTTCAAATGATTCATCCCTGTCTATGTCTGTCAGTGAAAGTAAGGAAGGCATGCAAATTAAAAACAATGCTGCTGATACTAGCAATAGTACTGGCACAAACCAGGTTTCGGAACCAACTGTGGTTGCAGCTATTAGACTCCTAGGTTAGTATCGGTTGGAAACGTATAATTCAATATTTATTCAATTGATGTAAAGGCTTTCCTTTTTAAATTATTACAAAAATTGATGTTGTTGATTGAGTTAGTAATAGTAAATAGCATTGAGAAGTAATGTAAAGTTGTAAAGGGCGCTATATAAATCATAATCATTATTATTATTATTATTATTATTATTATTATTATTAGAAGTAAGAAGTATTAGTAATAGTAAATGAAGAAATAGCTCACCATTCAATTATTTTACTTCATGTAAAATGAATACTTTAAAAACCTTTTTTTTGTTGTTGTTGTTTTGTTTTAACAGGGCTGGCTTGTAGAAACGCCATACAGCATTACCAGATAATACCTCAAGTGATACCTTTACTTGTTGGACTACTACAGACAGCACAGGATTGTTCAGGTCAGTATGATGAAAGAACGTTATTAACCATTCATTACGTTTAGCTTTCCGTGGGTCAAGGCACGTGAAGTACGGCTTCCTAAAAATAGCATGTGAAAAATAGAGGATATTACATGGGTGCGCGGAGATATAAAATGTATCTTCGAGTGTTGAAAAGATCGCGAGATTTTTAACACGAGAAGATAAAATTCGTATCTTCAAGCGCCCATGTAATATTCTGTTTATTATATAATTATCAATGAAGTATGTTTTGGCTTTTTCAGGCAATTGTTTCGGTGTATTTTTGAATAGCCATCACAATGGTGTTATCTTGACACGTGAAAATAACATGTCATTTTCACGTGTGAAGATATCAATTTTTCGAAATAGAGAAAAATAGATATTTCATTAGTAATTATATAATGAAATGTAATATTATTTTTTAAACTGTTGTGTTCATGGGTAGTGCGTATCTGCAACTTGACACTTACAAGACGTGCATTTTTCTCGAATCGTTAGGGTGATAAAGGCTACATGTATGTTCCTTTCTTGGGTGTGCCTTCACATAAAAACTATGGCTAATAGTATTAGTTAACCAGGCATAAAAACAAGTCAAAACAATATTTATCGAGGTTAAGAACTACTTCAAAAGACATTGCCCCACTAGTACACATGGGATTTATGATTCACAGATCCAAGTCAATATATAACAAACAGTAAGCCACAGGTACCCCACTCAAGCTATGCTTTGTGGCTTAGATTAGATTTGTTCTGTTTTTTTTTTTTTTTTGCAGTACCGTATGCTGTACAGTTAGCGTCTGCGTATTCGCTTCTTGAAGTATCGCCATGGCAACCCAATAAGGTTGTGTCTGTTTTAGATGAATGGAAAATTGTACAAGAAAAAAACAACACCTTACCTGGATCATTAATACAGGGAATTAACTCTTTAAAAGTATGTCTACAGCCAAGTAGAGACTCTTCTCTTCTCTTCGAGAACTGCGCAAAAATAGAGAACAACGAAGATGGGGATATCGAGAGTGACCACATGGAATCATGATTGTTTAGTTACTGTCAAATATATTAATCTGCCAAACTTATTAATTTTACAATAAAAATATTTATAATAGTTATTATTATCCTGTCTGTTTGCTTTATAGTAGAGTGCAAATAATATACCCGTGAAATAGTTAGGATTAAATAGGAGATAGTTAGCACTTAATTAGACAACACATAGGAATTCAGTGTGGCATGACAAGGGCACGGGCGTTTACTAGAGTAACAACTCATTACGCAAATGAACGTTTTTTCTAACATGTTTATTGAATTGAGCTAAGAATCAAGACACAAGACGCACATTTAATTCCGCAGTTAATCATGACACACAAAAAACAGTACGCAAATGAACGTGTTTTCTACCATTTTTACTCTTCTTATCGCGCTAAAAATCAAGACAATACGCATTTATAAACTAAAACAAATCAAGACTCGGACAACTAAAGACCCAGTACGCAAATAAACGTGTTTTCTATCATTTTTATTTGTTTTATCACGCTAAAAATCAAGACAATACGCATTTATAAACTAAAACAAATCAAGACTCAAACAACTATAGCTAAAAAAGATGTATTTTTTTATCTCTAAGACTTTTCAACAGCAACTAGGCAGGCGTACATGATCTTCTTGAAGAGACAAGTGTTCCCAGAGCCTATTTTTCTTACTGCGCATGCACAACGAAATATAAATTGTTTCACCGAGCATGCGCAGTAAGAAAATAAGGGTTCTGTAAAGAGATTGCGTGAAGTAATGAGTAATGTGAGTGCGGCTCAGTATGGTTTATATGCGAGAAAGCTTTCAACTGTTTATTTTTATACATTGTTTGAACCATTTGCACTACATAAATGTATTGCTCTGTTTTCAAGGGCTTGAACAGTTATTTTACGTTGAGCTTTTACGAAGAAGAGATTTTGAAGTGATTTCCGGGTGTTTATGAAACAATCCGTACAGACAAGCAAGAATGCTCGTCGTATGTCACTCCTATCCTAACATAATGATAATAATAATAATTTAATACTTATATTGCGCGTGTTACATACGAAGATGCTCACACGCGCATTACAAACTGAAATAGAAATATAAAAATATAAATTGTTATGATTTAAAAATGCCATGTAGGCCCGTTGCATCATGCAGCGCCAAAGCAGCACAACCAGTAGGGCAAGCAACGAACTGGCCATAAGATACTGTCTATTGCTCTGCCCACCGAATCACGCCCAGCAGGAGTTGTTGAAAGGGGTCAATGGTTAATGATAATCATAGATGTGTATGTATATATATATACTGCACTCAATGGCAGAAACGTTGTAGTATACATGTATACATGTATACAAATATCTAATGAGATGCATAATGCAAAATAACCATTTTCAACGCTTAAAACCAACTGATTTATAATGAAACAAACAATAAATAAAGTGATTTTTCCGTTTTGCATCTCATTAAATATACTGAATAAATTAGATATATGTATAAATGGTCAACGTTTCTGCAATCGAGTTTATATTAAATCTAATTATGAAGCTTATCAGCAAAATGCTTATGGAATAAATGAGTTTTAAACAACTTCTTGAATGAATGCGTGCTATTGGCAGTGCGTATTTGTGTTGGGAGGGCGTTCCACAGATTAGGCGCAACAACTTCAAATGCGCGGTCCCCAAGAGTGGTTAAAGATCTAATTCTTGGTCTCTCGAGCAACATTTCTTTTGATGATCTTAAATTGTATCTTGATCTGCCATAGACTTAATGAGTTCAGTGATATATTCAGGTGATAGTCCATGGATAAACTTATAGGTAATAAGTAATATCTTAAAGCGTCTACTCTGTATATAATATTGGGTAACCAATGTAGTTTGTGCAAGGTGGGAGTTATGTGATCAAATCTACTGATATTACAGATAAGTCGCGCCGCAGCATTCTGCACTCGTTGAAGTTTACATAACTGATTGGCCGGTAGACCATAAAGGAGACTATTACAATAGTCTAGTCGACTAGTAACAAAAGCATTAACTAGAGTTTGCACAGTATCATAGCTAAGGAATTTCCTGATACGTCTGATATACCGTAAATGGACAGAAGAAAGCTGCTCTACAGCAGTTATTAACCTAGGGTCGATCTTGTACCCTGGGTTCCATGGGCTCTTTCACTCCAGTGCTTCTTGCTCCTAGGTTTCGTTATCGCGAGAAAACTGTTCTCTTCGCAATCGGACTGCGGCCTTGCGCTCTTTGGCTACAGCGGCCCAGGTCGGTAGAGAGCGAGAGGACCTCTGGCAGCCAGGATAAGGATCTTGATCAACTTACTTGAGTTAATTCTGAATGAAAAATTTTCTTTGTTGCATAAAACCATTCTCGTACCCAAAGCCTTCTCAACTTTTAACGAAAAATCTTGGTAAGAAGGGTATGGGTTATTATTAATATTATTATAAAATGAGGCAGCTTAACTAGGGCAGCTGTTTCGGCTTGTATTGAGCCTTGGCACGGTGTATCTAGTTAGTTGGCAATCCCACGAAAAAGTAGTACTAGATAGATGAGGCAGTAAGCCGTGTGGGATGGGCTCGGATATCAAATAAGAACATGCGTAATAGGTTAATTACGAGCTTTACAGTTTTTGCCTTGCACTGATTTTGCGGACTTGGAAGACAACATATAATCATCAATCATAAAAAAATAGAGTTTAATTTGCATGGCATGACCCAATCCCCCGCGATCGTCAAAAGTTGAAATATCTTCAATTTGAATAAATTAAATTAGATTATCCTTTGTTCCGCTGCCTCCTAAGTCCGAGAATTCGTAAGAGCTAGGATATCCCATGCCCGGCGTTTCTATGCTGGCACCAACATACGAAGCATAGGTGTAAGTCTCTCCTAAACCATGGGCGGCACCCTCTTTGTTGCGAAAATCAGGGTTGGTAAGCTTAAACTCATTCCTTAATCGCTCCCATGCGACTTTGTCATATTTGTTATCCTTTGGGTTAAAGACAGTGTCACCCGGTAGAGGCGCGCCTAATTACTCAAACAATATCCTACGAATAGTAAAAGCAACGTGGAATCTTAGGAAAGGAATATGGAACATATCCGCGGCTATACCGCATCCTTTAGTAGCAGCCCAGACAGCAAAGTTTAACTGCTGCGGCCAATACCGCATGTTGGGGCCTGATAACCATTCTCTGGACTCCTTTCCTGATGTGTGCTTCATAGCGGTTTCTCTAAAGATGTCTCTGACTTTTGTCTTGAAGGTTGTAGGACCCACGGGGATTTCTAAGGAGGTAACCATCTTAGCAAAGTCACCCGCTCCACCTTTGTTGTCGTAAAATGGGTAATCCTCTGTTGTCAGTAATAGATTCTTTGGGAACTTAGGTTGCCTTTCTTTATGCTTAACGGTCGCCTTTGGCTCCAAGTCCGCATTACTGTACATTCTTTCGCCGTTGAAGTAAATTCCATCTGGTCTTCTTTCGAGCTTACTAGGGTCTGCATGTGGAAACATCTTCCTAAATGCTCTCCAGTTGGCATAATCACGGCCTGTTGTCATGATGTGGCTGCTCCTCAATATCATTCCCAAAAGCGTCGTACATTAGTATATATAATGAATGTTATACCATCAGCACCTCCACTTTATCCTGAACTTCCTAAGGATGCTGAAAACTTTCGTCTGAATAAAGCGAACTTAATACTGGCTTACTTGGAAGGGCAAACAAAACACTATGAAAAAGTTAGGAAGAAATACGTCAGAGCCCGGAGTACGCTACATAAGATTTCGATAACTTCAGGATCCATTTCGGGACGCTGTGGGTCTGGTGGGTCGTGAGAAAGATATATGTGTATGTACTTGAGGGCCTCTGGCGCGGGATGAAATAAGCCTAAGCCCAAAATGCAAAAAACCCCACTGGGAATATCTTGGTGCCCTGCGAGATGCATTCACAGCAACCGTGGCAACCGTGGTTTCTGGTAACGCCAGTTTTGCATTTTTATCTTCTCGGAATCCATCCTAACAGGGGGTGGTTGGGGTCTACGTCAGGGTAATAAGGAATATCCTTATCCAGCCGACAAAACATCCACTCAGCTCTTGTCATATCAGAAACCTCGGGAATAGGGTCACCGGTAATTTCAGACAAAAGATAGGGAATAGCTTTGTAATATTTCCCTAGTTTTAATTTTTTCAATGTCTTCCGTAGACTTTGCGGGGTTGGCTCTTCTCAGTAAGTGGTCTATGATTTTCTTCTTTACTTCGTTGTCTAAATATACCGGGTGTAAACCTTGGATATGACTCATCCAGTCCCTAAAGTATTTTATTCTCTTATAAGGCGTTTTCTTACGACCTCCATTGGCGTAATATTGCTCTTTGGTAGCATTTGGTACGGCATTACGAATATTCTTACCACACTCGTAACACTGTGCTGACGTGTCGTCTTCTATTTGCATTTTCTTACCACAACAAATATACTTATTTGGCTTAGTAGGTACAAACTTGGGTTTCAAGCACTTTACACAGAAATCATAAGCAAACTCTTTACATTCATGCATATATATATCATAGATTTTGCAAACACAGCAGCAGTAAGGGAATCATCGCGTGGGTAATACCCGCTGCCGACGCATACATTTAGAGGGGCCTGAAACGCAGGTAATACCCGTGAAATTCGATGCTTAGTGATTCGAATTTCGCGAGTCCCCCTTACTGCTGCTTACCGGCATGGGTTGTAGGGCGATGAACAATGCCCCTTATTCCATGAAATACAAATGGTGCTGCTATAAGATGGCCTTTGGGATGCGCCAGCGGTGTGGAAGTTGTAAAGCTGGACGTTTATCTGTGACAAGTCGGTCAGGTGAGTTGACCAGTTGTTGCTGGGGCCAAGTTCGCGGGCATCAAATCGTTCAGGTCGATAAATTTTCCTGAAACAATCTGCGACACCAATTTGGATGGAATGGGCGAATATCCAGGGCCTACTACGAAAAGCTTGTATAATGTGGGCATGATGGAAGCCCAGGGTGATGACGCTGAAAACAACGAGCTTGGCGTACTGCCAGTGGAGCTCTCACTTAATGAGGGAGGCAACGAAGCGTTGGCGTTTGGCAATGAAAATGTTGGTAAAAAGGAAGGAACTGTTGACCTACCTCCGCTGAGGGAGCTTGCTGGGGTTTGACTGGGAGGTACAGCTCCGCTTGGATCTAGAAAAGACGTTATTGTAGAGGTGAACGGGCCATCAAGGAGCGACGAAGAGCCTTGAGTTGGTGTGGTGTTTTGAGCCGCCATTGCCTGGCTGACAGCGAGCTGAATAGCCGCCAAAACCTCTGGAGACAGAGACGCTGAAGGCGAGCAAGACGACAAAGTAGAGGACGTCGTCGACTTGGAAATTTCTGGGGAGGTTTTACTCATGTTTACAGTGAAAAAGGGGGGAAAACAAGGAAAAACAAAAAAAACTCTTGGTGCAAGTCCACCAGCACTGCAAACACGGCAAGTAAGCCCCTGATAATGCCCTGGGTCCCTCCCGCACATTGTTCGGAAGACCGCTGAGCAGCATGCATTGTCTCGATTTTAACTTCGCCTAAATTTCATTTAGCCACATATAGAGATTTTTTTCCTGAGATAGGGACTTTTTTTCCCTGAGATAAGGACCCGAGATAGGGACTTCCTTAGAATTATTTTTAGGGATTTGGGTATTATTTGCTGATATTTTAGTTGTGCTTGTCTTTTCAAATGTCATTTTTTTATTTTTTACTAAACATTTTTGGTTTTAAACATGAACATCAGCTCAATTAAAGCTTAAAACAACAGTTAAGCCGACTTAACAGTATTTGTGTCAAGAAGATATAACTAGCTAAAAACTAGTGTGAGTATTTGTGTCATTCCTTTATAGCGACCATATAGACCCCTTGAACGTTTATTTGCCAAGAGGAATTGTTCTGGGGGACAAAATAATTGGCCGTCGTTTCTTATGCAAATAATAATAATAATATAATTATTATTATTATTACTGAATTAAATAGTTTTCGTAATAACTTTGTTTATGTAAGGCTGCAATAGCTGTTTAAGAGTACTTTAGATTGGTTTATCTTTACAAGAAAGTATGAAAAATATCATGAGGGCTCATTTATCGGAAACAATATGGCGGACATCCACATGCTTAAAAAACGATGAAAAAATTAGCAATTATTACTGATTTGAATAGCTTTCGTAAGAAATTTGCTCTATGAAAAGTTTCGGTTACTGTTTAGAATTACATTAGATTAGTCTATCTTTTACAGAAAGTCTGTAAAATATCATGAGGACTCTTTTATCGGAATCAAATAGAAACACATCTTACCTCTCTGTAAGTACAAAACACAAAGGAGGAGGGGAGGGTGCACGACACTTAAGAATAAGCCTTTCCATAGTTTTAGAATCGATTCCACTGCGCATGCGATTTTATCCCGAATTTTTCACCTTCTTTTGTTTAATTAAGAACAAAAGAAGGTTTAAAATATGAAAAGGCTTATTTAGCTCTAATGCATGCATAATAATATCTAGTTAATTTTTTTAGTTTTAAATTAAATTTCACAATAGCAATCAAACTAATTTTCTATTTTAATAGTCTTATATCACAGGCAACCCAAGCTCACTATATTTATAAGAGAATGTATGGGGATTTAGAATATGCCGTATTTTATTTGGAAAAACGTGAATAAATTATCTGATGTAATCCAAATAAAATACGGCATATTCTAAATCCCCATACATTCTCTTAGAAATATAGTGAGCTTGGGTTGCCTGTGCTTATATCATGTCATCAAACGACTTTATTAAGCAAAAACCACTTCCCTGTTAATCCATGTTATTTAGTCCTCGGATGCCAACCAAATGCACGTAAAGGTAACCAAGCCTCCAGTATAAAGAGTAGCTAAAAACAACATAGGGCTTGAATGTATTTACGATATTTTATCTACAGAATTCCATAGTTTTTGAATTTGTCTTCTATACTTTGTACTAATAATATAATATAATAATATAAAGAGGCTTGTAAAGCGCCTATACAAGCCGGTTCTAGCTAGGCGCTGTAAAAAATAATAAATTGAAATACGATACAAACATAGATTACAAATCATAAGCAAGTTCAAATATATAAATAAGTCTTAAGTTCAGTTTTAAAAGATTCAAGAGAGGTATTGTTCCTCATAGGATTAGGCAGAGAATTCCACAACACAGGAGCGGCAACGGTGAATGAACGATAACCATAACACTTTAGTTTATACGGTTTTACAGACAGCAATACTTGAGACGACGACAATACATAGGAGCAGAGCCATATAGAGCTTTGAAGGTTAGTAGGAGAATTTTAAACTTTATTCGATATTCAATAGGAAGCAAGTGCAGGTTGATGAGAATAGGAGTAATGTGATCGCGTTTCTTGGTTAGAACTACAAGGCGGGCAGATGCATTTTGTACAGATTGAAGACGGTTAATGAGGTATTTCGGAAGGCCAAATAAAATAGAGTTATAATTGTCAAGTTTTAAAGTTATGAAAGCATGAACAAGAATTTCAGTGGACTTTACGGAGAGATATTTACGAAGTTTAGCAATGTTACGAAGATGAAAGAAGGCAGTTTTGCAGGTGTTCTTTATATGAGGTACCATGGTGAGAGCAGAATCAAATGTGACACCAATATTTCTAGCTTGAGTAGAGGGGACAATTTCATCAGGACCAAAAAGAAGATTTTGACTACAGTGTTGAGGATTGTTCAAGGAAGAGAAGATGAGAAATTCTGTTTTTCTCTTGTTTAATCTAAACTTATTGAGGGTCATCCAAGAATCAATTTCAGATAAACAATCATTGATGTGCTTCATAGTTTCTTTAAAAGACAGGTCATCATTACAGGAGAAAGGGATGTAAATTTGTGAATCATCAGCATACAGGTGGAAACTGAAGACATCTTGTGCTTTCAAAGGATATCAGCAACCGGAGACGTATACAGAATATAAAGAAGAGGACCAAGCACAGAACCTGAGGAACACCACAATTAAGAGGAAGAGAATTGGAGGATACACCATCAACAGAAACAAATTGGTAGCGGTCGGACAGGTAAGATTTAAACCATTGGAGAGCAGAACCACAGATGCCAAATTTGGAGCGAAGACGTTGTAGGAGAAGAGTGTGGTCGACGGTGTCAAAGGCGGCAGACAAATCAAGCAACAACATAGCAACACAGTTACGTTTATCCAGGGACTGAAGAATGTCATTACAAACACGAAGAAGAGCAGACTCACAACTGTGATTACGTTTATATCCGGATTGAAATGGCTCGTGAAGGGAATTAGCTGACAAGTAGTTGTCGAGTTGCACTGCAACAGCTTTCTCTATTACCTTAGAGACCATTTTTAAATTTGAAATAGGGCGATAGTTGGCAAGAATTTCTTTATTTAGGGAAGGTTTTTTTAACAGGCTACGAAGAACTGCAGTTTTAAAACAAAACGGAACAGTACCAGATAAGAGCGATTGATTGACAATGTTACAGATTACGGGCAACAACAAACAAAGATTATGACGTAATAGGTCAGCAGGAATGGGATCGAGGCTACACGACTTGGACAACAGCTTCTTACACATGACGGATAAATCTTCAGCAGACACAGGCAAAAAAGAATCAAGAGTACAATTTTGAGACGGCAGATCGAGCTCATCAAAGACATCAGGATCAGAGGGGATTCGGGATGACAACTCATCTCTGATGTTCGTAATTTTATCGTTGTAGAAATTCACAAACATATTTGCCAGAACTTCAGGCGAAGGAGCAGACGGTAGTTGTGGTTCAGCAGAGCGATGGAGAAGTTTATCAACAGTAGAGAATAGTATTTTATTGTCACAGTCAGAGTCATCAATAATTTTAGAGTAATAAGACATCTTGGAGGAAAAAATCAGTTCTTTAACGACATTACATTGAGCGACATAAAGTTCACGGTCAACAGACAGATTAGTTTTACGCCAGCGTCTTTCAAGTCTTCGTCTTTTTGTTTTGTTTACACGGATTACGTCATTGTACCAGGGTGCACGTGGACGAGACGATATGGTTTTAGTACGAAGTGGAGCATGTTTATTAAGAATATTGGACAGCAAAGAATCATATTGAAGACATAAACCAGACAAATCAGCTACAGGAGATTTACATAACGACGAATCAGCAATATCATGACGAAAAGCGTCAAAATCAATAGTAGAACGGATGTTGCGGTACGACACAGTATGGGATTTATATTAGCAGCAGGCTTGACGACAGACAGCAAACAATGTGATCAGATATTACAGGATCATGGAGAAAATAATTGGTAAGAAGATTATCATCGGATCTTGTGATTATGAGGTCAAGAGCATGGCCACTTTTATGGGTTGGTGTTGTTGAGTCAAAACAATAAAGTGAAAAACAGTCAAGAAGTTCCATAAATTTTTGAGCAAGATTGTCATTATTATTATTGTCAACATGAATATTAAAGTATCCACAGATCAGTAGTTTTCCAGGTGAAATAACCAGGGATTCTAACAAAGACGAAAATTCTTCATGAAATAGATTGAGCGACGACGAAGGAGGACGATAAACAACAACAACACGGATAATATGATCTTGCGAACGAAATGTCATCTCCATTGATTCAAAGGAATTGAACGTGACGAAATAGAAATATGCAATGCCACAAGACGCTACTGGGCATGTTTGTGAAATCGTTTCAGTGCGCATGCGCAAAGTTTAAAACATATTAAACTCTCTCTTAGGATGAAGAATGTTGGAAACGTTTCAAGAGTAAGGTTTATTATTAAGTACTGCACTAAAGCTTTCAGTGATCTGCGGATAGGAATTTGTTGTGCGCATGCGTAAAAAATTTGACTATTATTATTATTTAGTTATTTCTATAAATTTAAAAATAGGGTAACCACTAAATGGGAAAAACCGAAAGTCTATTCATTCTACAATACGTGATTCGTTATATGACGAAAGGAGAAGATATATATTTTATAGTAATTTATTGATTTTAGAAAATAAATTAGTTTTTATATATAATTGGCTGCCATTTCTCAACACCTAATGGTTCTAATTCGATTCTTCTAATACACATTACACACTATAACAGCTAAAGAATCATGGGTAGGCTTTTCCTAATCTGCGCATGCGCATACAGTTTTGGAAAAAAACGTTGTTGATAGATGTTCAATTTTACTATATATCACATATTTTAGATAGAGACGAAAGATCTTCTTTCTCAAGCTCTTTAAATCATACTTCGAAGACAGGGAAAACAGAGTGAGAATTGGAAACTACACTAGCGACTGGAAATTAGTAAACAGAGGATGTCCACAGGGTTCTGCACTGGGACCAGCCCTTTGGAACATATTTCAAAACGATCTGTTCTATGAGGAAATAAAATCACAACTTTCAATGTATGCAGACGACCACCAACTCTACTCATCACACAAGGAAATGAAAGAGGTTATTAACTCTATAGAACAGGATGGTAGTACCACCGCAGATTGGTACAGACGGAACTATTTGAAAGGCAACATCAGTAAATATAAAGCCATGGTAATGACCAGAGACAAACACGTACAAGATGCAAGGAACGTTGTTATAGGCAATTTTAACATCAGTCAGGAAGATAAATTTAAATTGCTAGGAGTGACCCTGGACAAGGAACTGATATTCACAGACCATATATCATCTATTTGTTCTACAACGAGCAAGAAGATAGGAATCCTCACACGGTTTTACGTAAATTAATACCCATCCACGCGAAACTGCAGCCGGATTTACAAGTCAGCCATTCTACCTCACTTTGATTACTGCAGTCTAGTCTGGCACTTTTGCAAAGCAGGCGACAAAAATAAACTAGAGCGAATCAACGAAAGAGAACTGAGAGCTGTATACTGCGACTATGAGTCACCCTACGAAGAACTATTGAAGAGAGCAAAGCTCACCACATTGTACAACAGAAGACTCCAGAACATTGTGATCTTCATGTATAAAATCAAAAATAAGTTATTACCACGAACTTTAATTGACTTATTTAAATCACCCACGCATAAATATAATCTAAGGAACATAGACCTTTCATTGCCTAGCTATAGCACTGTAAAGTATGGGAGAAATAGCCTAAGGTATTTTGGACCACACTTATGGTCTAAGCTTAGTACTTCGTTAAGATCATCGCCATCCCTTCAAGCATTTAAGAAAGGAATAAGAGTTTCAGACCTGACTAAGTTGATAAAGTAACACTCGCTTCAATCATATTAATCTATCTATTTACTCTTACTATGAGAACTGAGTGAGTTCATCAAATATCGAAACTATATCTATATATCTATATCTATCTATCTATCTATCTATCTATCTATATATATATATATATATATATTTAACGGAATCATATTTATATTTATATTTCATAGACTTATATCTACCTATTTATATTTATATTTATATTTATATTTATATTTACATTACATTACATTTACATTTACATTTACATTTACATTTACATTTACATTTACATTTACATTTACATTTACATTTACATTTACATTTACATTTACATTTACATTTACATTTACATTTACATTTACATTTACATTTACATTTACATTTACATTTACATTTACATTTACATTTACATTTACATTTACATTTACATTTACATTTACATTTACATTTACATTTACATTTACATTTACATTTACATTTACATTTACATTTACATTTACATTTACATTTATATTTATATTTATATTTATATTTTATTTACTGTTTATATTATCATTTACATTTCTAGTATTATGTTATAGTCTCCCCGATTAGTAGGGTACTTGTGCCCGGCTAGAAGATAGAGACTTAAATAAAGTTATTATTATTATTATTATTGCAAAGTTTCGGGGTTTTATCTGCGCATGCGCGAGAGATACGATTTTTATTATAAAATGTACTCTAAAAATCACAGCTCATGCGCATTGTGTACTTAGGTCTTGAATTCTTTTGAAGAAGAAAGAAAACGCCGATAACTATCACATGCATTAGTTATTTCACTATTCAACTGGTTTAATTTGCCGAATTTTATGTAATAATTCCATACTCACCTGTCTTTGCTGTCTTTGGCCTTTATTGGTTTCTTGGGTCACGTGATGCCTTAACTCTAACATTCTACTACAAAACCAAAATCATTCTTTTGCTATAATGATAGAGTACGGAATATTACCGACCAAATGATAAAATAACGTTTTGAAAGAAAACTGCAGACTATAGATTGAGGTCCTTTTTTGCTGAGGTGAGGAAATCAAAAAATCACAAGTCCGTCAAAACTCAATTAAATTTAATGAGGTTTTTGATTGTTAACATTCTTGATCAGATCTCTTAGTATTATGATTTCCGTTAGCTTAACTTGAAAAGAAGTGTGCAAAATTTCTCTGTGAATTTTGCTGAGATTTGGAACTTTTCCATTTTCCGCGCATGCGCATAGAACTAAATTCAAACACAACTGTTCGAAAGACCCTACCCTAAGTAATGCTCGGTGCAACTTTGGTGTGAATCGGATTTAAAACTAAGAAGTTAGGTCAAACCCTAGTCAGCAAAAAATGAGGTTTGATTTTGATGTTCCATTCCTTTAGTACATAGTGCTACATCGCACCGATTTTTTGGCGCTCGAAATTAACACTATTGTTGTTTTTTTGTAAGCTGTCTTATATATCATTTTCAAGCCCTTGGGACGAAGAATAGCAGGCAACTAAAATTAAGCTCATAACTGGTCGCCGACAAAAGTTATTAGGGCTCAAAGTTGGTCTCCGGTGTTATTTTTCGGTCTTTTAAAATTCCTATCTCCCACACATATCCACCTCTACTCACTAAACTTTGCTCACATATTCCCCTAGTCAAGGGTTACAAAATTGCCCAGTTACAGCTCTCTAGGTCGAACTAGAAAAAAGAGGTTCCGATATCAGGTGCGTCTGGTTATTGTGATTATTATTATTATTATTATTGTCATTATTATTATTATTAATATTATTATTAATATTATTATTATTATTATTATTAATATTTAGATTTTAATAACTAATGTATAGTTTTAATATAGTATTATATTAGTGTGAAGAGCTGCAGGACTCGTGTTTTGAGCTATTCATTTATTTTAGAAATATGTCTCAATAGATATATAAGGATTATTACATATATTTGTTATTTTATATTCATAATCTCTCTTTTTTTATTTTTTTTATAATTATAGCAATATTCTTATCACATCTCATATTATAGTTAATTATTAGTTAATTATTATTGTCAATAAAGTTATAATATTTATTTATATTATTGTTTTTATTATTATTATTATTATTATTGGTTCTCAAAATTGCGGTTATTATCACATAGCGTTAAATATAATATTTCAGTGCCCCCCAACCCCGGCCCCCCCAAAGATTTTCAGCTTCCGCTGCCCCTGTTGGTTAGTGCGCGATATTCTTTACAAGAGGTTTGACTTCGATTCAGTGGCCACACATCCTTGTTTCGACTTCTTTCCTTTCCGAGAAGCTTAATTTAGCTTTAAATACCCTTAAAACGGAGCACTGATGGAAAGAGGGGGGCGAAATGAAAGCACCTTCGGCTTCAGCAAGTTAATTAGTCAACGACTATTACGACCGACGTAAAATAAGGACGCTTTACCTTTACCTTTTTATGAATATGGAAAGCTAAAGAAATCCTTACCGGGGCTTTTCCAACAAAATCCCCTTATAAATTACAACATTTTAATATAAATTTTTAAGTTTTATGTTTTTTTTTCAATGTACCAAAACACTTCAGTGCAAATAACATCAAAAAAAGATTAATTTCAAAACCTGGCGATAATGTTATCTTAGCAAGTCACGTGATATGTGACGTCATACACCCAAAATCGTTGGAGTGACTGACAGGGCATGCGACTGCATCCCTGCCAAGTTTCGTAATCACAGGTGGTATTGCCGCGGAGAAAATGGGACAGGGGCCATCAGACGTTGGTGGAACGTGCCAAGCTTACTTGTGTAATTTTGTTATTCAGAATGAACCCACGTAAGGGACGGACCATTAGATTATTTTTGAAGGGGGGTGGGCAATTCATTTTGTGCAGGAATTTATTTTACGCATCATGGCTGTGCAGGATTTTTTTGGAAATTATTTGGAATTTCTTTCTGGCACTTTTCTTGTGCACGATTTGTTTTTATTCTTTAAAGCCATGCTCGATTTTTGGGGGGTTTCCCACCTCCCTCAAAACTCTAATGGTCCGTCCCTAATAGTAATGTATACTCTATCGTCGTCACCGCATGGAACATCTTGGCCTCTGTGAGGAAGGTCACATGGTCCGGGCAGCAAAACTGAACCTTGCTTTATCCTTCTTTGTTGGCCATCTGTACTTTTACGGAGATGTTTACTCGGAGTATATGTTAGGTAAGGAACGCACTAATCGATGGGCTCCTCTCAGTTTGGCCACCAAGCATAAACTTCGGTGGACAATTCATCAGGATGATCCTGCATTCCCAGGTACCTCTGCGCCCTATGCGAACATGAAGACAGCGGTAGCACGCACCAAAAGAGGGGCACCAGATATCGCGCGTGTATGGAAGAGAATACTGCATCTCCATAGAAGAAGCACTAAGGGCATACACCATCAATGCAGCCTGGCAGATCCACAAGGAGAAGGAGCTTGGTAATTTGACAGTGGGAACGAAAGCTGATCTTGTGAGTTTGAGTGAGAACCCGTTGGAAGTAGACCCGTTCAGGCTTGAAGAGATCAAGGTCATAGACACCTACCTAAATGGACGTAGCAATAATATATCAGTAAAAAAAGGAAAGGAAAGTTGACGGAAAAATTGTAATATCATATGCATGCTAGATTAATCGCTTTAGAGTTATTCAGGGGCGTAGCGAGGTCTCGATCATAGGAAGGAGGAGGGTAATCTACCATTTTCCCGCCAACACACACGCACACAAATTATCTTAAGGAATGATCATATCAAAGCTGTTTGTAACGCATTCAACAAGAAACTTGCTATATTGAAACGGATCAAATTTCTTCCCAAATCCATTTTAGAAACTATTTATTTCAAGACTATTATTCCAAGTGTCCTATATGGGGTTGCAATATGGGGTTCATGCTCCCCAGCCTTGTTGGAGGAAGTAGAACGTATCCATCTAAGAGCTGCAAGGATAATCTACAATCTGCAGAGGGATGCCATCATAGATGATGTCAAGAAGTTCAAGGGCTGGTCCCCAATCTCATATTTCTACACCAAAAGGATCCTGACTATAACTTATAAATCGTATCATGGACTTAACAATGAGCACCTTAAATACTTAATTGAGAAGACTGACAATAAATTCAACTTGAGAAAGTCGCTTAATGTTAAAGTTACAAGACCTAAAATTGAAGTTGGAAGACTAACGTTTAAGCACAGAGCTGCAGTAGCTTGGAACTCTCTTCCGGACCATATCAAGGGAGCTACAAGTGTATCATGTTTTAGAAATGAACTAAACAAAAACAAGAACACCCTAAATACAATAACGTATAATAAGGAATCATGCATGATCGCCAGTAAAAATGATGATTTTGTCTACTTTTAATTTATTTATAAATTCAGTTTAAGATGTTTTAGTCATATCACTAGGATATTAATTGAAATTAACTTTAAATTTCTTATGATTTTATTTATTATATGAATTTTATTAGATATTGCTCATATGTGTTTCGTAATAATAATAGTAAGTTATATATATAATATATTTTTTATATTTGTAAATTTTATTAGTATGCAGGTCCACATCAGGACTCTAGTCTTGCCAATTTTATTAACCTGCTTTAACAAATAAACTATGTATGTATGTATGTATGTATGTATGTATGTATGTATGTATGTATGTATGTATGTATGTATGTATGTATGTATGTATGTATGTATGTATGTATGTATGTATGTATGTATGTATGTATGTATGTATGTATGTATGTATGTATGTATGTATGTATGTATGTATGTATGTATGTATGTATGTATGTATGTATGTATGTATGTATGTATGTATGTATGTATGTATGTATGTATGTATGTATGTATGTATGTATGTATGTATGTATGTATGTATGTATGTATGTATGTATGTATGTATGTATGTATGTATGTATGTATGTATGTATGTATGTATGTATGTATGTATGTATGTATGTATGTATGTATGTATGTATGTATGTATGTATGTATGTATGTATGTATGTATGTATGTATGTATGTATGTAGTATGTATGTATGTATGTATGTATGTATGTATGTATGTATGTATGTATGTATGTATGTATGTATGTATGTATGTATGTATGTATGTATGTATGTATGTATGTATGTATGTATGTATGTATGTATGTATGTAGTATGTATGTATGTATGTATGTATGTATGTATGTATGTATGTATGTATGTATGTATGTATGTATGTATGTATGTATGTATGTATGTATGTATGTATGTATGTATGTATGTATGTATGTATGTATGTATGTATGTATGTATGTATGTATGTATGTATGTATGTATGTATGTATGTATGTATGTATGTATGTATGTATGTATGTATGTATGTATGTATGTATAGGATAGGATAGGATAGGATAGGATAGGATAACTTTATTTCAACAGGGTGGCCCATTCAGTATAACTGGTATCGATAGGAGCCCTGCAAAACTAATTTACAATTTAAAAAAAGACTATTCTTAGTTCTAAGTCTACGACACTAATTTACAATTTTAGAAACTATAACAAAATTTTAAAATCCTACTAATATAATCAAGCTAGAATTAAAACTACTAATTTGTCTTAAGAAGAAGAAAAAATGCAATAAGAAAAAATGGAAAATTTAAATTTGAAACTAATGAAAAAATAAAAGATCTTTAGGTTTAGATAAACGTTGGGGGGAGGAGAGGGTGTTTCCCCTCACTACGCCGGCCACTTCTAGCGTTATTTTGCCCTTATCGGCCAAAAGATATTAGAATAAGAAAGTGAGCCTACCAACGTTTGCAAGGCACATCAATATCACGGACTTGTCGATGGAATTTAACAAAAGATTTCTAGCCATGTCTTATCATGTGACACTCTTGCAAACTAATCAAATTGCCGAAGCCTCTTCATTTAAAATGGCTGTCTAAAAATATAGTAACATGGAACTTGAAATTTTAGGGTTTTGCCCTGTGAAAGTTTAAAACGTGCATGGTTCCCTAATCAAATTTTAAAGGTTGCCAAGTTAACTCAGCGGCTTTTGAGCACGCTCGTGGGCTTATATCGAAGTTTTAAAGTAGGCTGCCACTTTTAATAAACGAATACTAATAACATCCTGAAGGTCCGCGTTTTGGGAATTATTTATGAAATTGGTATTAAGGGCACAAGGGGGGTGAAGTCTCCCTTTACCACAAAAAAAAAAACCCCAACAAAAAACGATGCTTTTATATATTGTTTTCTGTTGTTGACCGAAGAAACTCAATTAACCCCCCACCCCCCCCCCCTATAAAATTTTGGCTGGATCCGCCCTTGGGTATTACAGTAATGCAATATCACGAGTCAATCGATGGTGTAAGAATAGTTGACATACCAGGGCTCGTTCTCAATCAAAATGTTGCTAAACACACGGATAAAAGATAAAATTTCATGGATGTGGAAGGCGGTCTCAGAATAGACAGAGTATGGAAACACTGCTTTTTGCTGGGGCTTCCTGTGGAAGGGCCCGAGCTATATAAAATGGGCTCTGTTTTTTATCCCTCTCAAATGTGCAAAGCATATTGTGGATCGCTATTGCAAATCGTTCGCGGTGCCCTCTTTTCAAACGTGAAGCTGAACGGATCCCTGCCTCGAGAGCGTCTTTAGTCTTAATAAAAGGGGTGTTCCCTTTGACAATTACAAAAAAGATAAACAAATTTTAAAAATCTCCTTATTCGTAGGATAAGCCAGTTTAATAGGGTCGGGAGGGGGAGGGGATTAAATCCTAAATAACATCAAAGCTGTTTTTATGCAGAAGTTGGCATTAGGCGATCATGCAGGGAGACAAGAACTACGAAAAACATTGTCTTGACCACCGGCCCAGATAATGAGGACACTACTGTGTTATCACAGAGGGGAAGATACTATTATTACAGAAGGGCTATTCAAGACATAGACATACGCCTTCTAGATAAATGCCAATCAGCGTCTGCTACATTGAAAGGGAATTCATTTTCCAAGCCACTGCTTACATCTCATGACATGTCAATCAACTTATGCAAATATCTCGCACGTTTTGATTAGCCATCCACCCCAACAGTGATTATTTTTATTCCATGCGTAAAGTAAAAGTCTTAGAAAAGATCCTTCATGCATGTCCCATCGGGTCGAGGGGGGGAGGGCAAAACAATGAAAGACATTTAGATGAGAAAAGTTGTGAAATCTAGAGAGAAGTGAGGTAAACCTTTTTGTAATGACCCCAAGATAAGCTCTGTTATTGTAAACTGTCTATTCTGTGCATTCCTTCATGATTGCTCTCGCTCGACGCCTTTTGTATTTTAGATGGTGCAAACATTAGTCATAAATCATTATTTTGGGCAGCAAAATCAAGTAACTCTTTTTTCTCTCTTTGTCGGATCTGTCTGCTTGTTTTATTTATCGATCGTTGTCTGTTTGTTTATTTTTTTATGTTGATCTGTGCTATCTGTTTGTTCGTTCTCAAGACCAGCAAGGAAATAGTTGACGAAACTTACACAATTTAAAAACAATAGCAACAGCAACATTTTAGGAAATTTTTGAAGTGATTTTATTCAATAGTAATTTTTAAACTGAGTGCGCAAAAGCGATAAACAAAACTGAGAGTATGAAATGTCAAGAAATGTTCGTGCGATTTTCTCCAAACGTAACATGATATTTTGTTTGTCATGAATTGGGGATTCTTAGGAGTTAACAGTTTTTCAAGATCACGTCTGAATCGCGCGCAATTTTTGAAAACTTGAAAACTTTGATTTTAATAAAATATACATTAGTACAAACTTCAAACCAAGAGCATTAACTGGTATTAATGCGAAAATGATCCAGCGAACAGAACATTTTCAACGCGACGATTGTAAAAGTTCAGCTTGGTGATCACGAATCGGTATCAAAACACCTCAACATCGCTGCAAGCTGAATCGATGAGGTCTTTGAAGCTACACTGTTTTTGGATATTTATATCTTTCTTTTCCTTTTTTTGTTTTTGTTTTTGTTTTTCTTTATGTAATATTTCAAATCCTACAATGAGGACAGGACGGGATTTCAAGTCCGCGCAATTAGTTCCAGCCCGAGGCGAAGCCTCGGACTGGAACTAATTGCAAGGACTTTGAAATCCCGTCCAGTCCGATTTGGAGGATTTGAAATGACTTCTCATACTCATTAATTATTCGGGAGGGATGTTGTTTTTATCTTGTATTTATATTTCATTGTATATGATCTTCGCTCCATTCACCTAGTTGTAATAATGAGAATCTTTTGTTTTGTAATGGATTTTATTTTGCTTTCGTCCTTTGGGATTTCTTAACGCACAAAAAAGGCTAGATCGTGACAAAAGTGATAAAAGCATGAAAATTGGTACACACTTAGGTCATACCCAACCAAATCATATTAGAAGGGGTGCCCGAGTCAATCTGCCCCTGTTTCCGTTATAGGGGGTTTTTAATTCTGAATAAAATCAAGATTTGGGCTTCCTGTGGTAATTTTTTTACCAGTCTGTGCTTTTACCCACGTGACACCGGTCTTGACAACGGTTGCTATCCGCCATCTTTGTGCCCCTCGATAGTAAACAAACAGACGCGACAGAGAGATATGTGTGAACTTTTCATTGAACATGGTGCATTGTATCGTAGTTGGTTGCGGTTCAAAGAGCGGTAAGAAAAAAGTTTCCTTTTCTTCAATACCTAAAGTGATATCGAATCAAGGCGACGAGCACAAAGAGTTGACACGAGAGCGGAGAAGGCTTTGGATTTCGGCCATCAGTCGAGGCGATACTGACGCGAAGAGGGTTCTTGAAACCGAACGTGTTTGTGGTCTTCACTTTGTCAGTTAAATTGAAGTTTATAGCAATCCCTAAAGCATTCAAACGACTTACAAAATCACATACCTTCACACAAACGACTTCTGCCGGACATTTGACACCGGTAATAGTATACCACAGGAAACCCAATACTCGTAGAAATATTTTATTTGCTGAGGCGGGTAGAGGCTGTTGTTGTTGGAAGAGATTTTCATGAAATTCAAGGAAAGGTTAGAAATGATATGGATAGGTATTAAAAAATTCCAATTTCATTTGGGAGTTAGTTGTTCCCTGACTCTGATCACCCCAGAGGTTGTTTCAGGGTTTGATCACTATGATTTGCAAGCTAGCCGTGCACTGACTTAGTTCACCCCAGAGGTTATTTCCGAGTTTGATTTACAATAGTGTTTGCTGTGCCCTGATGTTGATCAGCCCAGAGGTTGTTTAAGGGTTCGATCTGTGAGTTAGCCGTGCCCTGACTTAAATCAGCCCAGAGGTTGTTTAAGGGTTCGATCTGTGAGTTAGCCGTGCCCTGACTTAAATCAGCCCAGGAGGTTGTTTAAGGGTTCGATCTGTGAGTTAGCCATACACTTGTTAAATTACGTTTCACTCCGGTATATCGAACAGGAATAGTACAACGAGTATAGCACAGTCACAAGCTTTAATCATAAGATCAATTGAATTCTAACCAACACACACACTAGAAAATGTAATATGATATTGAGATTATGTCATGTGTACCGTACGTGATACATGCATAATGCAACACCCCCCCTTTTGCAAGGCAAATGGCTACGAGGACAATGAACAAAACTAAATGATGAAAAACGCTTAAGACCTAACGTAACTGTCACAACTTATAAAAAATTATGAGTTCAATCTAGCTTAATTATCTGTAATGTCTTCGTTATTAATGTGGATTTGTAGATCAGATATTAAGGCACTGTCTCTGATTAAAAAAATTGTCAATCTTGGAATTTACGGCACATAGTCACTCAGATAAGCAGGCGTTCTCTTTGTTCTCTGCGGGCGTGAGGGTGCTGTGGGTTCGTCGGGGTAGGTAGGTGTGCTGACTTTATTCTGTGGTGTTGGCGTCGTGGCACCAGGGAGAGGTGCTGCTGTTTCCGCTGTCCCCTCTGTCACCACCTGTTCAGGTGTAACTGCCTTCTCGGATGTCTTCTTGAGGTGACCTCGGTTTCTGCAGCATGAGTCCCCTTCTGGTGTCTCCACAATATACGACCGCTCATCTAACCGCTCCGTTACGGTGGCTTTCTTCCAAGTCCTTTTCCCGAGCTGGAACGGTTTCATCCGCACGGTGTCGCCTTCTCCTAGTGTTGGTAGATTTCTCGCTGATCGGTTGTAGTACTTTGTCTGTTGCTTCTGGCGTCTCTTTAGATCTTTGATTTCCGTCTCAGGGAACACTACTCTGGGTTGTAGAAGCTGTTTCGTTGTCGGCAGCAATGTCCTGGTCCGTCTGTTCAGCAGCCTTTGGGCTGGACTCGATTCCATCCTTTGAGTTGGTGTATTTCTGTAGTCCATCAGCGCGATGTAGGGATCTGTTTTAGCGTTGATAGCCTTACGCAGAAGTCTCTTTGCTGTCTTTACGGCTGACTCGGCCTTACCGTTGGCCTTGCTGTTACCCGGACTGCTTGTCCTGTGGACAAAGTCCCACTGACTTGCAAACTCTGCAAATTCTTCGGAGATGAACTGAGGTCCATTGTCACTAATCACACGCTCCGGACATCCATAGCGGGCGAAGTGATTCTTGAGCTTTAATATGGCGGTGTGGGCTCGGCTGTTTGGAAGCCGGTCAATCTCGAAAAAGTTACTGTAATAGTCCGTTGTGATTAGGTACTCTTTTTCCGTCGAGTGTGATCAAGTCTGCCCCAATCTGCTCCCAAGGGCGTATAGTCATCTCGTGGGGCATAAGTGGTTCTTTCTGTGATGTTGCCTCATAATAATAATAATAATAATAATAATAATAATAATAATAATAATAATAATAATAATAATAATAATAATAATAATAATAACTTTATTTAATTAAGTCTCTATCTTCTAGCCGGGCACAAGTACCCTACTAATCGGGGAGACTATAACATAATACTAGAAATGTAAATGATAATATAAATAGTAAATAAAATTTAAATTTAAATATAAATATGATTCCGTTAAATATATATATATATATATATACTGCGGTTTGCATAAACTTTGACCATTTGTGCATATATACAAGTATATCAAAAGTATATAAAAAATTATGGGATATGATCCCTGATATTTTTTTCAGAAAGTCCTAGTGATAGACAACTCGAAAACAATATCAGGGATCATATCCCATTGTCTTTGATATACTTTTCATATACTTGTATATATGCACAAATGGTCAAAGTTTATGCAAACCGCAGTATATATAGATATATATATATATATATATAGATATAGATATAGATATATATAGATATAGATATGTAGATATATAGATATAGTTTCGATATTTGATGAACTCACTCAGTTCTCATAGTAAGAGTAAATAGATAGATTAATATGATTGAAGCGAGTGTTACTTTATCAACTTAGTCAGGTCTGAAACTCTTATTCCTTTCTTAAATGCTTGAAGGGATGGCGATGATCTTAACGAAGTACTAAGCTTAGCTTAGTACGGCTTAGCTGCGGCATATCTCACACGCTGTGATCAGCTCCTTTATCTCCGCTGACATTCCGGGCCAGTATAAGACTTCTCGAGCTCTTCGTAGGCATGAACCAAGCCAAGGTGAGACGAGTGGATTCTTTGTTTCATATCTTGTCGCAGGTCGTTTGGCACCACCACTCTATGACCTCTGAATATGAGACCATCTTGCACCGTGAGCTCATCTCGCGCGCTAAAATACGGCCTAGCCTGCTCTGGGAGGTCTTTCCGCTCCTCCGGCCATCCTTGTAGGATTATTTGTTTTATGATCTGTAGTGCTTCATCGCTCTCTGCAGCCTCGCGGATCACCTGTATCCTTTCGCTGGACATTGGTAAACAACTTGCGTTGTTCACCGTTTCGAACTCTTCACGTGACGTGTGCTCTGTCGAGGCCAAATGGGCTCGTGAGAGGGTGTCTGCCAGATGCATGTTCTTTCCTTGTTTGTAACTCACCTGATAATCGTATCTCTGTAACCGCATCATCACGCGCTGGAGTCGTGGAGAGGCGCATGTTATAGACTTCTTTAGTATGCTCTCCATTGGCTTGTGGTCACTGCGGACGGTTGTATGTCGACCGTAGGTGTAGTGATTGAACTTTTCTAGTGCAAAGATGATGGCCAACATCTCTTTCTCTATGGTAGCATACCACTGCTCCGTTTCTGTCAGGGCGCGGCTGGCGTATGCATTCGGTTTGCTCTTTTGTAGCAGCGCTGCCCCCAGACCCTTGCCGCTTGCATCGCACTGTACCTCAAGTTCGTCGTCAGGGTCGTAGTAACTCAACACGGGTGCAGCCGTCACGAGTCGCTTCACTTCTTGGAAGGCATTCTCTTGTTGCTGAGTCCACTCCCATGCTGTGCCTTTGCGGGTTAGCTTGCGGATAGTCTCCATGTAGTCTGCTATCTTCGGTAGGAATTTCGCCAAGTAGTTGACAAAACCGTCTAGACGTTGTACGGCTTCGATGTTTGTGGGTCTTGGCATCTCTATTACCGCGGTTACCTTGTCTGGGTCGATTTTTAAACCCTCGCTCGAGAATACGTGTCCCATGTACTTAACCTCCTTTCGTCTGAGTTTCACTTTATCAGGGTTGAGCGCGATGCCGTACTCCTTGCACCTATTCAGTAGAATCATTAGTTTACGGTCGTGGTCTTCGTTCGCCTCTTGCTCGGTCGATCCAACGCCGTATATGAGGACATCGTCGGTGATGTCTAGTATACCGTCGAGTCGGTCAAGCACCTGCTCCACTCGCTTTTGGAATATTTCAGATGAGACTGTGAGACCAAAGGGAAGTCTGCACCACCGGTATCTTCCATGTGAGGTGGAGAATGTGGTCAGCAAGCTGGATTCCCGGTCAAGAATACAATGCAAGTACCCAGACCGAAAATCAACTGTAGAGAAGACCTTAGCTTTAGAGAGCTCGGGTAATAGATCATCAAGCACGGGCATCTGATATATCTCTCTTTTCAGTGCCTCGTTCAGTGGTTTTGGATCTATGCAGACTCTTAGTGCTACGGACTTCTTCGTTGCTACGACCACACTGCTCACCCACGGAGTCGGCTCGTCAACTTTGGCGATGACACCGAAATCCTCTAGACGGCCAAGTTCGTCTTTAAACTTCTCTTTGAGTGCTACCGGGATTCGTCTCGTGGGTGCTATTACTGGCGTTGCGTTTTCGTCGACTTCTAAGTGAACTTCGCCGGGGAAGTTTCCGAACTCAGTCTTGAATACTTCTGGCTTGTACAATCTTTTCCACTGTCAGGAGTTGATTGACACTTTCATTAGGTGTTGGCTGACGGACAGCAGACTCGAAGTTTTTGTTGTTAATTGTTATTAGGCGCAGCTGTTGTGCTGCCTTAGCGCCTAGGAGAGGAGTAAGGCTTTCTCGAATGATGATAAACTCCACTGAGAATTGTCTTCCGGTTTTCGGGTTTTTTATGACGATCCTTGCGGTCCCACGCGGCTTAACCTCTGTCTTGTTCCACATGATTAGCGTTGTAGTAGTTGGCGTTACTTCATGGCCGTCGATAAACATTTCCGGTAGGATATTTATCGGCGCACCACAGTCTATTTGGAAGTTTACGGGTTTGTGGTTAATCAGCATCTTGGCGTGTATTTCTTTCGGGCAGTCAGCATCGTCGACAGTGCAGGCATTGACACGCACGTTTCCGACCCATTCAGCGTCGCTGTCGGGGTCGCTTTGGTTGTCTACCTTGTTGATTCTTTCGGTCCCTTTGCAGCATTTAGCGAAGTGGTTCCTCCCACCGCATCTTTGGTATGTTTGACCCCAGGCTGGGCATCTCTCTTTCTGTAATGGATGAGATCCACCGCAGAACTTACAAGTAGTCTTTGTTTGTTGGTCGGAAGCATTCCTTTCGTGCTTGTCATTCTTTTGTTTCCGCGCTGCGCTTGGCTTGGGTTTTAAATTCAAGGCAGGAATTTCCTCTACTCTCCCATCTGATATGGCTTTAAGTTGTGTAGATGTTGATTCTGTACTACGACATATGTCAATGCATGTGTTCAAAGTCAGTTTTCGTCGTTGAAGGAGCTTTTTCCTCGTCTCTGTGTTGTTTACACCAAACACAACACGATCGCGTATTAGCGTGTCCTTCATGCAGTCACAAAAATTACAGGACTGAGCTAGTGTGTGTAAGCAAGTTACATACCCGTCTATAGACTCTTCAGGCTTCTGGTTCCTGTACTTAAATACGTAGCGCTCGTACGTCTCGTTTGTTTCGCCGATAGCGAACTGCTCAAACTTTGCTATAATACTACTCATAGTACCTTTCTGTTTGGGCGAGTCAAACGGCAAACCGTTGTTGATTTTCATCGCTTCGGGCCCAATACAATGTAAGAATAGTGCCACTTTATATGCTTCAGGTTGTGCATTGACATTCATGATCACTGCATAGCTCTCCCAGGACTGTTTGAACATCTTCCAACTTTCGGCAATGTTGTTGCTGATGTCTAATTGTGGCGGTGGATGAATTCTACTGAGATTTGGAGTACTCATTGTCGATGCAGTCGACTTTCCAAGTTTGTCTTTGCTCCCCATAGTACCTTAGGCTGCCACCATGTTTCACTCCGGTATATCGAACAGGAAACGTACGAGTATAGCACAGTCACAAGCTTTAATCATAAGATCAACTGAAGTCTAACTAACACGCACATTAGAAAATGTAATATGATATTACGATTATGTCATGTGTACCGCACGTGATATATGCATAATGAAACAACCCTGACTTGGGTGGGTTCAAATCCTGCCAAGGGCATATGATATTTTTCTCTTATTTCTCTGATTCATTATATACACACCGAACGCATAATTTCTACTTTACTATGTCTATATCTGCGTACATTTACGGTGTTCAACTTACCTATAGAGAAAAAATATCGCTCTGGGATCCTCACGAATACCCTACATTTCATATTCTGGCTGCGTTACCAGCGTGGTTGGTCCTTGTAGTGTAGTGGTTAACACATCGGACTAGAATACCGAAGACGTGGGTTCAAATCCTGCCAAGGGCATTTGATATTTTTCTCTTATTTCTCTGATTAATTAGATTAGCCCAGAGGTTTCAGGGTTCAATCTGTGAGTTAGCCGTGTCCTGACTTAGTTCACCCCAGAGGTTATTTCCGAGTTTGATTTACATACAATAGTGTTTGCTGTGCCCTGATGTTGATCAGCCCAGAGGTTGTTTAAGGGTTTGATCTGTGAGTTAGCCGTGCCCTGACTTAAATGGGCCCAGAGTTTGTTTAAGGGTTCGATCTATGAGTTAGCCAGTACCATGACTTAATTAGATCAGCACAGAGGTTGTTTCAGGGTTCAATCTGTAAGTTAACCATGCCCCGAGTTAGATCAGCACAGAGGTTGTTTCAGGGTTTCATCTGCGAGTTAGCCATGCCCTGACTTAGATCAGCCCAGAGGTTGTTTCAGATCTATGAGTTTGCCATATCTTGTTAGGGTTCAGTTAAAATTGAAATGTGATAACAGAGCATTTATGAAGAAAACAAAAGACAGATTTGATTGGAATGAATTTTATTACTGTTTTCTTTCACTTTTTGTTTACAAAATAATAACAAATATACTAACTCTAAAGAGCATTTGAACAAGTAATATGATGCAACTTAGGTGGTCTTGGGGTGTCTGTAACTCCCACGTCCTATTAGCAGTTTATTTGTTAAACTAAATGCTCATCAAAGATAAGTTTGTTTAAGTTAGTGGAGAGTGACTCCCTAATTTATAAATCTCCTACTCAGCTGCTGGTAGTGTTGTCTCACCAAACTATGAATAGGAGACTGCGGGGCCTGGTTGTTCAAAGGCAGATAAGTGCTAATCCAGTGCTAATCTATGCTGTCACTGTAATGCTGTACATATTATTTACAGTTAACCCAGGATTAGCTCTAATCGGGCTTTAAGCAACCGGGCCTTGGTACAAGTTGCTAAGTTGTTCCAATCACACTTGTTTTTTTGGACAAATGCGATTCAAGCAGAACATAGATTGTGAGTTAAATGACATCCTCCTCCTGCTCCACATCCCAGCATCTTCTCATCTAAAATGCTACACAAGCAAAAATGAGGGAACAAAGGACAAATATTCTTGAAAAAAAAAAAAGGTCTTATAGAATTGGAAAAGAAAAAAGTCACACAAAAAAGGAGTTCCCTAAAAATTAGTCTTCAAAAAGCGAAGGGGTTTAAAGGATTTGCGGCAGCGATGTTTTTCGTTGCTGCTGCTGTTGAGACTGCTGTAGATGTTGAGTAGGGAGTCTAAAGTTACACTGTAAATAAAACTGAAAGAAAAGAAAAAGAATTATTGGCTCAGCATCATAACACCGAGTGATAATTTTCGCTCACATATTTAAAAACTCCTACTACTGTTTAGTCCTTACAAGGTTAGGCCCTTATTATGCAATTCGTTGTTGTGAAAATCAATGCCCACCCTTCCCCTAACAAAACACATTTTTGCTTTAATTATTCCATATTAGTCTAGAATAATGGACCATTGGGTCGACAGATAAATATTCAACAGTAACGAATTAATACTCAAAGGAAACACATGTATTAAATCTGAAATGGTGGCAGAAGCAATAATCCAATTGGTGCAGTTTGTGCACCAGAAAATCTTCAGACATTTTACACAAGCGAACACAATTACAGTCTGTGATTACCAACAGCAAGAGCTTTATAGTAAACTCTGCAACTGCAACTAAATAGGATTTTGGTGGACATCGATCAAAGTGTTTCCATGACATATTTCGGGAGGACACGTGCTGATGCAACGTCATGCAATCACATTAATTGATGTTAATCAAAACTTCATTGCAATGATGATTCTGCATAGTCTATAGAGCGTTTTCACTTATGTGACAAGACAGCCATATTGGTGTACCTGACAATGGAACCTTTCTGCACAGTTTTTGCATAAAAATAGAGTTCAATTTCTTGGATAGAAATGTATTGTTTTGGTATACCAACATGGCCGCTATGACGTCTTGTGAAAACACTGTATTGAGAAGCATTGTAAAACAAGATCAAAACTAGATCCTGATACCCAGTTAAATCAAAACAAGTCATACCTGTTTTGTATCTTTATTCCATTTTGTCCAGAACAGTCTTTCGTCTTTATCAATTTTTTCTGCTTGGTATCTTCATACCAAAAGAAAGAAATATATTTTGTTTATATTTTATTGGAAAACGCAAAGTTTTCAAGGCAAGCATGCAAAATAGCATCCGGGCATCAGACATCTACAGTTCTAGTAAATTAGTGGTTTTGACTGGGGAACATTTCAACTGTTTAAATTCTTACAGTTTCATAGAAAATGTTGAAGAAAAAATTGTCAGATAAAATTTTAGCAGAGCTGAAAAAGCAGACGTACTCGGTTTCCCATCATGCTAGAGATTCGTACTCTTGCACATTGGCTATTCAGGTTGGACATGGTCAGATATCCAACCATTAATTATAGGTTAGTTTGCGACATTCTACTAAGTGTTACCCTGGCTCATAGAACATCAGTAATAACACAAGATACATTAACTAGGATTGATTTTGAGATTATAATAGCATATCAGTTCTTGCATTTCTATATTTCAAAAATTAGTACAACCCAAATTCCACGCATAAAAATGGAACATAATTCTATACCCATTTCAGGCACTGGATTTTCGATTAGCTTCATGTTCTTTCGAATTTCAAGGTTTCAGAAATCCCAAGAACTGCATGTCAAACACCATGACTACCGTAAGAGAAACAACCAACTGATCATTGACAACTCAGTATAAGAACTTAATTAGTACAACTTACCAATTAGAGGCTACGCATCTCTTGTCTGGTTCTTCCGTAACTGTACAGGAATGAACTATACACCTGGATAATAACGATATGACTTTCGTGGACAGACCTTTCAAATGATCAACAGATTCAGAAAGTCTAGTAACCATTACAAAGACCCGTTCTTCAAAAACTGACAGAATTGGAGTCCAATTATTCAAGTCAGGCAACATGGACACTTGGTGTTGACGATCTCGATCATAATATTTCTGAATGATAATTGGCATCAAGTCTTCGTTGTGTTGGAACTTTACTAGTGCAGCAGCCAGCGGTGTTCCATTTGACATGGTCTTGGGATTGGATAAACGAGAAACTACATCATCTATTTTCACGTGTTCTCGAGTTAAAAATCTCATTACCTTTTCTGCATACTGGATTTCAGATAAAAAGTACGGTCTAACAGATAGTTGAACATTGCCTTTCTTCTTTTGTTTGTTTAACGAAACTTTCTCTTCTTTATCATGGCCTTCAGCATCAGAAGCGTCTTGCCTGGGTGTCTCGAGTTTCAATGAGGGTTCAAAACCTTTGTGTTCTGTCGAGGCGCCGTGTCCTTTAGCAGTAAGAGATGCCTGCGACACAGACGAAGTTGGTGAGATTTTTATACGAGCACTAGCAAGACTTCTTATATCAGCTGTTGGTTTAGAAGCAGCATATCGTGAAGGTAACGATGTAAAGTGAGCCAGTGTATGCTTCTCCTCTATATCTAATTCACGAGTTGGGCTCGATTCACGAGATGAACTTGGTGAAGATGGTAAAGGAGAAAGCATTGGTATCTCTTCATCAAACACACCGAGACAGTCATTAATAACTGATGATAATGATAGAATTGATTCTAGCATCTCTCCAAGATCAACAAGAGATCCACCCTCTGAATCACTACTACCAACACTAGAATTATCATCACTAAACTCACTACTCGAATCTTTTGACTCAGTAGGGCTTGGTGGCACTGGTGACAGCGGATAAACATCAATTTTGGTCATTTCATCAAAGATTGACGTCAGAGGAGGTTTTTCCCCTGTAAGACTGTTGCATTCTTTGGTTGAGTCAGATAAATGTTCAGCAAGTTTCTCTTCACACCCCTTCGCACTGAAAAAAAAAACGATGTTTAGTTTAATCATCAATTTAAATCTTTCTTATTTATACATGATAAGTTTGGTACTGTTGCGAGAGCAAAACAAGCAACTGCAACATTCATTAACACTGGAAAAATCTATCGATTTGAGATGTTGGAAATAGGATGGAAGTTTGACTTCCAACATATTTCTGTACTATTGAAGTTAGAAAACCATGGAAATATAATGGAAGTCAGCACTTCCATACCATGGAAGTCATGAAAGTGAAAGCGTCATTTTCACTTATTTCCAACATATCAAATCGATAGATTTTTCTAGTGTAAGGATGTAATTTCGGTGGCTGTTATTATCATTTAGAAAAAGGTATCTAAAGGTACTAATAGGAATAATAGCCAATGAAATCAAACCAATGGCTCACTTAAAATACAGTGCACTATTCAAGTTATACTTTACTTTGCACTACTCACCTTTGCCGTGGTCTTCTTACTCTATTGGACTCTTTTGGTGATACTTGCAAAGAACGACAAAGTAAAACTTAGTAACATGAATAGCTTTTGTGTGCTTGTGTAAGCCCGCTTCAAATATCACCCCCCCCCCCCCCCCCTCACTCTCATCTGAGAAATAGGGTTTTATATATCAATGGGGTCCTGATTGGCAGATACCAATTGCCTTTTCCTTTCCGACTCTTAGTAAAATAACCAGGCCTTGTCCTAGTGAATTTTAAAGAATTTTAATTACTTCTGCTGAGTTAATAACTTAAAACTTACATCTTCTTTTGGGGTGGTTAAGAAATCCGTCGTTTGCATCTTTTTTGGCATATTTGACTTCCTCCTGGAATAAATTCAAAATTGAACGAATAAGATAAAACAAGCTGGCAAATTTCTATGCAGGTCCTAACAATGGAGAAGATTATATATTGAGCACTACCCATTTTTTCATTCGTTAATTATTAGTCTGGAACCAGCTTCTGCATTTTATTGATAAATTGCCCAAGTGACAATGAAAGTACCATACTTTTAGGTATCTGAAAACAATGTAAAACTTGACAGAGGAGGCTACAGTATGAAAATGCCATCCCAGTGACAGATAAAGAATGATTTCAAAGGGGGGTGGCTGTTTTCTAGAAAGCCATTACATAATATTGTTTTAATATCTTAGTATATCCAATATTTTTCACTTCCAAAGACGTGTTTTAGCTAGCCATCCAACCCCTCAACCCCCCCCCCCCCCTTCTTGGATTTGGCTTTGCATGGGACATGCCATGCTGTAGTTTTGATATTCTAGGGGGTGTAAAGTCCCTGATCACACCCCCCCTGTTTTCTATGCACGAGGTTTGAAACTAAAGGGGACTTAAACATTATCGGTCAATCTATTACTAATAAACTGTTCATCCAGTTAGTTAGTTGTAGTCTTGCACTAAGAGGTCACAGATTACCTCAATATCATAGTAAGAAGGCAATGTTTAAGCCAACAATACGTGACACAGTACAAATAACATTATATTATACATGTATATAGAATCAATTATTTTATGAAAAATTTGCATTGAAAAAAATGTGTAGGGTGGCAAGAGTTTGCAGTGAATTTCATACCTTCAGTTTCTTCAGCTGAAACTCAAAATTATCACATTTTCTTCCAACTGCACGAAGCTCACGACTCTTTTCCCTCACCAACCCTGAGTCCAATAAAATATAAACAAATTTAGTTACAATATAAAGTGCTAGAATACAGAAAGAATTAAGGAAGAAATTGATAAACTGTGTACCTCTTTCTCTTTTGATTTCTTCCTTTGCTTTCTCTAGGTCCTTCATGAGTTTTTCAACCCTAGAATATTTTTAAAGAAATAAAGAAATTAGAAGATTAAAGTTGTCAACCAAAAAAATAATGTCATGTCATGTAATATATGAATACTAAACAATTATTGGACAGAGTTGAGAATGATAACATAAATTATCTAGAACAAGGCTTGTGTTATAAAATGGCCAAGGTCATTAAGAGTAGGTCTCTGTAAGACTCAATCAAAGTGGGAAATGAAATTTTTTGACCACCCTTGAAATTTGGTGTGCGAGTAAGCCTTTATATCTTTATACTTTAGATCAAGAATTCTTTAGTTTCAAATATTCTCAAAATAAGCATATTTGTTACTTTGTAGCCATCAAAAAATCAGCATTCATGTTAAATAACAGCTTACAGGTAATTCTGTCACAAAATACCGGAATTTTGAAGCTCAAAGAAACTATAAATGCTGTATTGTTTCAAACGAGAATTCGATGACTTGTGTATTCTGTTGAAATTCCTTAATAGAACCACTTAATTATATTTCTTGAATTTTAGCTCTTTACGGCCAAGGTAGCTCGGTAAATGCGTAATGAGTTTCCAAGAAACATTTCCTTTTGAAAATTTGGAAAGTTGAGCACCACAAAAGACACGATGAAACGATAAAGGTAGGTTGAAAATGACGAAAATTGCAAAGAGCCCATTGTTTACTTTGAATAAAAAATAATTTTGCCGTGTTTGCAGACTAGAACATTATTTTTTTTGCTAGAATTTTGTTATTTAGGTATTACCCTTCAACCTCTAATGCTTGTTTAGCTTATTGGCATCTTTTTGGTGCTAATTTTTGAAGCTTAGATATGGTTGAATTTAGGACATTTTGAATTTTAGGCCTTATAATTTGACTATTCAAGGACTAAAAATGATTGTACCCGCAGAGATTTTGCACGATTCGGTAACTTCAATGTCTCAGAAAACTTCCCACCAAGCCTCTATATTAGAAATGCAATACTTTTGGAGAACGACCAAAAATCATTTTGACCATTTTAGCTTCATTGAATGTTGCTAAAACAGCTAGTTGATACAGTAGATCGGTTACTTGAAGGCACGAATATTTCATGTACAAAATAACAAACTTAACAATAATTGGTATTTTCCTAAACTAGAAAAGATACTTTATAATTGACGAAAGTTTTAATAAAATTAAGTTTAAAATGTATGAGAAACACAGCATTGATTTCTACCTTTGAGTGGGTTTAATTTATTCTAAAAATTGGAAATTAAGGTCTCATAAAACACTTGCCGTTTCCATGGCAACAATACATTTGGTGACCAAATCGTTGTTGTTTTTGTGAATCCCATATAAAGGCCTACTCGCACACCAAATTTCAAGGGTGGTCAAAAAATTTCATTTCCTACTTTGCTTGAGTCTTACAGAGACCTACTCTTAAAACTTTCGATATCACGTGATATAATTTCTCTGTTGTCACTTTTCTGTATATGTATATATGTATATGTTTAAAATGTTTGTAGCATCGTACTGAAAACTGAATTCAATAATTGTTTTATATAATTCAAACATTTTTTAAACTAAGAAATCAGATTTCATTCTGCTTTGGAATAAAATAGCAAGCATAGTCTATTTTAATTGTAACTGGCTTGATGAGTTAATATCCATATTTGAACACTTGTCTTCTCATTAATCCCATATAGGTAACTGTCCAACTATTTTCTTAATTGAACAGGTCTTGTTGATATGGGATTAATTAGGCAGCTATATAATTAATAGTTAATGGGATTTCATGCCCCCCAATCATGAAATAATTAGACTCGAAAAATTCCTCTGACTGCCAAATTGGACTAAAATTGAATTTTGGAAGTCCTCAGAATTTTTCTTCTCCAATTATTTCTTAATTGGACAGCATGAAGTCCTTCTATTACATACTAATTAGCCTATATGTACCTCTTTTTTTCTTTTTCAATTTGTTTAGCTTGTAGTTGTTGTTCAAGCTTCCATGAAGAATCTTTTTCATCTCTAAGCTGAAGACCATGTTTAAGCTGATTGATAACTTCCTAAAAGAAGAGTGATAGAAAAAAATAATTCACCAAAGGGCAAGTGAATAGATGGTCTATTTAGCTTCATTGTTTGTTGTGCACATCTTAGACCATGTGATGCCACTCTTGGCAGTTGGTTCTTTCATGTGTAAGATGCCAAGTCCAAGTCTTTGAGCAGTGTGGGAAATATTCCTCGATATTCACTGAGCCTGACGTGAATAATTGTTTTAGTATTTTTAACACCAGGTGAATTTAAAAAATAGCGGAGAGAACGTAGTTTTTTTCCCTTCAAATTACTGTAAATTTCATCTCTGCAAGCGGCATGGATCGACAAAGGAGCTTGAATTTAAAAACTTTGCCATTCTTGGAGCAAAGTACTGGTAACAATGGAAGTAACAATTGGATATTTAAACCAAAAAGAGGTTACAGATGATTATGATAAACGAGGAACTGTAGCATTTTCTAGGAATATTCCAGGAGTGTCCAGCAACTTTGTTAAGGGCTTTTCAAGTGCACTAAAAAATGGGTTTTGAATTCCAGGGCTTTTCATGGATTTCAAGGAGTTAATAGATACTTTACTACCCTCCAAGGTTAACTTAAAAATTTCAGTTACATATGAAAAAGTATCTTCAGTGTACAGTACCGGAACTGAGTAAAGTACCATCCACTGGCGAGCACGAGTAACGAGTGGCCAGTGTCACTTGTGAGTGATGCATAACGGAATATTCATGAAAGTATCACTCACTCAAAAAGGGACAAGTGGCCTTGGCTTGCGAGTGTAACGAGTCTTGTAAAAACAACTTTTGTTGGACTGAAAGAAAATTAGTTTGAGAGTATCTGTACTGTAGTTTAAATAAATTATTTGTTATTTGTCAGAATATAAACCGCTAACACAACAATTTAAGCGCACAACAGAACGTAAAGCACTAGCTGCATGTCTACATGTAGATTCCTCTCATTAGAACAAGAATAAAATGTGTTCATTACTTACCTCTTGTTCAATATTTTTTTGTTTCAATTCTTGGATTGTTTCCTCTGCTATGAACTTTTCTTGTATTAATCTCTTAATGGTCTAAAGTGAACAACACAGCATCATCATCATCATCATAATTATATATCACAAGCCCTTGATTCAGAACATAAAAACTGTCTTTCAAAACACAACGCATTTGTGAAATCATTTTGAATATTTTTTTGTAGTTAATCTGAACGTTAAAACAAATTCCACCTCATTTTCTGCCCACATGTATAATTTCAGGAATCAAAGCCATTAGTTGATCAACATGAAACACTACATGTATGTTATAAAAGCAATAGTCTACATCATAGCTGGCCACATATCCAGTTCTGGATGTACTTGGGAGGTGGTTAAGCACTGAAGAATGTAGAATCACACTTAGCTAAGCCTCATGCAGATTATATACTTTTGTACATGCTTAAGCAGCCTCCTGCAACTGGATATACAGTACACACACTAAGCATTGACTATTCCTTAATTTGTATACATGTAGGCATTAGTGACTTTTTATTTGGGGCTTTAGCTAATGAAACAATGTCATATTTTTTGATTCAAAAGTTTTAGTGATGCTATAAGTGGGGTTTTATTGCACCAAGTGTCAGCTTACACAGAAACCAAACAGAAACCAAAATACATAGTGCAAAAACGGGATGGGAAATGGCTTCGGATACTGTCAACTCAATTTAAAGTACTACTCACCTTCTTTTGTGGCTCAGTTACTTCCAGGGAATGACTTAGCTGTTCTTGTAAAATCTCAGTGTTTCTTGGATTCACAAAAAAACAACAACAAACAAACCAAGATATCACTACTGACAGTACATTGATCATTTTCATTACCACACTACCTCATTGTTACATTGTCACACTGTTGCACTTTCACACTGTCATACTTTCACACTTTCTTAATATCAATCTGTCAGACTGTAAAAATATCAAACTGTCAGACTGTAACAATGTCAGACTGTCACACTTTCAGACTGTAACAATGTCAGACTGTCATACTGTCAGACTGTAACAATGTCAGACTGTCACACTTTCAGACTGTCAGACTGTAACAATGTCAGACTGTAGCATGGGTGTCATTCGCTGCTAACCCTCCGTCTTTCACTGCTGTGAGTCCAACGGGTAGGGTCGCTGGTTCGAGCCCTGTGGTAGCCACATGTGAATTGAGTTTTTTTGATTTGTTGTTCTCTCCTATGCTAAGAGGGTTTTCGCTGGGTTCTCCGGTTTCCTCCCTCCATAAAAATCAACATCAGACTGTCACACTTTCAAACTGTCAGACCCTAACAATGTCAGACTGTCACGCTTTCAGACTGTTAAAATGTCACACTTTCAGACTGTTACAATGTCACGCTGTAACAATGTCAGACTGTCACACTTTCAGACTGTTAGACTGTAACAATGTCAGACTGTCACACTTTCAGACTGTTAAAATGTCAGACTGTCATGCTTTCAAACTGTCACACTGTAACAATGTCAGACTGCAACAATGTCAAACTGTCAAACTTTAAGAGTGTTAATATGTCAGACTGTAACAATGTCAGACTGTCATAACTCATTACTATAGCAACCCATGCTACTGAGTATGATTATAAGTGCACAGTAGACCAAAGTCGGTCCACCTACAGGATTAACAATATGCCAAAGCCATGATGCATAAAATTATGTGCACAGGAAGGGAAAACTAATATATGAATGAAATTAGCATCATTGTTTGTCTTCCCATGCTCCCCTTCAGTCTTACAGTAGCTTTGATGATACATGTATAACCTTTTTTGAACCCGACAACGATTTTTCAATTGGGTGTGTATATATATATATTATATATATATATATATACGCTTATATAAAGCTGGTTCGTTATTAAAGTAGAAAGCAAAATATGACTAAATGAATGAATTTCTTACCTTTCACAATTTTTATGCTTAGTTGTCAGATCATTCAACACTTTTGCTTGTTTGTCAAAATGTAAAATAATGTTAAGGTAAATTTGATGTAAGTAAAGGAGCACAATGCAAAATATGTGATAATCTTGTTCATTCAAACCCATTGCAGTTTAATAAACTGAATTACAGGTTGATGCACACATGAATAAACACAGTACATGTACATAAAACAATGATTAGCTAATTGGTAATTGGTAAACATAATTCTTTACTACTGTTTAAATAATGATTAATTCACAACAAATTCAAATAAACAATATTCCAGTACAGTATATATGGTAAGAAGACCACCTTCCATTCTACACCATCATCTGCAGACAAAAGGTCACTGTGAATGAATACTGGAAGTATAATCTTTATTAAAAAATAATGTTGACAAATTTGTGCAAAAAGGATATCATCACATTTCTTTTGATATTTTTTGATCAACTTACTGTGAAGAAAGAAAGAAATGCCACATTAGTAACATTACAGTACATGTACAATGTATGCCTTCTTGACAATGGAGTACCGAAGTGATAACATCACAACCTTGTTTTTGAAGACATAAGGAACTTTTGGTAGCATTATCAGAAACTGCATGTACAAATATGATATGGTGCAAAATTTCTGAACAATAGATTGGAAAATGGCTGAGATATAGGTAATTCAATAAAAAAATGTCCCCTTACATTTTCTCTTATTTGAGGCTGGATCCAGTCCAAAATACATGTAACTAGTAAGTGAAAATGTAGAAGAAGAGATAACTAGCTAAAAACTAGTGCGAGCTGCACTGGTGTTTCTAATGAAACAGTAATGATAAAAAGGAAACCATAAAAAAGTAAATTATACACCGTGAAATAATGAAAAGCTTACTAAGTGAAAATGTATGGGGCTTTCTGGAGGTACAGTGTGGATGAATGGAACTCATTTCTTTCTGTAATCCATTTTTACAATAGAAACTGTTATCTGTAAATTTTTTAAAAATTTTGTGTATTTCTGCATACTGATTAAAGACTAATATCCAAAATGTATAATGTAACGTCAGTAAACAAATTTATAAATCCAAATCACCTGCAACACACTGAATTTATTACAAGAAAAATATCCTATAAGAGTAGACAATTCAATAATATTACTGTAACTTACTCTGTTGACATTATCTTTTCCTTGATCATTTTTAGTGTAGCAGCTTGATCCTTCTGCGCTATTTCAATTTCCTAAACAGCAGAATAAAAATTTTCCTATTTATCACACGAAAACAATCTTTTGTTTTAACACTAAGAATCATGGTCATCTGAGGAGAATAAATAGCAATAACACACACACAAAAAGAAAACTGGGAAAAAATTGTAAATTGTAAATATAAAAAGTTTTTTCATTCAAAAACTATTTCCTAATAACACACAATTGAAAACTCAAACATCTGAAAACTCATGTGCCTGATCTATTAAAGATATCAAAAATCTGACAGACAGAGTATTGCTAATGTATTGAAATGACAGAAACTCTGATCCTGTAGAAAATTATCAAATGAAATGTGGTAAAATGCTATATACTGTTAACCTAAAAACTTTTTTTGTGTTCCAAAATAGACAATTCTAAGTTGATATTCGAAAACTAAGAATATATTTAACTTTCAGGATATGCATACTTTAATGGCAAAATATCGTAAATTCTATGCAAAATTTGAAGTAGCACATATTGGGGTGCGAACCCCCTCCTGATACCTTATCAATAAAGGTACAGTATGTGCTAAACTTAAATAAATCAATGACTTTTACTGGTTTCATTTCAATATGTATACCAAAATATTATAAAACACCATTGGTTTATGATCATTGATTTTTCTTTTAAAGGTTTATTCATCATAATCACTCCACAAATTTTTAACACTTAGGTTGCAGTTTGAAGTGTTTTTTTCTTCCACAAACGTCAGTATTGCGTTTCTTTGTTCATGTTTTGATGTTATCTTGCATTAAAAGAAAATTTGTTGAGCTTTTTCATATGTTATTATGTTTAAAATCATTAAGAATACAAAAAAACATATATATCCCTTGAAAGAATTGGCATAAGATATTTTGTCAAAATGCAAAACCGAAAAATATTTCTGGCACCAGCAATAACCACGTGGTTGCAAACGAAGAATTGTTTTGTGAGTCTCTAAGTAGTCTATTACCTCGTTGTTGTGTAGAGTAAGACACAGCTTGCATTCATAGGAACCAAGATGATTTTTCATGAAATAAGGATCCTGCAATCAAAATCCAATGAATAATGAGTAAAAAATTTTTTAAATTCTCAAAAGCTCACACAATAGTCAGTAAACAAAATTCTAAAAGGGTCAGAAAAAAGAAATACGATCTTCTTTGCCTACAGTGTATATCTATCCAAACTTGATTTCTATGACAAAAAATACTGACAGACAAGCGAACAGATCAGATCAACCATACCAACCTTATTCAAACAGTAGGAGAAATGATTTAACTTAATACACCGTATGGTTTGTGATGTTTAGAAACTGACGTTTCGGACGTTAGTCCTTCGTCGGTGTAAATGATTTACTCCGACGAAGGACTAACGTCCGAAACGTCAGTTTCTAAACATCACAAACCATACGGTGTATTAAGTTAAATCATTTCTCCTACTGTTCGATTCCAAACACCGACGCGGTTAATTAACTAGTTTCTACCAACCTTATTCAAGTCAATCGTTTCCAACGCGAGCTGTCGTAGCCGTTCTCTTCGATCTCTATTAGATTCTGAAGTCGAAGCGACTCCTCCTGAACCAGTCTTACCCCCAGCACGGTTCTGGAAGTCCATCTTGAATGAAAACTGTTTTTATGCCTTCTGTTGTTCTTTGATTCTTCAACTCATTGCAGATCAACGTGCTTTGCTTCAAAATGGCGACGTTCTTCTTCCCATGATGCAATTCGGCATCACAAACCGACGCCTGCGGTAAAAAAACAGCGGTGGTTGTCATGCACACGCGCAGTAATAAGAATCTCGTAGTTCTTTGGGGTGTATGGATCTTTGGAGAACAAAAATTGGCTGTTTTAGAATCCTTATATTCTGGAAGTTAAGAGAATCTGCTTCATATTGTCAGTAGTATATGCATTAATTCACGCATTAGAAGCAAAAAGATACAAATGTCATTTTTTATGTCAGGAGTGGGGGTGGGGGGAGGGGGGGCAGGTGAAAATGTGAAATGTGCAGAATAATTCTTAACACCCCCCCCCCTCGAAGTAATGCAAAAATATACAATCCCCCTAAGCAAGGCTCTCAGCCCCTTCCAAATATCGTGCATCCCCCAATTTTTCTGATAAAAATTTGCCCATCGCCTTTTTTTCCTACCAAAATTTTCCATTATTATTGTTATTGTTATTATTATTATTATTATTGTTATTATTATTATTATTGTTATTGTTATTATTATTGTTATTATTATTGTTAATATTATTATTGTTTTTATTATTATTGTTATTATTATTATTATTATTATTGTTATTATAAAGATAATGATAATGATAATGATAATAATAAGATAATAATCACTTTATTGACAATAATAATTTCTATAATAAAAAAGTTGCTATATATTATGAAACAAAAAAAAAAGAGAGATTATGAATATAAAATAACAAATATATATAATTATTACTTATTTATCTATGAAAACATATTTATAAAATAAATTAATAGCTCAAAGTCCGAGTCCAGCTCTTCACTCTGATATAATACTATATTAAAACTATACATTAATTATTAAAACTAAATATTTCTAAATTTCCGCTACATTGGCGTTAAGGGTAAAGTCATTCAAGAATTCATTGTCTTTAAAAAAAGGGGTTCTTGTCCCCCTGACACACATGTGTACTGACTTAATTGTTTCAAAAGATAATCGAGTTCTAATCCATGTTATGGTATTTGCATATGTGTCCCCTGTCTTCTTGGTTAATTTCTCAGTAAGGTGCTTTAGAAAAATCTGGCATTCTGCCCCCATCCCTCCATTCGTACCAAAAACTAAGGGCGTAAAAGTTCCCATATCGACATCTATTACTCTTTGCTGGTACTTTCTCTTTTTTTCGCTTTCTTGATCTTTGAAGATTGTAGAAGTGGATTTGTTTTGGTTGTTCTTGGAATTAACATGCGATACTCTTACATCAAAAAATGCAGTTACTCCCTGTGCCCAAAACGATCCAGCTTTGATGTCGAGCCTTGCATCCTGACTTGTGCTAGTAGATTTTAGATTAAATTGTTCACCATCCAATGGGATAAGCTGTGCGGGCTCCTTTTGAACGTTGTTGCAAACCTTGTTTAAAAATATGGCAAGTAGATCACGGACATTGTCATGTCTTTGTGCAACAAATCCTCCCTTTTTACACGATAGTGCATGGCTTACCGAAAAGGTTGTCCCACAAGCACAGGTACTTGGTAAACCCGATAATGTTGTTTTTTCACATCTTCTGTGGTCGTATACATCGATTTGCTCTGCGTTTTAATAGCTTCAGTGTGTGAAGCAGTAATTAGAAGTGATGCCGCATATTGCTGTGGAGACTCTTCTTTTAATGCAGGCATCCCTAAACCTCCTTCTGCAGGGGACAAGGTAAAAAGCCTACTCAGCTCTTCAGGTAGTGGTTCCGTTTGACCAAAAAGCGTTGGAAGAAGCATTTCATTTATCACATTATCAACAGGATCAGTATAGTCCTCAAAAGATTCAATTGTTCGCATGAAGTATGTAAACTTGGATTTGTATCCCTTTGTAAATGCGATATAGGCCGATTGTGGCTGGCACCTTGCAATCTCTGAGAGGGTTTGTAATTCTTCTTTCCACTTGTAGATTTTCTCGTTGCAAAATTGGTCTTTATAAATCTTTGATCCAATAACAGCTCCAAGGTGACGTTTCCCTTCACTTGTGACGTTAACCTCTTCTCCAAATACCTGTTTCGCTTTCAAAGCCAAAGATTCCGACTTCACGATCAACCAGCTTTTGGAACCATTAACAATATATCCAATATATTTTACTCCGACGAAGGACTAGCGTCCGAAACGTCAGTAAGTTTTTTCATCTTTTTCACGGTGTATAATTTACCTTTTCATCATTACTGTTTCATTAGAAACACCGACGCAGCTCACACTAGTTTTAGCTAGTTATACCTTTTTATAACAATATATCCATACTTTTTGCCCTCTTGTTCCAGGTGTTTATACCAATTAAATAAAGAGACAATTCTTCCTGCTCCCGCAGAATCATCAGCTAACCACACCTGCTTTACATCAGGAATAAAAATTCTTAAAGTTTGAATTATTGTGGATGTATTTACCGAATACCATGGCATGGCTAATGGGTCACCTTGTGTGGTGCCCTCCTGAGATAGGATCTCTCCACCACCACATATAAACAACCTGGAAGGACTTCTGTAAGTATTAATTACGTACAAGGATATTTCTTTGCAGGCAATCCGGATATTATGCATGGCTACTGACCGGTTCATCTGATTGAAGGCGTTACTTGCATCGATCAGTAGTACTGCATCTGTATCCTCTTCACTAATTAAGATCTGGCTCATTGCATGAATAGCGGCTTCGGCCCCTCCACTGTGTCCAGCACAAACTTGAAGGGGACCTGCTGCTTGTTTTAGTTCTTCTTTGAAGAATGCAGACACTGTTTTACCGATAATTCGCCGTAGAACTTCTCCTACTCCTATGGGTCGAATTCCGGGATTCTTATCCAAAGGTATGAGCCTACATGCGGTGTAACTCTCTAGCAGGATTGGATGGTATGAAGATTTTAATAAATTTCTAGTCATAATAACTATTTCTTCTCTCAGTAGTTTTCCTTCGGCGTTAAAATTCTTTGAACAGAGTACTCTTCGGTAAAGTTCGGCATCCATTCCTGAAGGTCCGGCGGTCCTCCTCTTGTCCTCATTGCTGCATTGTAGATCATCTGTTCATCGATTAAGTCAAAGATACCAGGAGGATTAGGTTCCAGGGGACCATTCAAGAGGTTTTCATCTTCGATGTCAGCAGCTGAAGGATGTTTCTCTTTGAGCTCCTCTAAGACTTCGGGTGATAAAGTAAGGACACCTGTGGATGTCTCTCTGTCAAGAAGTTTTATAGCGGCTGATAGCTTTCCTTGCATAACTAGATTGGCGAATACTTTGGATATATCTTCCATAGATCTTGATTTCCTCGTCTTGCAAAACCTGCTCTGTATGAACCTTATTTCTTTTAACAGGAGAGATAGGTCCCCCGCTCTCCATAAGGACAACCTCCGTTCAATAGCCTCACTGTGTTCCTTGCTCTTGGATGTCGCTGAGGGTTTTTGTAGAATCAACGTTGGGAGCACCATAAAGGCTTTCAAGGCAACATAATTTAGATCTGTATTAGAATTGAATTGCTTTATCTAATACGTCAATTCGGTTATGAAATTCTTGCCTGCTTTACCCGATGGTATATTGAAGATATTTCGTTTAAAATGAACAATTTCATCGTAGATGTCTTGGATTTGTTTACAGAACTGTTCTTGAGTTATGGTCCCCCAACTTTTCTCTTTTATTTTAGAGGGAAGCACATCAAAGTCAGGTAGATTTGGCTGAATTTTGCTTGAGGTTTTTCCTTCTTTGTCGAGAAATGCCTCAGGGGATTGCAATACACTAGTATGCAAATTCGGTGTCGGTCTTGGTTGATTAGCTGCATATTCGTCCTCATTTTGTTCGATATTTTCGATGTTCTCTTCGGTTTCTTTGTGTTAAAGTCGTCATGTTAGAGCAATTCTGTGTGTTTTGCAGTCTTGAGGCTTGATCTCTAAGGTTTTGTCCAGTTAAACCAAGGCTTCCATAGCCTTTCTCTTCCCATAGCTCCGTCATTATTTGAATGTAACCTTTCTTTCTGCCATTTTGGTTAAGTGGTGGATCCTTCGAAGATATTATTTCGAATGCTCTTTCCTTACATTCTAAAAGATCTCTGTTCATTCCCTCTGTCCATTTCGTTCGTTTTCCTTTCCTAGACATTTCCTTTCAGGGTCAATCAACAACACAAAAATTAAAGAGCACCCCAGAGCTAGAAGACACGTCCTAACCTCCCGACGCCATTGAATTATGATCATTGTTATTATTATTGTTATTATTATTATTGTTATTATTATTATTGTTATTATTATTATTGTTATTATTATTATTGTTATTATTATTATTGTTATTATTATTATTGTTATTATTATTATTGTTATTATTATTATTGTTATTATCATTGTTATCGCGATTATTATTATTAGTTACTATTATTATTATTATAATTATTATTGTTATTATTATTATTATTATTATTGTTGTTATTATTATTAATATTGTTAATATTTAGATTTTAATAACTAATGTATAGTTTTAATATAGTATTATATTAGTGTGAAGAGCTGCAGGACTCGTGTTTTGATCTATTCATTTATTTTACAAATATGTCTCAATAGATATATAAGGATTATTACATATATTTGTTATTTTATATTCATAATCTGTCTTTTTTTTAATATATATATAATTATAGCAATATTCTTATCACATCTCATATTATAGTTAATTCTTAGTTAATTATTATTGTCAATAAAGTTATAATATTTATTTTTATTATTATTATTATTATTGTTGTTATTTTTATTGTTGTTGTTATTATTATTATTATTGTTGTTGTTATTATTATTATTGGTTCTCAAAATTGCGGTTATTATCACATAGCGTTGCATATAATATTTCAGTGCCCCCCCTCCCCCCCAAAGATTTTCAGCTTCCGCTGCCCCTGTTGGTTAGTGCGCGGTATTCTTTACAAGAGGTTTGATTTCGATTCAGAGGCCACACATCCTTGTTTCGACTTCTTTCAATTCCGTGTAGCTTAATTCAGCTTTAAATACCCTTAAAACGTAGCACTGATGGAAAGAGAGGGGCGAAATGAACACACCTTCGGCCTCAGCAAGTTAATTAGTCAACGACTATTACGACCGACGTAAAATAAGGACGCTTTACCTTTACCTTTTTATGAATATGGAAAGCTAAAGAAATCCTTACCGGGGCTTTTCCAACAAAATCCCCTTATAAATTACAACATTTTAATATAAATTTTTAAGTTTTATGTTTTTTTTTCAATGTACCAAAACACTTCAGTGCAAATAACATCAAAAAAAGGTTAATTTCAAAACCTGGCGATAATGTTATCTTAGCAAGTCACGTGATATGTGACGTCATACACCCAAAATCGTTGGGGTGACTGACAGGGCATGCGACTGCATCCCTGCCAAGTTTCGTAATCACAGGTTGTATTGCCGCGGAGAAAATGGGACAGGGGCCATCAGACGTTGGTGGAACGTGCCAAGCTTACTTGCGTAATTTTAGCATGGATCCACTACTAAGCAGTGGTGGAAGACAGTAAACACTATCACTGGTAGAGGGGCAAAGGATGTCCCACTCAGTTCAATCTTCTGTCTGGAAGATATCAATAACTTTTTTCAAGAAATTAATACAGATACTAAATATAAAACTCCTATTCGAATGGAAATTACAGAACATACAAGAATGCCTGTTGTTGATGAATCTACTACATTCAAGTTCCTATCACATGTTAAAAAAACAGCCTCAGGTCCAGATGGTATTCAGCACTGGTTCTGGAAAGAATTTGCACTAGAATTAGCTCCAGTTATCACTCACTTATTCAACCTATCTATTGAAGCTCAATCAGTTCCACTGCCATGGAAAGTTGCTAACATAACTCCTATACCTAAAGAATCTCCGCTTCAGACTATCGATCAACTGCGTCCAATATCTGTGACTGACATTATAATCAGACTCTTTGAACGTATAATTTATAACTTAGAGATTAAACCAATCATAGAGATAGAAATAGGTCAGGATCAGTTTGCCTATAAACAGGGTTGTAATACCACATTGGCACTATTGCAGTGCCAACATATGTGGATGAAATGGTTGGATGGGATGGCTGATAGTGTAAGGGTTTTTGCCTTTGATTTCTCGAAAGCCTTTGATTCAGTGAATCACTTTATCTTACTGAATAAATTTAAACAATTGCCTATTAACCCATATATATTTAACTGGGTAGTGGATTTTCTTACTCATAGACAACAGAGAGTTATTAGTGATGGTATTTTTACTCCTTTTGTATCTATAAATAGGGGTGTTCCTCAAGGAACAATTTTGGGTCCCGTGCTTTTTTCTGTTATGGTAAATGACATCAAACCAATCAATAATTCTAAGTCCATTTTGGTTAAATATGCAGACGACGTAACTTTAAGTACATTTAGGATTGGTAATAATGATTGTGCTACCCAAGAGGTAGACTCCATTAAGAAGTGGGCTCAGGATAATTTAATGAAGATTAATTTATCTAAGACTAAGGAACTTGTTGTCAAGGGTAAGACTGTGGCACCTATTCCCAATTCCATACAGGGTATTGAGCAAGTAAAACATATTAAACTATTAGGTGTCTATTTCCATAGTAACCCCACCAACTGGGACACCCAATTTGATAATTTACTAAAAAAAGCGGGGAAGAGAATGTATATACTAAGGATCTGTAAGAAATATGGTTATAGTCTGGAATGCCTTCATCACCTTTTTCAATCTATCATTATGTCTCTATTTACTTATGCCATTTCAGTTTGGGGCTGTGCCAGTTACTCTAAATATTTACACAAAATAGATGCTTTGCAGAATAGGGCTCTTAAATTTAGTTATATTAAGAATACGGTTCCAGTGAAAGACATGATTGAAAAATCGGATTTAAGATTATGGGATAAAGTAACTCAGCCTAATCACCCTTTATTTCACTTGCTCCCACCTAAGAGAACCAGGGTCTTAAGAGATAGAATACATGGTTTTATTCTCCCGTCAGTAAAAACTGAGCGTTTTAAGAACGTTTTCTTGAATAGATGTCTTTTTAGATAAGTATTTAATAATTTTTATATATTGTATTATTAATCATTTTAACATAATTTTTACATGTATAATTAGTTTGGTTAGTCAATTTATAATTAAGGACGTTTGTTTTCTTAATAAATAAAGAGCTATATATTTTGTTATTCAGAATGAACCCACGTAAGGGACGGACCATTAGATGATTTTTGAAGGGGGGTGGGCAATTCATTTTGTGCAGGAATTTATTTTACGCATCATGGCTGTGCAGGATTTTTTTGGACATTATTTGGAATTTCTTTCTGGCACTTTTCTTGTGCACGATTTGTTTTTATTCTTTAAAGCCATGCTCAATTTTTGGGACGTAGCAATAATATATCAGTAGGAAAAGGAAAGGAAAGTTGACGGAAAAATTGTAATATCATATGCATGCTAGATTAATCGCTTTAGAGTTATTCAGGGGCGTAGCGAGGTCTCGATCATAGGAAGGGGGAAGGTAATCTACCATTTTCCCGCCAACACACACGCGCACAAATCATTTTAAGGAATGATCATATCAAAGCTGTTTGTAACGCATTCAACAAGAAACTTGCTATATTGAAACGGATCAAATTTCTTCCCAAATCCATTTTAGAAACTATTTATTTCAAGACTATTATTCCAAGTGTCCTATATGGGGTTGCAATATGGGGTTCATGCTCCCCAGCCTTGTTGGAGGAAGTAGAACGTATCCATCTAAGAGCTGCAAGGATAATCTACAATCTGCAGAGGGATGCCAGCATAGATGATGTCAAGAAGTTCAAGGGCTGGTCCCCAATCTCATATTTCTACACCAAAAGGATCCTGACTATAACTTATAAATCGTATCATGGACTTAACAATGAGCACCTTAACAACTTTTAATAAATGTAATACTTGTGAATAAGCTACCTGACTTGATTAGTTGTTTGATTACTTAAGGTAACCTAACACCTTTTTTTCTATTATTATCTGTAAAATGCAATAAGCATATCTGGATGTGGTGTAAATAAATAACATTCATTCATTCAGAAAAATATAAGCTTAAATAGGAAGTTTAATTTCATTTTCACCTCGTATCTGTCTTCTCCTTGACGCAAACTTGCCTTTTCGTCCTTTTTCTGTGCTTACTGAAGCTTAAAACTTTTCAGCGACGTCAGGTGAGTTACATTAAATCAATTGAGTCAGATTCCTTTTGAGATGACGCTGAAGTTAGCCGGACATTCAGCCGAACATTCGCAGAGGTCAAGTCAGGATCCTTTTGGTGTAGAAATATGAGATTGGGGACCAGCCCTTTAACTTCTTGACATCATCTATGATGGCATCCCTCTGCAGATTGTAGATTATCCTTGCAGCTCTTAGATGGATACGTTCTACTTCCTCCAACAAGGCTGGGGAGCATGAACCCCATATTGCAACCCCATATAGGACACTTGGAATAATAGTCTTGAAATAAATAGTTTCTAAAATGGATTTGGGAAGAAATTTGATCCGTTTCAATATAGCAAGTTTCTTGTTGAATGCGTTACAAACAGCTTTGATATGATCATTCCTTAAAATGATTTGTGCGCGTGTGTGTTGGCGGGAAAATGGTAGATTACCTTCCCCCTTCCTATGATCGAGACCTCGCTACGCCCCTGAATAACTCTAAAGCGATTAATCTAGCATGCATATGATATTACAATTTTTCCGTCAACTTTCCTTTCCTTTTCCTACTGATATATTATTGCTACGTCCCAAAAATTGAGCATGGCTTTAAAGAATAAAAACAAATCGTGCACAAGAAAAGTGCCAGAAAGAAATTCCAAATAATGTCCAAAAAAATTCTGCACAGCCATGATGCGTAAAATAAATTCCTGCACAAAATGAATTGCCCACCCCCCTTCAAAAATCATCTAATGGTCCGTCCCTTACGTGGGTTCATTCTGAATAACAAAATATATAGCTCTTTATTTATTAAGAAAACAAACGTCCTTAATTATAAATTGACTAACCAAACTAATTATACATGTAAAAATTATGTTAAAATGATTAATAATACAATATATAAAAATTATTAAATACTTATCTAAAAAGACATCTATTCAAGAAAACGTTCTTAAAACGCTCAGTTTTTACTGACGGGAGAATAAAACCATGTATTCTATCTCTTAAGACCCTGGTTCTCTTAGGTGGGAGCAAGTGAAATAAAGGGTGATTAGGCTGAGTTACTTTATCCCATAATCTTAAATCCGATTTTTCAATCATGTCTTTCACTGGAACCGTATTCTTAATATAACTAAATTTAAGAGCCCTATTCTGCAAAGCATCTATTTTGTGTAAATATTTAGAGTAACTGGCACAGCCCCAAACTGAAATGGCATAAGTAAATAGAGACATAATGATAGATTGAAAAAGGTGATGAAGGCATTCCAGACTATAACCATATTTCTTACAGATCCTTAGTATATACATTCTCTTCCCCGCTTTTTTTAGTAAATTATCAAATTGGGTGTCCCAGTTGGTGGGGTTACTATGGAAATAGACACCTAATAGTTTAATATGTTTTACTTGCTCAATACCCTGTATGGAATTGGGAATAGGTGCCACAGTCTTACCCTTGACAACAAGTTCCTTAGTCTTAGATAAATTAATCTTCATTAAATTATCCTGAGCCCACTTCTTAATGGAGTCTACCTCTTGGGTAGCACAATCATTATTACCAATCCTAAATGTACTTAAAGTTACGTCGTCTGCATATTTAACCAAAATGGACTTAGAATTATTGATTGGTTTGATGTCATTTACCATAACAGAAAAAAGCACGGGACCCAAAATTGTTCCTTGAGGAACACCCCTATTTATAGATACAAAAGGAGTAAAAATACCATCACTAATAACTCTCTGTTGTCTATGAGTAAGAAAATCCACTACCCAGTTAAATATATATGGGTTAATAGGCAATTGTTTAAATTTATTCAGTAAGATAAAGTGATTCACTGAATCAAAGGCTTTCGAGAAATCAAAGGCAAAAACCCTTACACTATCAGCCATCCCATCCAACCATTTCATCCACATATGTTGGCACTGCAATAGTGCCAATGTGGTATTACAACCCTGTTTATAGGCAAACTGATCCTGACCTATTTCTATCTCTATGATTGGTTTAATCTCTAAGTTATAAATTATACGTTCAAAGAGTCTGATTATAATGTCAGTCACAGATATTGGACGCAGTTGATCGATAGTCTGAAGCGGAGATTCTTTAGGTATAGGAGTTATGTTAGCAACTTTCCATGGCAGTGGAACTGATTGAGCTTCAATAGATAGGTTGAATAAGTGAGTGATAACTGGAGCTAATTCTAGTGCAAATTCTTTCCAGAACCAGTGCTGAATACCATCTGGACCTGAGGCTGTTTTTTTAACATGTGATAGGAACTTGAATGTAGTAGATTCATCAACAACAGGCATTCTTGTATGTTCTGTAATTTCCATTCGAATAGGAGTTTTATATTTAGTATCTGTATTAATTTCTTGAAAAAAGTTATTGATATCTTCCAGACAGAAGATTGAACTGAGTGGGACATCCTTTGCCCCTCTACCAGTGATAGTGTTTACTGTCTTCCACCACTGCTTAGTAGTGGATCCATGCTAAAATTACGCAAGTAAGCTTGGCACGTTCCACCAACGTCTGATGGCCCCTGTCCCATTTTCTCCGCGGCAATACAACCTGTGATTACGAAACTTGGCAGGGATGCAGTCGCATGCCCTGTCAGTCACCCCAACGATTTTGGGTGTATGACGTCACATATCACGTGACTTGCTAAGATAACATTATCGCCAGGTTTTGAAATTAACCTTTTTTTGATGTTATTTGCACTGAAGTGTTTTGGTACATTGAAAAAAAAACATAAAACTTAAAAATTTATATTAAAATGTTGTAATTTATAAGGGGATTTTGTTGGAAAAGCCCCGGTAAGGATTTCTTTAGCTTTCCATATTCATAAAAAGGTAAAGGTAAAGCGTCCTTATTTTACGTCGGTCGTAATAGTCGTTGACTAATTAACTTGCTGAGGCCGAAGGTGTGTTCATTTCGCCCCTCTCTTTCCATCAGTGCTACGTTTTAAGGGTATTTAAAGCTGAATTAAGCTACACGGAATTGAAAGAAGTCGAAACAAGGATGTGTGGCCTCTGAATCGAAATCAAACCTCTTGTAAAGAATACCGCGCACTAACCAACAGGGGCAGCGGAAGCTGAAAATCTTTGGGGGGGAGGGGGGGCACTGAAATATTATATGCAACGCTATGTGATAATAACCGCAATTTTGAGAACCAATAATAATAATAACAACAACAATAATAATAATAATAACAACAACAATAAAAATAACAACAATAATAATAATAATAATAATAAAAATAAATATTATAACTTTATTGACAATAATAATTAACTAAGAATTAACTATAATATGAGATGTGATAAGAATATTGCTATAATTATATATATATTAAAAAAAAGACAGATTATGAATATAAAATAACAAATATATGTAATAATCCTTATATATCTATTGAGACATATTTGTAAAATAAATGAATAGATCAAAACACGAGTCCTGCAGCTCTTCACACTAATATAATACTATATTAAAACTATACATTAGTTATTAAAATCTAAATATTAACAATATTAATAATAATAACAACAATAATAATAATAATAATAATAACAATAATAATTATAATAATAATAATAGTAACTAATAATAATAATCGCGATAACAATGATAATAACAATAATAATAATAACAATAATAATAATAACAATAATAATAATAACAATAATAATAATAACAATAATAATAATAACAATAATAATAATAACAATAATAATAATAACAATAATAATAATAACAATAATAATAATAACAATAATAATAACAATGATCATAATTCAATGGCGTCGGGAGGTTAGGACGTGTCTTCTAGCTCTGGGGTGCTCTTTAATTTTTGTGTTGTTGATTGACCCTGAAAGGAAATGTCTAGGAAAGGAAAACGAACGAAATGGACAGAGGGAATGAACAGAGATCTTTTAGAATGTAAGGAAAGAGCATTCGAAATAATATCTTCGAAGGATCCACCACTTAACCAAAATGGCAGAAAGAAAGGTTACATTCAAATAATGACGGAGCTATGGGAAGAGAAAGGCTATGGAAGCCTTGGTTTAACTGGACAAAACCTTAGAGATCAAGCCTCAAGACTGCAAAACACACAGAATTGCTCTAACATGACGACTTTAACACAAAGAAACCGAAGAGAACATCGAAAATATCGAACAAAATGAGGACGAATATGCAGCTAATCAACCAAGACCGACACCGAATTTGCATACTAGTGTATTGCAATCCCCTGAGGCATTTCTCGACAAAGAAGGAAAAACCTCAAGCAAAATTCAGCCAAATCTACCTGACTTTGATGTGCTTCCCTCTAAAATAAAAGAGAAAAGTTGGGGGACCATAACTCAAGAACAGTTCTGTAAACAAATCCAAGACATCTACGATGAAATTGTTCATTTTAAACGAAATATCTTCAATATACCATCGGGTAAAGCAGGCAAGAATTTCATAACCGAATTGACGTATTAGATAAAGCAATTCAATTCTAATACAGATCTAAATTATGTTGCCTTGAAAGCCTTTATGGTGCTCCCAACGTTGATTCTACAAAAACCCTCAGCGACATCCAAGAGCAAGGAACACAGTGAGGCTATTGAACGGAGGTTGTCCTTATGGAGAGCGGGGGACCTATCTCTCCTGTTAAAAGAAATAAGGTTCATACAGAGCAGGTTTTGCAAGACGAGGAAATCAAGATCTATGGAAGATATATCCAAAGTATTCGCCAATCTAGTTATGCAAGGAAAGCTATCAGCCGCTATAAAACTTCTTGACAGAGAGACATCCACAGGTGTCCTTACTTTATCACCCGAAGTCTTAGAGGAGCTCAAAGAGAAACATCCTTCAGCTGCTGACATCGAAGATGAAAACCTCTTGAATGGTCCCCTGGAACCTAATCCTCCTGGTATCTTTGACTTAATCGATGAACAGATGATCTACAATGCAGCAATGAGGACAAGAGGAGGACCGCCGGACCTTCAGGAATGGATGCCGAACTTTACCGAAGAGTACTCTGTTCAAAGAATTTTAACGCCGAAGGAAAACTACTGAGAGAAGAAATAGTTATTATGACTAGAAATTTATTAAAATCTTCATACCATCCAATCCTGCTAGAGAGTTACACCGCATGTAGGCTCATACCTTTGGATAAGAATCCCGGAATTCGACCCATAGGAGTAGGAGAAGTTCTACGGCGAATTATCGGTAAAACAGTGTCTGCATTCTTCAAAGAAGAACTAAAACAAGCAGCAGGTCCCCTTCAAGTTTGTGCTGGACACAGTGGAGGGGCCGAAGCCGCTATTCATGCAATGAGCCAGATCTTAATTAGTGAAGAGGATACAGATGCAGTACTACTGATCGATGCAAGTAACGCCTTCAATCAGATGAACCGGTCAGTAGCCATGCATAATATCCGGATTGCCTGCAAAGAAATATCCTTGTACGTAATTAATACTTACAGAAGTCCTTCCAGGTTGTTTATATGTGGTGGTGGAGAGATCCTATCTCAGGAGGGCACCACACAAGGTGACCCATTAGCCATGCCATGGTATTCGGTAAATACATCCACAATAATTCAAACTTTAAGAATTTTTATTCCTGATGTAAAGCAGGTGTGGTTAGCTGATGATTCTGCGGGAGCAGGAAGAATTGTCTCTTTATTTAATTGGTATAAACACCTGGAACAAGAGGGCAAAAAGTATGGATATATTGTTATAAAAAGGTATAACTAGCTAAAACTAGTGTGAGCTGCGTCGGTGTTTCTAATGAAACAGTAATGATGAAAAGGTAAATTATACACCGTGAAAAAGATGAAAAAACTTGCTGACGTTTCGGACGCTAGTCCTTCGTCGGAGTAAAATATATTGGATATATTGTTAATGGTTCCAAAAGCTGGTTGATCGTGAAGTCGGAATCTTTGGCTTTGAAAGCGAAACAGGTATTTGGAGAAGAGGTTAACGTCACAAGTGAAGGGAAACGTCACCTTGGAGCTGTTATTGGATCAAAGATTTATAAAGACCAATTTTGCAACGAGAAAATCTACAAGTGGAAAGAAGAATTACAAACCCTCTCAGAGATTGCAAGGTGCCAGCCACAATCGGCCTATATCGCATTTACAAAGGGATACAAATCCAAGTTTACATACTTCATGCGAACAATTGAATCTTTTGAGGACTATACTGATCCTGTTGATAATGTGATAAATGAAATGCTTCTTCCAACGCTTTTTGGTCAAACGGAACCACTACCTGAAGAGCTGAGTAGGCTTTTTACCTTGTCCCCTGCAGAAGGAGGTTTAGGGATGCCTGCATTAAAAGAAGAGTCTCCACAGCAATATGCGGCATCACTTCTAATTACTGCTTCACACACTGAAGCTATTAAAACGCAGAGCAAATCGATGTATACGACCACAGAAGATGTGAAAAAACAACATTATCGGGTTTACCAAGTACCTGTGCTTGTGGGACAACCTTTTCGGTAAGCCATGCACTATCGTGTAAAAAGGGAGGATTTGTTGCACAAAGACATGACAATGTCCGTGATCTACTTGCCATATTTTTAAACAAGGTTTGCAACAACGTTCAAAAGGAGCCCGCACAGCTTATCCCATTGGATGGTGAACAATTTAATCTAAAATCTACTAGCACAAGTCAGGATGCAAGGCTCGACATCAAAGCTGGATCGTTTTGGGCACAGGGAGTAACTGCATTTTTTGATGTAAGAGTATCGCATGTTAATTCCAAGAACAACCAAAACAAATCCACTTCTACAATCTTCAAAGATCAAGAAAGCGAAAAAAAGAGAAAGTACCAGCAAAGAGTAATAGATGTCGATATGGGAACTTTTACGCCCTTAGTTTTTGGTACGAATGGAGGGATGGGGGCAGAATGCCAGATTTTTCTAAAGCACCTTACTGAGAAATTAACCAAGAAGACAGGGGACACATATGCAAATACCATAACATGGATTAGAACTCGATTATCTTTTGAAACAATTAAGTCAGTACACATGTGTGTCAGGGGGACAAGAACCCCTTTTTTTAAAGACAATGAATTCTTGAATGACTTTACCCTTAACGCCAATGTAGCGGAAATTTAGAAATATTTAGTTTTAATAATTAATGTATAGTTTTAATATAGTATTATATCAGAGTGAAGAGCTGGACTCGGACTTTGAGCTATTAATTTATTTTATAAATATGTTTTCATAGATAAATAAGTAATAATTATATATATTTGTTATTTTATATTCATAATCTCTCTTTTTTTTTTGTTTCATAATATATAGCAACTTTTTTATTATAGAAATTATTATTGTCAATAAAGTGATTATTATCTTATTATTATCATTATCATTATCATTATCTTTATAATAACAATAATAATAATAATAATAATAATAACAATAATAATAAAAACAATAATAATATTAACAATAATAATAACAATAATAATAACAATAACAATAATAATAATAATAACAATAATAATAATAATAATAACAATAACAATAATAATGGAAAATTTTGGTAGGAAAAAAAGACGATGGGCAAATTTTTATCAGAAAAATTGGGGGATGCACGATATTTGGAAGGGGCTGAGAGCCTTGCTTAGGGGGATTGTATATTTTTGCATTACTTCGAGGGGGGGGGGGGGTGTTAAGAATTATTCTGCACATTTCACATTTTCACCTTCCCACCCTCCCCCCACCCCCACTCCTGACATAAAAAATGACATTTGTATCTTTTTGCTTCTAATGCGTGAATTAATGCATATACTACTGACAATACGAAGCAGATTCTCTTAACTTCCAGAATATAAGGATTCTAAAACAGCCAATTTTCGTTCTCCAAAGATCCATACACCCCAAAGAACTACGAGATTCTTATTACTGCGCGTGTGCATGACAACCACCGCTGTTTTTTTACCGCAGGCGTCGGTTTGTGATGCCGAATTGCATCATGGGAAGAAGAACGTCGCCATTTTGAAGCAAAGCACGTTGATCTGCAATGAGTTGAAGAATCAAAGAACAACAGAAGGCATAAAAACAGTTTTCATTCAAGATGGACTTCCAGAACCGTGCTGGGGGTAAGACTGGTTCAGGAGGAGTCGCTTCGACTTCAGAATCTAATAGAGATCGAAGAGAACGGCTACGACAGCTCGCGTTGGAAACGATTGACTTGAATAAGGTTGGTAGAAACTAGTTAATTAACCGCGTCGGTGTTTGGAATCGAACAGTAGGAGAAATGATTTAACTTAATACACCGTATGGTTTGTGATGTTTAGAAACTGACGTTTCGGACGTTAGTCCTTCGTCGGAGTAAATCATTTACACCGACGAAGGACTAACGTCCGAAACGTCAGTTTCTAAACATCACAAACCATACGGTGTATTAAGTTAAATCATTTCTCCTACTGTTTGAATAAGGTTGGTATGGTTGATCTGATCTGTTCGCTTGTCTGTCAGTATTTTTTGTTATAGAAATCAAGTTTGGATAGATATACACTGTAGGCAAAGAAGATCGTATTTCTTTTTTCTGACCCTTTTAGAATTTTGTTTACTGACTATTGTGTGAGCTTTTGAGAATTTAAAAAAAAATTTACTCATTATTCATTGGATTTTGATTGCAGGATCCTTATTTCATGAAAAATCATCTTGGTTCCTATGAATGCAAGCTGTGTCTTACTCTACACAACAACGAGGTAATAGACTACTTAGAGACTCACAAAACAATTCTTCGTTTGCAACCACGTGGTTATTGCTGGTGCCAGAAATATTTTTCGGTTTTGCATTTTGACAAAATATCTTATGCCAATTCTTTCAAGGGATATATATGTTTTTTTTGTATTCTTAATGATTTTAAACATAATAACATATGAAAAAGCTCAACAAATTTTCTTTTAATGCAAGATAACATCAAAACATGAACAAAGAAACGCAATACTGACGTTTGTGGAAGAAAAAAACACTTCAAACTGCAACCTAAGTGTTAAAAATTTGTGGAGTGATTATGATGAATAAACCTTTAAAAGAAAAATCAATGATCATAAACCAATGGTGTTTTATAATATTTTGGTATACATATTGAAATGAAACCAGTAAAAGTCATTGATTTATTTAAGTTTAGCACATACTGTACCTTTATTGATAAGGTATCAGGAGGGGGTTCGCACCCCAATATGTGCTACTTCAAATTTTGCATAGAATTTACGATATTTTGCCATTAAAGTATGCATATCCTGAAAGTTAAATATATTCTTAGTTTTCGAATATCAACTTAGAATTGTCTATTTTGGAACACAAAAAAAGTTTTTAGGTTAACAGTATATAGCATTTTACCACATTTCATTTGATAATTTTCTACAGGATCAGAGTTTCTGTCATTTCAATACATTAGCAATACTCTGTCTGTCAGATTTTTGATATCTTTAATAGATCAGGCACATGAGTTTTCAGATGTTTGAGTTTTCAATTGTGTGTTATTAAGGAAATAGTTTTTGAATGAAAAAACTTTTTATATTTACAATTTACAATTTTTTCCCAGTTTTCTTTTTGTGTGTGTGTTATTGCTATTTATTCTCCTCAGATGACCATGATTCTTAGTGTTAAAACAAAAGATTGTTTTCGTGTGATAAATAGGAAATTTTTTATTCTGCTGTTTAGGAAATTGAAATAGCGCAGAAGGATCAAGCTGCTACACTAAAAATGATCAAGGAAAAGATAATGTCAACAGAGTAAGTTACAGTAATATTATTGAATTGTCTACTCTTATAGGATATTTTTCTTGTAATAAATTCAGTGTGTTGCAGGTGATTTGCATTTATAAATTTGTTTACTGACGTTACATTATACATTTTGGATATTAGTCTTTAATCAGTATGCAGAAATACACAAATTTTTTTAAAAATTTACAGATAACAGTTTCTATTGTAAAAATGGATTACAGAAAGAAATGAGTTCCATTCATCCACACTGTACCTCCAGAAAGCCCCATACATTTTCACTTAGTAAGCTTTTCATTATTTCACGGTGTATAATTTACTTTTTTATGGTTTTCTTTTTATCATTACTGTTTCATTAGAAACACCAGTGCAGCTCGCACTAGTTTTTAGCTAGTTATCTCTTCTTCTACATTTTCAATTACTAGTTACATGTATTTTGGACTGGATCCAGCCTCAAATAAGAGAAAATGTAAGGGGACATTTTTTTATTGAATTACCTATATCTCAGCCATTTTCCAATCTATTGTTCAGAAATTTTGCACCATATCATATTTGTACATGCAGTTTCTGATAATGCTACCAAAAGTTCCCTATGTCTTCAAAAACAAGGTTGTGATGTTATCACTTCGGTACTCCATTGTCAAGAAGGCATACATTGTACATGTACTGTAATGTTACTAATGTGGCATTTCTTTCTTTCTTCACAGTAAGTTGATCAAAAAATATCAAAAGAAATGTGATGATATCCTTTTTGCACAAATTTGTCAACATTATTTTTTAATAAAGATTATACTTCCAGTATTCATTCACAGTGACCTTTTGTCTGCAGATGATGGTGTAGAATGGAAGGTGGTCTTCTTACCATATATACTGTACTGGAATATTGTTTATTTGAATTTGTTGTGAATTAATCATTATTTAAACAGTAGTAAAGAATTATGTTTACCAATTACCAATTAGCTAATCATTGTTTTATGTACATGTACTGTGTTTATTCATGTGTGCATCAACCTGTAATTCAGTTTATTAAACTGCAATGGGTTTGAATGAACAAGTTTATCACATATTTTGCATTGTGCTCCTTTACTTACATCAAATTTACCTTAACATTATTTTACATTTTGACAAACAAGCAAAAGTGTTGAATGATCTGACAACTAAGCATAAAAATTGTGAAAGGTAAGAAATTCATTCATTTAGTCATATTTTGCTTTCTACTTTAATAACGAACCAGCTTTATATAAGCGTATATATATATATATATATAATATATATATATACACACCCAATTGAAAAATCGTTGTCGGGTTCAAAAAAGGTTATACATGTATCATCAAAGCTACTGTAAGACTGAAGGGGAGCATGGGAAGACAAACAATGATGCTAATTTCATTCATATATTAGTTTTCCCTTCCTGTGCACATAATTTTATGCATCATGGCTTTGGCATATTGTTAATCCTGTAGGTGGACCGACTTTGGTCTACTGTGCACTTATAATCATACTCAGTAGCATGGGTTGCTATAGTAATGAGTTATGACAGTCTGACATTGTTACAGTCTGACATATTAACACTCTTAAAGTTTGACAGTTTGACATTGTTGCAGTCTGACATTGTTACAGTGTGACAGTTTGAAAGCATGACAGTCTGACATTTTAACAGTCTGAAAGTGTGACAGTCTGACATTGTTACAGTCTAACAGTCTGAAAGTGTGACAGTCTGACATTGTTACAGCGTGACATTGTAACAGTCTGAAAGTGTGACATTTTAACAGTCTGAAAGCGTGACAGTCTGACATTGTTAGGGTCTGACAGTTTGAAAGTGTGACAGTCTGATGTTGATTTTTATGGAGGGAGGAAACCGGAGAACCCAGCGAAAACCCTCTTAGCATAGGAGAGAACAACAAATCGAAAAAAACTCAATTCACATGTGCCTACCACAGGGCTCGAACCAGCGACCCTACCCGTTGGACTCACAGCAGTGAAAGACGGAGGGTTAGCAGCGAATGACACCCATGCTACAGTCTGACATTGTTACAGTCTGACAGTCTGAAAGTGTGACAGTCTGACATTGTTACAGTCTGACAGTATGACAGTCTGACATTGTTACAGTCTGAAAGTGTGACAGTCTGACATTGTTACAGTCTGACAGTTTGATATTTTTACAGTCTGACAGATTGATATTAAGAAAGTGTGAAAGTATGACAGTGTGAAAGTGCAACAGTGTGACAATGTAACAATGAGGTAGTGTGGTAATGAAAATGATCAATGTACTGTCAGTAGTGATATCTTGGTTTGTTTGTTGTTTTTTTTTTGTGAATCCAAGAAACACTGAGATTTTACAAGAACAGCTAAGTCATTCCCTGGAAGTAACTGAGCCACAAAAGAAGGTGAGTAGTACTTTAAATTGAGTTGACAGTATCCGAAGCCATTTCCCATCCCGTTTTTGCACTATGTATTTTGGTTTCTGTTTGGTTTCTGTGTAAGCTGACACTTGGTGCAATAAAACCCCACTTATAGCATCACTAAAACTTTTGAATCAAAAAATATGACATTGTTTCATTAGCTAAAGCCCCAAATAAAAAGTCACTAATGCCTACATGTATACAAATTAAGGAATAGTCAATGCTTAGTGTGTGTACTGTATATCCAGTTGCAGGAGGCTGCTTAAGCATGTACAAAAGTATATAATCTGCATGAGGCTTAGCTAAGTGTGATTCTACATTCTTCAGTGCTTAACCACCTCCCAAGTACATCCAGAACTGGATATGTGGCCAGCTATGATGTAGACTATTGCTTTTATAACATACATGTAGTGTTTCATGTTGATCAACTAATGGCTTTGATTCCTGAAATTATACATGTGGGCAGAAAATGAGGTGGAATTTGTTTTAACGTTCAGATTAACTACAAAAAAATATTCAAAATGATTTCACAAATGCGTTGTGTTTTGAAAGACAGTTTTTATGTTCTGAATCAAGGGCTTGTGATATATAATTATGATGATGATGATGATGCTGTGTTGTTCACTTTAGACCATTAAGAGATTAATACAAGAAAAGTTCATAGCAGAGGAAACAATCCAAGAATTGAAACAAAAAAATATTGAACAAGAGGTAAGTAATGAACACATTTTATTCTTGTTCTAATGAGAGGAATCTACATGTAGACATGCAGCTAGTGCTTTACGTTCTGTTGTGCGCTTAAATTGTTGTGTTAGCGGTTTATATTCTGACAAATAACAAATAATTTATTTAAACTACAGTACAGATACTCTCAAACTAATTTTCTTTCAGTCCAACAAAAGTTGTTTTTACAAGACTCGTTACACTCGCAAGCCAAGGCCACTTGTCCCTTTTTGAGTGAGTGATACTTTCATGAATATTCCGTTATGCATCACTCACAAGTGACACTGGCCACTCGTTACTCGTGCTCGCCAGTGGATGGTACTTTACTCAGTTCCGGTACTGTACACTGAAGATACTTTTTCATATGTAACTGAAATTTTTAAGTTAACCTTGGAGGGTATTAAAGTATCTATTAACTCCTTGAAATCCATGAAAAGCCCTGGAATTCAAAACCCATTTTTTAGTGCACTTGAAAAGCCCTTAACAAAGTTGCTGGACACTCCTGGAATATTCCTAGAAAATGCTACAGTTCCTCGTTTATCATAATCATCTGTAACCTCTTTTTGGTTTAAATATCCAATTGTTACTTCCATTGTTACCAGTACTTTGCTCCAAGAATGGCAAAGTTTTTAAATTCAAGCTCCTTTGTCGATTCATGCCGCTTGCAGAGATGAAATTTACAGTAATTTGAAGGGGAAAAAAACTACGTTCTCTCCGCTATTTTTTAAATTCACCTGGTGTTAAAAATACTAAAACAATTATTCACGTCAGGCTCAGTGAATATCGAGGAATATTTCCCACACTGCTCAAAGACTTGGACTTGGCATCTTACACATGAAAGAACCAACTGCCAAGAGTGGCATCACATGGTCTAAAATGTGCACAACAAACAATGAAGCTAAATAGACCATCTATTCACTTGCCCTTTGGTGAATTATTTTTTTCTATCACTCTTCTTTTAGGAAGTTATCAATCAGCTTAAACATGGTCTTCAGCTTAGAGATGAAAAAGATTCTTCATGGAAGCTTGAACAACAACTACAAGCTAAACAAATTGAAAAAGAAAAAAAGAGGTACATATAGGCTAATTAGTATGTAATAGAAGGACTTCATGCTGTCCAATTAAGAAATAATTGGAGAAGAAAAATTCTGAGGACTTCCAAAATTCAATTTTAGTCCAATTTGGCAGTCAGAGGAATTTTTCGAGTCTAATTATTTCATGATTGGGGGGCATGAAATCCCATTAACTATTAATTATATAGCTGCCTAATTAATCCCATATCAACAAGACCTGTTCAATTAAGAAAATAGTTGGACAGTTACCTATATGGGATTAATGAGAAGACAAGTGTTCAAATATGGATATTAACTCATCAAGCCAGTTACAATTAAAATAGACTATGCTTTCTTAGTTTAAAAAATGTTTGAATTATATAAAACAATTATTGAATTCAGTTTTCATGTAGTACGATGCTACAAACATTTTAAACATATACATATACAGAAAAGTGACAACATAGAAATTATATCACGTGATATCGAAAGTTTTAAGAGTAGGTCTCTGTAAGACTCAAGCAAAGTAGGAAATGAAATTTTTTGACCACCCTTGAAATTTGGTGTGCGAGTAGGCCTTTATATGGGATTCACAAAAACAACAACGATTTGGTCACCAAATGTATTGTTGCCATGGAAACGGCAAGCGTTTTATGAGACCTTAATTTCCAATTTTTAGAATAAATTAAACCCACTCAAAGGTAGAAATCAATGCTGTGTTTCTCATACATTTTAAACTTAATTTTATTAAAACTTTCGTCAATTATAAAGTATCTTTTCTAGTTTAGAAAAATACCAATTATTGTTAAGTTTGTTATTTTGTACATGAAATATTCGTGCCTTCAAGTAACCGATCTACTGTATCAACTAGCTGTTTTAGCAACATTCAATGAAGCTAAAATGGTCAAAATGATTTTTGGTCGTTCTCCAAAAGTATTGCATTTCTAATATAGAGGCTTGGTGGGAAGTTTTCTGAGACATTGAAGTTACCGAATCGTGCAAAATCTCTGCGGGTACAATCATTTTTAGTCCTTGAATAGTCAAATTATAAGGCCTAAAATTCAAAATGTCCTAAATTCAACCATATCTAAGCTTCAAAAATTAGCACCAAAAAGATGCCAATAAGCTAAACAAGCATTAGAGGTTGAAGGGTAATACCTAAATAACAAAATTCTAGCAAAAAAAATAATGTTCTAGTCTGCAAACACGGCAAAATTATTTTTTATTCAAAGTAAACAATGGGCTCTTTGCAATTTTCGTCATTTTCAACCTACCTTTATCGTTTCATCGTGTCTTTTGTGGTGCTCAACTTTCCAAATTTTCAAAAGGAAATGTTTCTTGGAAACTCATTACGCATTTACCGAGCTACCTTGGTCGTAAAGAGCTAAAATTCAAGAAATATAATTAAGTGGTTCTATTAAGGAATTTCAACAGAATACACAAGTCATCGAATTCTCGTTTGAAACAATACAGCATTTATAGTTTCTTTGAGCTTCAAAATTCCGGTATTTTGTGACAGAATTACCTGTAAGCTGTTATTTAACATGAATGCTGATTTTTTGATGGCTACAAAGTAACAAATATGCTTATTTTGAGAATATTTGAAACTAAAGAATTCTTGATCTAAAGTATAAAGATATAAAGGCTTACTCGCACACCAAATTTCAAGGGTGGTCAAAAAATTTCATTTCCCACTTTGATTGAGTCTTACAGAGACCTACTCTTAATGACCTTGGCCATTTTATAACACAAGCCTTGTTCTAGATAATTTATGTTATCATTCTCAACTCTGTCCAATAATTGTTTAGTATTCATATATTACATGACATGACATTATTTTTTTGGTTGACAACTTTAATCTTCTAATTTCTTTATTTCTTTAAAAATATTCTAGGGTTGAAAAACTCATGAAGGACCTAGAGAAAGCAAAGGAAGAAATCAAAAGAGAAAGAGGTACACAGTTTATCAATTTCTTCCTTAATTCTTTCTGTATTCTAGCACTTTATATTGTAACTAAATTTGTTTATATTTTATTGGACTCAGGGTTGGTGAGGGAAAAGAGTCGTGAGCTTCGTGCAGTTGGAAGAAAATGTGATAATTTTGAGTTTCAGCTGAAGAAACTGAAGGTATGAAATTCACTGCAAACTCTTGCCACCCTACACATTTTTTTCAATGCAAATTTTTCATAAAATAATTGATTCTATATACATGTATAATATAATGTTATTTGTACTGTGTCACGTATTGTTGGCTTAAACATTGCCTTCTTACTATGATATCGAGGTAATCTGTGACCTCTTAGTGCAAGACTACAACTAACTAACTGGATGAACAGTTTATTAGTAATAGATTGACCGATAATGTTTAAGTCCCCTTTAGTTTCAAACCTCGTGCATAGAAAACAGGGGGGGGGGGGTGATCAGGGACTTTACACCCCCTAGAATATCAAAACTACAGCATGGCATGTCCCATGCAAAGCCAAATCCAAGAAGGGGGGGGGGGGGGTTGAGGGGTTGGATGGCTAGCTAAAACACGTCTTTGGAAGTGAAAAATATTGGATATACTAAGATATTAAAACAATATTATGTAATGGCTTTCTAGAAAACAGCCACCCCCCTTTGAAATCATTCTTTATCTGTCACTGGGATGGCATTTTCATACTGTAGCCTCCTCTGTCAAGTATTACATTGTTTTCAGATACCTAAAAGTATGGTACTTTCATTGTCACTTGGGCAATTTATCAATAAAATGCAGAAGCTGGCTCCAGACTAATAATTAACGAATGAAAAAATGGGTAGTGCTCAATATATAATCTTCTCCATTGTTAGGACCTGCATAGAAATTTGCCAGCTTGTTTTATCTTATTCGTTCAATTTTGAATTTATTCCAGGAGGAAGTCAAATATGCCAAAAAAGATGCAAACGACGGATTTCTTAACCACCCCAAAAGAAGATGTAAGTTTTAAGTTATTAACTCAGCAGAAGTAATTAAAATTCTTTAAAATTCACTAGGACAAGGCCGGGTTATTTTACTAAGAGTCGGAAAGGAAAAGGCAATTGGTATCTGCCAATCAGGACCCCATTGATATATAAAACCCTATTTCTCAGATGAGAGTGAGGGGGGGGGGGGGGGGTGATATTTGAAGCGGGCTTACACAAGCACACAAAAGCTATTCATGTTACTAAGTTTTACTTTGTCGTTCTTTGCAAGTATCACCAAAAGAGTCCAATAGAGTAAGAAGACCACGGCAAAGGTGAGTAGTGCAAAGTAAAGTATAACTTGAATAGTGCACTGTATTTTAAGTGAGCCATTGGTTTGATTTCATTGGCTATTATTCCTATTAGTACCTTTAGATACCTTTTTCTAAATGATAATAACAGCCACCGAAATTACATCCTTACACTAGAAAAATCTATCGATTTGATATGTTGGAAATAAGTGAAAATGACGCTTTCACTTTCATGACTTCCATGGTATGGAAGTGCTGACTTCCATTATATTTCCATGGTTTTCTAACTTCAATAGTACAGAAATATGTTGGAAGTCAAACTTCCATCCTATTTCCAACATCTCAAATCGATAGATTTTTCCAGTGTTAATGAATGTTGCAGTTGCTTGTTTTGCTCTTGCAACAGTACCAAACTTATCATGTATAAATAAGAAAGATTTAAATTGATGATTAAACTAAACATCGTTTTTTTTTTCAGTGCGAAGGGGTGTGAAGAGAAACTTGCTGAACATTTATCTGACTCAACCAAAGAATGCAACAGTCTTACAGGGGAAAAACCTCCTCTGACGTCAATCTTTGATGAAATGACCAAAATTGATGTTTATCCGCTGTCACCAGTGCCACCAAGCCCTACTGAGTCAAAAGATTCGAGTAGTGAGTTTAGTGATGATAATTCTAGTGTTGGTAGTAGTGATTCAGAGGGTGGATCTCTTGTTGATCTTGGAGAGATGCTAGAATCAATTCTGTCATTATCATCAGTTATTAATGACTGTCTCGGTGTGTTTGATGAAGAGATACCAATGGTTTCTCCTTTACCATCTTCACCAAGTTCATCTCGTGAATCGAGCCCAACTCGTGAATTAGATATAGAGGAGAAGCATACACTGGCTCACTTTACATCGTTACCTTCACGATATGCTGCTTCTAAACCAACAGCTGATATAAGAAGTCTTGCTAGTGCTCGTATAAAAATCTCACCAACTTCGTCTGTGTCGCAGGCATCTCTTACTGCTAAAGGACACGGCGCCTCGACAGAACACAAAGGTTTTGAACCCTCATTGAAACTCGAGACACCCAGGCAAGACGCTTCTGATGCTGAAGGCCATGATAAAGAAGAGAAAGTTTCGTTAAACAAACAAAAGAAGAAGGGCAATGTTCAACTATCTGTTAGACCGTACTTCTTATCTGAAATCCAGTATGCAGAAAAGGTAATGAGATTTTTAACTCGAGAACACGTGAAAATAGATGATGTAGTTTCTCGTTTATCCAATCCCAAGACCATGTCAAATGGAACACCGCTGGCTGCTGCCCTAGTAAAGTTCCAACACAACGAAGACTTGATGCCAATTATCATTCAGAAATATTATGATCGAGATCGTCAACACCAAGTGTCCATGTTGCCTGACTTGAATAATTGGACTCCAATTCTGTCAGTTTTTGAAGAACGGGTCTTTGTAATGGTTACTAGACTTTCTGAATCTGTTGATCATTTGAAAGGTCTGTCCACGAAAGTCATATCGTTATTATCCAGGTGTATAGTTCATTCCTGTACAGTTACGGAAGAACCAGACAAGAGATGCGTAGCCTCTAATTGGTAAGTTGTACTAATGAAGTTCTTATACTGAGTTGTCAATGATCAGTTGGTTGTTTCTCTTACGGTAGTCATGGTGTTTGACATGCAGTTTTTGGGATTTCTGAAACCTTGAAATTCGAAAGAACATGAAGCTAATCGAAAATCCAGTGCCTGAAATGGGTATAGAATTATGTTCCATTTTTATGCGTGGAATTTGGGTTGTACTAATTTTTGAAATATAGAGATGCAAGAACTGATATGCTATTATAATCTCAAAATCAATCCTAGTTAATGTATCTTGTGTTATTACTGAAGAAAGCAGATTTAATGTTCTTTTATTCTCTTACAGTCGACTTCTCTGCGCTCTCTGCCGAAAAGAATCAAACCTTCAACTCATGCGTGTATTGTGTTATGATATCATTCGGTCCCTCTACTCCAGACCCGGTACCGTTCTGTACTTGATGATATCAATAGCAGCTGTATGGCCAACTGTACTGGCTGCTTCTGCATTGACAATATCTAGAGGGGTGGTATGTGTTGCTGGACAATCCTACCAACCTCTTCCATGTACAATTCAAATGGTTCTAACCACATGGGCTCGTTCAAATGACTGGGTGTTGTTAGGGAATGTTCTGAATTGGTTATGTGCTTGGAAACAAGTGCCATCTGGAGTACTATCGTTACAACAACTGGCTGAAGAACTCGTAAAGCTGATGAAGGATCCCACATCTGCTCAGCTCATGCACAATGAAGGTAAGGCAAATGAGATATAGATACTGGGTGATGAATTTAGAAAAAGCTGCGCTATGCATGAAATTGTTTTGTTTTGACGTAGAGGGCTGACTTCTTCCCATGCGCACCTTTGTTCATTATCATATATAACAGGGCCGTAACTAGGGGGGAGCACAGGGTGCATGTGCACTCTCCCATAAAAGGTTAAGGTTCGCTCATCCATCTTTTTTGGGGGGGTTCTGCTTTCTTTCGTTTTTTTTTTTTTTTTTTTTTTTTTAATACTTTTTTTTGGTTCTGCTTTCTTTTGGTTACCTTTTTTATTTATTTATACTTTATTTTTGGTTCTGCTTTCTTTTGGTTACTTTTTTTATTTATTTTTACTTTATTTTTGGTTCTGCTTTCTTTTGGTTACCTTTTTTATTTATTTATACTTTATTTTTGGTTCTGCTTTCTTTTGGTTACCTTTTTTATTTATTTATACTTTATTTTTGGTTCTGCTTTCTTTTGGTTACCTTTCTTTATTTTTTACTTTATTTTTGGTTCTGCTTTCTTTTGGTTACCTTTCTTTATTTTTTACTTTATTTTTGGTTCTGCTTTCTTTTGGTTACCTTTTTTATTTTTTACTTTATTTTTGGTTCTACTTTCTTTTGGTTACCTTTTTTATTTATTTTTACTTTATTTTTGGTTCTGCTTTCTTTTGGTTACCTTTCTTTATTTTTTACTTTTTTTTCGGTTTTGCTTTCTTTTGGTTACCTTTCTTTATTTTTTACTTTTTTTTTCGGTTCTGCTTTCTTTCGGTTACCTTTTTTTAAATTTTGTTTTCGGTTCTGCTTTCTTTTGGTTACCTTTTTTATTTTTTTACTTTATTTTTGGTTACCTTTTTTTTATTACTTTTTTTGTTTCTGCTTTCTTTTGGTTACCTTTTTTATTTATTTTTACTTTATTTTTGGTTCTGCTTTCTTTTGGTTAAATTATTTATTTTTTTACTTTATTTTTGGTTACCTTTTTTTTTATTCACTTTTTTTGTTTCTGCTTTCTTTTGGTTACCTTGTTTATTTTTTTTACTTTTTTTGTTTCTGCTTTCTTTCGGTTACCTTTCTTTATTTTTTACTTTTTTTTCGGTTCTACTTTCTTTTCGTTACCTTTCTTTATTTTTTACTTTATTTTTGGTTCTGCTTTCTTTTGGTTACCTTTTTATTTTTTACTTTATTTTTGGTTCTGCTTTCTTTTGGTTACCTTTCTTTATTTTTTACTTTATTTTTGGTTCTGCTTTCTTTTGGTTACCTTTTTTATTTATTTTTACTTTATTTTTGATTCTGCTTTCTTTTGGTTACCTTTCTTTATTTTTTACTTTTTTTTCGGTCCTGCTTTCTTTTGGTTACCTTTCTTTATTTTTTACTTTTTTTTTCGGTTCTGCTTTCTTTCGGTTACCTTTTTTTAAATTTTGTTTTCGGTTCTGCTTTCTTTTGGTTACCTTTTTTATTTTTTTACTTTATTTTTGGTTACCTTTTTTTTATTACTTTTTTTGTTTCTGCTTTCTTTTGGTTACCTTTTTTATTTATTTTTACTTTATTTTTGGTTACCTTTTTTTTTATTTACTTTTTTTTCGGTTCTGCTTTCTTTTGGTTACCTTTCTTTATTTTTTACTTTTTTTTTTCGGTTCTGCTTTCTTTCGGTTACCTTTTTTAAAATTTTGTTTTCGGTTCTGCTTTCTTTTGGTTACCTTTTTTGTTTTTTTGGTTCTGCTTTCTTAAAAGAAACGATCAATGGTCCGATTTTATTCGATGTGCACCCTCCCTGTAAAAGTTCTGGTTACGGCCCTGTATAAGGTATATTTTACCTTATAAGGAACAATACGTCACGTGTCAAGTACAGCAACTTGTTATTTATCTATTATTTTTTATTAGCTTTACAACTACTTATGCGAACTGAAATACGAACCGGCAAAAAATAAGGAAAAAAATTAGATAGGGAAAGAACTACAGCAAAAGAATCCCATTTAAAGTTCTTTCATAATAATAAAAATCAGATGCGCATCCAGATACGAAACGCACTTACAAAAAAGAAACAACTAAAAACTTAATTTCTCTACTGAACGTCGAATCAGGAGCAAGCTCGATATGTTCTCGTTGATATTTTCATGATTGTAGAGAGATCAACGTGGTACGGATAATTGTTTTGTATACAGAGAAAACGAGCCGACACCGATTTTCTTTTCCAAACATATGAAGTTAGTTGCCTCACTAATGATAGTATGTCTGAATACTAATGTTATTTTTCTCTCTAGATGGTAATCCAATTCTTGGTTTTGGTCTTTACGAAGTCGTCAAAGCCCTAGAACTGGTGACTTGCGTGTTAGGATGGACGTGGCTTAATAATGTTCTTGTCAGGGGATATCTCTGGGATATATTGGCATATTGGGTGGCCACCAGTACAGAGCCTGAGACTAATTGTACTGATTCTAACGTTGGTAGTTGTAATGATGGTAGTAAAGATTCTTCAAATGATTCATCCCTGTCTATGTCTGTCAGTGAAAGTAAGGAAGGCATGCAAATTAAAAACAATGCTGCTGATACTAGCAATAGTACTGGCACAAACCAGGTTTCGGAACCAACTGTGGTTGCAGCTATTAGACTCCTAGGTTAGTATCGGTTGGAAACGTATAATTCAATATTTATTCAATTGATGTAAAGGCTTTCCTTTTTAAATTATTACAAAAATTGATGTTGTTGATTGAGTTAGTAATAGTAAATAGCATTGAGAAGTAATGTAAAGTTGTAAAGGGCGCTATATAAATCATAATCATCATTATTATTATTATTATTATTATTATTATTATTAGAAGTAAGAAGTATTAGTAATAGTAAATGAAGAAATAGCTCACCATTCAATTATTTTACTTCATGTAAAATGAATACTTTAAAAACCTTTTTTTTGTTGTTGTTTTGTTTTAACAGGGCTGGCTTGTAGAAACGCCATACAGCATTACCAGATAATACCTCAAGTGATACCTTTACTTGTTGGACTACTACAGACAGCACAGGATTGTTCAGGTCAGTATGATGAAAGAACGTTATTAACCATTCATTACGTTTAGCTTTCCGTGGGTCAAGGCACGTGAAGTACGGCTTCCTAAAAATAGCATGTGAAAAATAGAGGATATTACATGGGTGCGCGGAGATATAAAATGTATCTTCGAGTGTTGAAAAGATCGCGAGATTTTTAACACGAGAAGATAAAATTCGTATCTTCAAGCGCCCATGTAATATTCTGTTTATTATATAATTATCAATGAAGTATGTTTTGGCTTTTTCAGGCAATTGTTTCGGTGTATTTTTGAATAGCCATCACAATGGTGTTATCTTGACACGTGAAAATAACATGTCATTTTCACGTGTGAAGATATCAATTTTTCGAAATAGAGAAAAATAGATATTTCATTAGTAATTATATAATGAAATGTAATATTATTTTTTAAACTGTTGTGTTCATGGGTAGTGCGTATCTGCAACTTGACACTTACAAGACGTGCATTTTTCTCGAATCGTTAGGGTGATAAAGGCTACATGTATGTTCCTTTCTTGGGTGTGCCTTCACATAAAAACTATGGCTAATAGTATTAGTTAACCAGGCATAAAAACAAGTCAAAACAATATTTATCGAGGTTAAGAACTACTTCAAAAGACATTGCCCCACTAGTACACATGGGATTTATGATTCACAGATCCAAGTCAATATATAACAAACAGTAAGCCACAGGTACCCCACTCAAGCTATGCTTTGTGGCTTAGATTAGATTTGTTCTGTTTTGTTTTTTTTTGCAGTACCGTATGCTGTACAGTTAGCGTCTGCGTATTCGCTTCTTGAAGTATCGCCATGGCAACCCAATAAGGTTGTGTCTGTTTTAGATGAATGGAAAATTGTACAAGAAAAAAACAACACCTTACCTGGATCATTAATACAGGGAATTAACTCTTTAAAAGTATGTCTACAGCCAAGTAGAGACTCTTCTCTTCTCTTCGAGAACTGCGAAAAATAGAGAACAACGAAGATGGGGATATCGAGAGTGACCACATGGAATCATGATTGTTTAGTTACTGTCAAATATATTAATCTGCCAAACTTATTAATTTTACAATAAAAATATTTATAATAGTTATTATTATCCTGTCTGTTTGCTTTATAGTAGAGTGCAAATAATATACCCGTGAAATAGTTAGGATTAAATAGGAGATAGTTAGCACTTAATTAGACAACACATAGGAATTCAGTGTGGCATGACAAGGGCACGGGCGTTTACTAGAGTAACAACTCATTACGCAAATGAACGTTTTTTCTAACATGTTTATTGAATTGAGCTAAGAATCAAGACACAAGACGCACATTTAATTCTGCAGTTAATCATGACACAAAAAAAACAGTACGCAAATGAACGTGTTTTCTACCATTTTTACTCTTCTTATCGCGCTAAAAATCAAGACAATACGCATTTATAAACTAAAACAAATCAAGACTCGGACAACTAAAGACCCAGTACGCAAATAAACGTGTTTTCTATCATTTTTATTTGTTTTATCACGCTAAAAATCAAGACAATACGCATTTATTAAACTAAAACAAATCAAGACTCAAACAACTATAGCTAAAAAAGATGTATTTTTTTATCTCTAAGACTTTTCAACAGCAACTAGGCAGGCGTACATGATCTTCTTGAAGAGACAAGTGTTCCCAGAGCCTATTTTTCTTACTGCGCATGCACAACGAAATATAAATTGTTTCACCGAGCATGCGCAGTAAGAAAATAAGGGTTCTGTAAAGAGATTGCGTGAAGTAATGAGTAATGTGAGTGCGGCTCAGTATGGTTTATATGCGAGAAAGCTTTCAACTGTTTATTTTTATACATTGTTTGAACCATTTGCACTACATAAATGTATTGCTCTGTTTTCAAGGGCTTGAACAGTTATTTTACGTTGAGCTTTTACGAAGAAGAGATTTTGAAGTGATTTCCGGGTGTTTATGAAACAATCCGTACAGACAAGCAAGAATGCTCGTCGTATGTCACTCCTATCCTAACATAATGATAATAATAATAATTTAATACTTATATTGCGCGTGTTACATACGAAGATGCTCACACGCGCATTACAAACTGAAATAGAAATATAAAAATATAAATTATTATGATTTAAAAATGCCATGTAGGCCCGTTGCATCATGCAGCGCCAAAGCAGCACAACCAGGAGGGCAAGCAACGAACTGGCCATAAGATACTGTCTATTGCTCTGCCCACCGAATCACGCCCAGCAGGAGTTGTTGAAAGGGGTCAATGGTTAATGATAATCATAGATGTGTATGTATATATATATACTGCACTCAATTGCAGAAACGTTGTAGTATACATGTATACATGTATACAAATATCTAATGAGATGCATAATGCAAAATAACCATTTTCAACGCTTAAAACCAACTGATTTATAATGAAACAAACAATAAATAAAGTGATTTTTCTGTTTTGCATCTCATTAAATATACTGAATAAATTAGATATATGTATAAATGGTCAACGCTTCTGCAATCGAGTTTATATTAAATCTAATTATGAAGCTTATCAGCAAAATGCTTATGGAATAAATGCGTTTTAAACAACTTCTTGAATGAATGCGTGCTATTGGCAGTGCGTATTTCTGTTGGGAGGGCGTTCCACAGATTAGGCGCAACAACTTCAAATGCGCGGTCCCCAAGAGTGGTTAAAGATCTAATTCTTGGTCTCTCGAGCAACATTTCTTTTGATGATCTTAAATTGTATCTTGATCTGCCATAGACTTAATGAGTTCAGTGATATATTCAGGTGATAGTCCATGGATAAACTTATAGGTAATAAGTAATATCTTAAAGCGTCTACTCTGTATATAATATTGGGTAACCAATGTAGTTTGTGCAAGGTGGGAGTTATGTGATCAAATCTACTGATATTACAGATAAGTCGCGCCGCAGCATTCTGCACTCGTTGAAGTTTACATAACTGATTGGCCGGTAGACCATAAAGGAGACTATTACAATAGTCTAGTCGACTAGTAACAAAAGCATTAACTAGAGTTTGCACAGTATCATAGCTAAGGAATTTCCTGATACGTCTGATATACCGTAAATGGACAGAAGAAAGCTGCTCTACAGCAGTTATTAACCTAGGGTCGATCTTGTACCCTGGGTTCCATGGGCTCTTTCACTCCAGTGCTTCTTGCTCCTAGGTTTCGTTATCGCGAGAAAACTGTTCTCTTCGCAATCGGACTGCGGCCTTGCGCTCTTTGGCTACAGCGGCCCAGGTCGGTAGAGAGCGAGAGGACCTCTGGCAGCCAGGATAAGGATCTTGATCAACTTACTTGAGTTAATTCTGAATGAAAAATTTTCTTTGTTGCATGAAACCATTCTCGTACCCAAAGCCTTCTCAACTTTTAACGAAAAATCTTGGTAAGAAGGGTATGGGTTATTATTAATATTATTATAAAATGAGGCAGCTTAACTAGGGCAGCTGTTTCGGCTTGTATTGAGCCTTGGCACGGTGTATCTAGTTAGTTGGCAATCCCACGAAAAAGTAGTACTAGATAGATGAGGCAGTAAGCCGTGTGGGATGGGCTCGGATATCAAATAAGAACATGCGTAATAGGTTAATTACGAGCTTTACAGTTTTTGCCTTGCACTGATTTTGCGGACTTGGAAGACAACATATAATCATCAATCATAAAAAAATAGAGTTTAATTTGCATGGCATGACCCAATCCCCCGCGATCGTCAAAAGTTGAAATATCTTCAATTTGAATAAATTAAATTAGATTATCCTTTGTTCCGCTGCCTCCTAAGTCCGAGAATTCGTAAGAGCTAGGATATCCCATGCCAGGCGTTTCTATGCTGGCACCAACATACGAAGCATAGGTGTAAGTCTCTCCTAAACCATGGGCGGCACCCTCTTTGTTGCGAAAATCAGGGTTGGTAAGCTTAAACTCATTCCTTAATCGCTCCCATGCGACTTTGTCATATTTGTTATCCTTTGGGTTAAAGACAGTGTCACCCGGTAAAGGCGCGCCTAATTACTCAAACAATATCCTACGAATAGTAAAAGCAACGTGGAATCTTAGGAAAGGAATATGGAACATATCCGCGGCTATACCGCATCCTTTAGTAGCAGCCCAGACAGCAAAGTTTAACTGCTGCGGCCAATACCGCATGTTGGGGCCTGATAACCATTCTCTGGACTCCTTTCCTGATGTGTGCTTCATAGCGGTTTCTCTAAAGATGTCTCTGACTTTTGTCTTGAAGGTTGTAGGACCCACGGGGATTTCTAAGGAGGTAACCATCTTAGCAAAGTCACCCGCTCCACCTTTGTTGTCGTAAAATGGGTAATCCTCTGTTGTCAGTAATAGATTCTTTGGGAACTTAGGTTGCCTTTCTTTATGCTTAACGGTCGCCTTTGGCTCCAAGTCCGCATTACTGTACATTCTTTCGCCGTTGAAGTAAATTCCATCTGGTCTTCTTTCGAGCTTACTAGGGTCTGCATGTGGAAACATCTTCCTAAATGCTCTCCAGTTGGCATAATCACGGCCTGTTGTCATGATGTGGCTGCTCCTCAATATCATTCCCAAAAGCGTCGTACATTAGTATATATAATGAATGTTATACCATCAGCACCTCCACTTTATCCTGAACTTCCTAAGGATGCTGAAAACTTTCGTCTGAATAAAGCGAACTTAATACTGGCTTACTTGGAAGGGCAAACAAAACACTATGAAAAAGTTAGGAAGAAATACGTCAGAGCCCGGAGTACGCTACATAAGATTTCGATAACTTCAGGATCCATTTCGGGACGCTGTGGGTCTGGTGGGTCGTGAGAAAGATATATGTGTATGTACTTGAGGGCCTCTGGCGCGGGATGAAATAAGCCCCGTAAGCCCAAAATGCAAAAAACCCCACTGGGAATATCTTGGTGCCCTGCGAGATGCATTCACAGCAACCGTGGCAACCGTGGTTTCTGGTAACGCCAGTTTTGCATTTTTATCTTCTCGGAATCCATCCTAACAGGGGGTGGTTGGGGTCTACGTCAGGGTAATAAGGAATATCCTTATCCAGCCGACAAAACATCCACTCAGCTCTTGTCATATCAGAAACCTCGGGAATAGGGTCACCGGTAATTTCAGACAAAAGATAGGGAATAGCTTTGTAATATTTCCCTAGTTTTAATTTTTTCAATGTCTTCCGTAGACTTTGCGGGGTTGGCTCTTCTCAGTAAGTGGTCTATGATTTTCTTCTTTACTTCGTTGTCTAAATATACCGGGTGTAAACCTTGGATATGACTCATCCAGTCCCTAAAGTATTTTATTCTCTTATAAGGTGTTTTCTTACGACCTCCATTGGCGTAATATTGCTCTTTGGTAGCATTTGGTACGGCATTACGAATATTCTTACCACACTCGTAACACTGTGCTGACGTGTCGTCTTCTATTTGCATTTTCTTACCACAACAAATATACTTATTTGGCTTAGTAGGTACAAACTTGGGTTTCAAGCACTTTACACAGAAATCATAAGCAAACTCTTTACATTCATGCATATATATATCATAGATTTTGCAAACACAGCAGCAGTAAGGGAATCATCGCGTGGGTAATACCCGCTGCCGACGCATACATTTAGAGGGGCCTGAAACGCAGGTAATACCCGTGAAATTCGATGCTTAGTGATTCGAATTTCGCGAGTCCCCCTTACTGCTGCTTACCGGCATGGGTTGTAGGGCGATGAACAATGCCCCTTATTCCATGAAATACAAATGGTGCTGCTATAAGATGGCCTTTGGGATGCGCCAGCGGTGTGGAAGTTGTAAAGCTGGACGTTTATCTGTGACCAGTCGGTCAGGTGAGTTGACCAGTCGTTGCTGGGGCCAAGTTCGCGGGCATCAAATCGTTCAGGTCGATAAATTTTCCTGAAACAATCTGCGACACCAATTTGGATGGAATGGGCGAATATCCAGGGCCTACTACGAAAGGCTTGTATAATGTGGGCATGATGGAAGCCCAGGGTGATGACGCTGAAAACAACGAGCTTGGCGTACTGCCAGTGGAGCTCTCACTTAATGAGGGAGGCAACGAAGCGTTGGCGTTTGGCAATGAAAATGTTGGTAAAAAGGAAGGAACTGTTGACCTACCTCCGCTGAGGGAGCTTGCTGGGGTTTGTACTGGGAGGTACAGCTCCGCTTGGATCTAGAAAAGACGTTATTGTAGAGGTGAACGGGCCATCAAGGAGCGACGAAGAGCCTTGAGTTGGTGTGGTGTTTTGAGCCGCCATTGCCTGGCTGACAGCGAGCTGAATAGCCGCCAAAACCTCTGGAGACAGAGACGCTGAAGGCGAGCAAGACGACAAAGTAGAGGATGTCGTCGACTTGGAAATTTCTGGGGAGGTTTTACTCATGTTTACAGTGAAAAAGGGGGGAAAACAAGGAAAAACAAAAAAAACTCTTGGTGCAAGTCCACCAGCACTGCAAACACGGCAAGTAAGCCCCTGATAATGCCCTGGGTCCCTCCCGCACATTGTTCGGAAGACCGCTGAGCAGCATGCATTGTCTCGATTTTAACTTCGCCTAAATTTCATTTAGCCACATATAGAGATTTTTTTCCTGAGATAGGGACTTTTTTTTCCTGAGATAAGGACCCGAGATAGGGACTTTCTTAGAATTATTTTTAGGGATTTGGGTATTATTTGCTGATATTTTAGTTGTGCTTGTCTTTTCAAATGTCATTTTTTTATTTTTTACTAAACATTTTTGGTTTTAAACATGAACATCAGCTCAATTAAAGCTTAAAACAACAGTTAAGCCGACTTAACAGTATTTGTGTCAAGAAGATATAACTAGCTAAAAACTAGTGTGAGTATTTGTGTCATTCCTTTATAGCGACCATATAGACCCCTTGAACGTTTATTTGCAAAGAGGAATTGTTCTGGGGGACAAAATAATTGGCCGTCGTTTCTTATGCAAATAATAATAATAATATAATTATTATTATTATTACTGAATTGAATAGTTTTCGTAATAACTTTGTTTATGTAAGGCTGCAATAGCTGTTTAAGATTACTTTACATTGGTTTATCTTTACAAGAAAGTATGAAAAATATCATGAGGGCTCATTTATCGGAAACAATATGGCGGACATCCACATGCTTAAAAAACGATGAAAAAATTATCAATTATTACTGATTTGAATAGCTTTCGTAAGAACTTTGCTCTATGAAAAGTTTCGGTTACTGTTTAGAATTACATTAGATAAGTCTATCTTTTACAGAAAGTCTGTAAAATATCATGAGGACTCTTTTATCGGAATCAAATAGAAACACATCTTACCTCTCTGTAAGTACAAAACACAAAGGGGGAGGGGAGGGTGCACGACACTTAAGAATAAGCCTTTTCATAGTTTTAGAATCGATTCCACTGCGCATGCGATTTTATCCCGAATTTTTCACCTTCTTTTGTTTAATTAAGAACAAAAGAAGGTTTAAAATATGAAAAGGCTTATTTAGCTCTAATGCATGCATAATAATATCTAGTTAATTTTTTTAGTTTTAAATTAAATTTCACAATAGCAATCAAACTAATTTTCTATTTTAATAGTGTTATATCATGTCATAAAACGACTTTATTAAGCAAAAACCACTTCCCTGTTAATCCATGTTATTTAGTCCTCGGATGCCAACCAAATGCACGTAAAGGTAACCAAGCCTCCAGTATAAAGAGTAGCTAAAAACAACATAGGGCTTGAATGTATTTACGATATTTTATCTACAGAATTCCATAGTTTTTGAATTTGTCTTCTATACTTTGTACTAATAATATAATATAATAATATAAAGAGGCTTGTAAAGCGCCTATACAAGCCGGTTCTAGGCGCTGTAAAAAATAATAAATTGAAATACGATACAAACATAGATTACAAATCATAAGCAAGTTCAAATATATAAATAAGTCTTAAGTTCAGTTTTAAAAGATTCAAGAGAGGTATTGTTCCTCATAGGATTAGGCAGAGAATTCCACAACACAGGAGCGGCAACGGTGAATGAACGATAACCATAACACTTTAGTTTATACGGTTTTACAGACAGCAATACTTGAGACGACGACAATACATAGGAGCAGAGCCATATAGAGCTTTGAAGGTTAGTAGGAGAATTTTAAACTTTATTCGATATTCAATAGGAAGCAAGTGCAGGTTGATGAGAATAGGAGTAATGTGATCGCGTTTCTTGGTTAGAGCTACAAGGCGGGCAGATGCATTTTGTACAGATTGAAGACGGTTAATGAGGTATTTCGGAAGGCCAAATAAAATAGAGTTATAATTGTCAAGTTTTAAAGTTATGAAAGCATGAACAAGAATTTCAGTGGACTTTACGGAGAGATATTTACGAAGTTTAGCAATGTTACGAAGATGAAAGAAGGCAGTTTTGCAGGTGTTCTTTATATGAGGTACCATGGTGAGAGCAGAATCAAATGTGACACCAATATTTCTAGCTTGAGTAGAGGGGACAATTTCATCAGGACCAAAAGAAGATTTTGACTACAGTGTTGAGGATTGTTCAAGGAAGAGAAGATGAGAAATTCTGTTTTTCTCTTGTTTAATCTAAACTTATTGAGGGTCATCCAAGAATCAATTTCAGATAAACAATCATTGATGTGCTTCATAGTTTCTTTAAAAGACAGGTCATCATTACAGGAGAAAGGGATGTAAATTTGTGAATCATCAGCATACAGGTGGAAACTGAAGACATCTTGTGCTTTCAAAGGATATCAGCAACCGGAGACGTATACAGAATATAAAGAAGAGGACCAAGCACAGAACCTGAGGAACACCACAATTAAGAGGAAGAGAATTGGAGGATACACCATCAACAGAAACAAATTGGTAGCGGTCGGACAGGTAAGATTTAAACCATTGGAGAGCAGAACCACAAATGCCAAATTTGGAGCGAAGACGTTGTAGGAGAAGAGTGTGGTCGACGGTGTCAAAGGCGGCAGACAAATCAAGCAACAACATAGCAACACAGTTACGTTTATCCAGGGACTGAAGAATGTCATTACAAACACGAAGAAGAGCAGACTCACAACTGTGATTACGTTTATATCCGGATTGAAATGGCTCGTGAAGGGAATTAGCTGACAAGTAGTTGTCGAGTTGCACTGCAACAGCTTTCTCTATTACCTTAGAGACCATTTTTAAATTTGAAATAGGGCGATAGTTGGCAAGAATTTCTTTATTTAGGGAAGGTTTTTTTAACAGGCTACGAAGAACTGCAGTTTTAAAACAAAACGGAGACAATGTTACAGATTACGGGCAACAACAAACAAAGATTATGACGTAATAGGTCAGCAGGAATGGGATCGAGGCTACACGACTTGGACAACAGCTTCTTACACATGACGGATAAATCTTCAGCAGACACAGGCAAAAAAGAATCAAGAGTACAATTTTGAGACGGCAGATCGAGCTCATCAAAGACATCAGGATCAGAGGGGATTCGGGATGACAACTCATCTCTGATGTTCGTAATTTTATCGTTGTAGAAATTCACAAACATATTTGCCAGAACTTCAGGCGAAGGAGCAGACGGTAGTTGTGGTTCAGCAGAGCGATGGAGAAGTTTATCAACAGTAGAGAATAGTATTTTATTGTCACAGTCAGAGTCATCAATAATTTTAGAGTAATAAGACATCTTGGAGGAAAAAATCAGTTCTTTAACGACATTACATTGAGCGACATAAAGTTCACGGTCAACAGACAGATTAGTTTTACGCCAGCGTCTTTCAAGTCTTCGTCTTTTTGTTTTGTTTACACGGATTACGTCATTGTACCAGGGTGCACGTGGACGAGACGATATGGTTTTAGTACGAAGTGGAGCATGTTTATTAAGAATATTGGACAGCAAAGAATCATATTGAAGACATAAACCAGACAAATCAGCTACAGGAGATTTACATAACGACGAATCAGCAATATCATGACGAAAAGCGTCAAAATCAATAGAACGGATGTTGCGGTACGACACAGTACGGGATTTATATTAGCAGCAGGCTTGACGACAGACAGCAAACAATGTGATCAGATATTACAGGATCATGGAGAAAATAATTGGTAAGAAGATTATCATCGGATCTTGTGATTATGAGGTCAAGAGCATAGCCACTTTTATGGGTTGGTGTTGTTGAGTCAAAACAATAAAGTGAAAAACAGTCAAGAAGTTCCATAAATTTTTGAGCAAGATTGTCATTATTATTATTGTCAACATGAATATTAAAGTATCCACAGATCAGTAGTTTTTCAGGTGAAATAACCAGGGATTCTAACAAAGACGAAAATTCTTCATGAAATAGATTGAGCGACGACGAAGGAGGACGATAAACAACAACAACACGGATAATATGATCTTGCGAACGAAATGTCATCTCCATTGATTCCAAGGAATTGAACGTGACGAAATAGAAATATGCAATGCCACAAGACGCTACTGGGCATGTTTGTGAAATCGTTTCAGTGCGCATGCGCAAAGTTTAAAACATATTAAACTCTTTTTTAGGATGAAGAATGTTGGAAACGTTTCAAGAGTAAGGTTTATTATTAAGTACTGCACTAAAGCTTTCAGTGATCTGCGGATAGGAATTTGTTGTGCGCATGCGCAAATAATTTGACTATTATCATTATTTAGTTATTTCTATAAATTTAAAAATAGGGTAACCACTAAATGGGAAAAACCGAAAGTCTATTCATTCTACAATACGTGATTCGTTATATGACGAAAGGAGAAGATATATATTTTATAGTAATTTATTGATTTTAGAAAATAAATTAGTTTTTATATATAATTGGCTGCCATTTCTCAACACCTAATGGTTCTAATTCGATTCTTCTAATACACATTACACACTATAACAGCTAAAGAATCATGGGTAGGCTTTTCCTAATCTGCGCATGCGCATACAGTTTTTGAAAAAAAACGTTGTTGATAGATGTTCAATTTTACTATATATTACATATTTTAGATAGAGACGAAAGATCTTCTTTCTCAAGCTCTTTAAATCATACTTCGAAGACAGGGAAAACAGAGTGAGAATTGGAAACTACACTAGCGACTGGAAATTAGTAAACAGAGGATGTCCACAGGGTTCTGCACTGGGACCAGCCCTTTGGAACATATTCCAAAACGATCTGTTCTATGAGGAAATAAAATCACAACTTTCAATGTATGCAGACGACCACCAACTCTACTCATCACACAAGGAAATGAAAGAGGTTATTAACTCTATAGAACAGGATGGTAGTACCACCGCAGATTGGTACAGACGGAACTATTTGAAAGGCAACATCAGTAAATATAAAGCCATGGTAATGACCAGAGACAAACACGTACAAGATGCAAGGAACGTTGTTATAGGCAATTTTAACATCAGTCAGGAAGATAAATTTAAATTGCTAGGAGTGACCCTGGACAAGGAACTGATATTTACAGACCATATATCATCTATTTGTTCTACAACGAGCAAGAAGATAGGAATCCTCACACGGTTTTACGTAAATTAATACCCATCCACGCGAAACTGCAGCCGGATTTACGAGTCAGCCATTCTACCTCACTTTGATTACTGCAGTCTAGTCTGGCACTTTTGCAAAGCAGGCGACAAAAATAAACTAGAGCGAATCAACGAAAGAGAACTGAGAGCTGTATACTGCGACTATGAGTCACCCTACGAAGAACTATTGAAGAGAGCAAAGCTCACCACATTGTACAACAGAAGACTCCAGAACATTGTGATCTTCATGTATAAAATCAAAAATAAGTTATTACCACGAACTTTAATTGACTTATTTAAATCACCCACGCATAAATATAATCTAAGGAACATAGACTTTTCATTGCCTAGCTATAGCACTGTAAAGTATGGGAGAAATAGCCTAAGGTATTTTGGACCACACTTATGGTCTAAGCTTAGTACTTCGTTAAGATCATCGCCATCCCTTCAAGCATTTAAGAAAGGAATAAGAGTTTCAGACCTGACTAAGTTGATAAAGTAACACTCGCTTCAATCATATTAATCTATCTATTTACTCTTACTATGAGAACTGAGTGAGTTCATCAAATATCGAAACTATATCTATATATCTATATATATATTTAACGGAATCATATTTATATTTATATTTCATAGACTTATATCTACCTATGTATCGCGATTCACTAAATAGTTTCTTATATTTTTGAGACGACAATATTTTGTGGTATTGACGTCTCAAATCAAGTGTTTTGATTGGCTATTACGCGCGTGTTTTGACAGCTCATTGTTAAGTTCTTGTCAGCCAATACGAAACAAGATGGTGTTGAGTAAAAATTATTTTATTCAAGCAAAGTTGAAATCAAATTCGTTTACATTTTGAACGTTCTTCATCAAACTCATGAAAATTCAAGTTTATCACTGGAAAAAAAGGAGGGTAGCTAAAATAAGGTAAGTTTTTCTCGATAAAAAAATGTTCGTTTCAAAATATTTATCTTTAAAAGCAGCAATGTTGTTGTGCTTTCAAAAGTACGGAGCCCGATTAGTGCCATGCAAATTTCGTGATTGTTTTTACTTTTCTCGACTTTTTTCTCGACTTTTTTCTCGACTTTTTTCTCGACTTTTTTCTCGACTTTTTTCTCGACTTTTTTCTCGACTTTTTTCTCGACTTTTTTCTCGACTTTTTTCTCGACCTTTTTCTCGACTTTTTTCTCGACTTTTTTCTCGACTTTTTTGACCGCTTACTAGCTGGTATTGCAGGCTCCGTTGTTTAAGGAATACAAACATGACTCATGTCTCGTAACGTTGCCTTCAACCGAAACACTTTTATTCTTAACTCAATATTTATTGTACGACGTACTTTATCGTTTACTGTACCATTGCTACCTACCTTTCTACGATACATATCCATGAGTATACTCATATAAGTCTCGTACGCTCAACTCGTTCCAATCACCCACTGCCTTAATATTTATTTATTTATTTTATGCTATTTATTTTTCTTTTCTTTTTCATCATTTTTCTTAAAATCAATCACTTTTCACATACGTACCCCCCCCCCCCCCCCAACCACCATCTCCCGTGCTTGAGTCCGAATACCTGTGCCACTTTATAGTGTAGTTGGGTTTTTAATACCTAATAATAAATAATGTATATATAATAATAATAATAATAATAATAATAGTTTATTATTTGTATTGCGCAATTTAACATGTTAATATGATCAACTGCGCATTACATATAGGTACACTAAAATACAAGGCATAAAATCTCTAAAAAAAACTACAAAAAGAGTATATAAAATATTTAATCACTAAGGTCCAGTTTAGACGTCGAATCCCGCACGCGCCGAATCCAATGCAGACAAACCAAACGTTAGTTTGTCCATCTGCACTAGACCCGACACGCGCGAAATTCCACGTCCAAACCGGGCCCAACACGTTAAAACAAATGGGAAACTAATTTGTAAATATTAAGTAAAAGGAAATCTAATTAAGAGCTAGTCTAAAAAGGTGGGTCTTTAACAACGTCTTGAATCTTGAATCTATTAAAATGTCTCTCGTTACGTATCTCTTGAGGTAAATTGTTCCATAACTTCGGAGCAGCCGCCGAAAAAGCACGGTCTCCTAGTGTCTTTTTGGTCAAAAAGCTTGGCGGCTGCAAAAGCAACCTAAGATTATAAGAATTGTTATCCTTAATGCTAACCAGTTCACATATATATCTTGGGGCAAGCCCATAAAAAGTAAATAAGATAACTTTAAAATCTATCCTAAATTTAACTTATAGTTGTAAATAATGTAAATATTGTATAATACATGTATACTACACGTATTTTTGACCTGTATTTTACCCCATACAGAACTTGCATTTGCAGCTCGCCATATTGTTCATGCTCTCAGCATAGAATGAGCCTGCTCTACTGTTGTTCAGCTGTCAAAAATAGTCGAGTAAAAAGTCGAGAAAAAAGTCGAGAAAAAAGTCGAGAAAAAAGTCGTGAAAAAAGTCGAGAAAAAAGTCGAGAAAAAAGTCGAGAAAAAAGTCGAGAAAAAAGTCGAGAAAAAAGTCGTGAAAAAAGTCGAGAAAAAAGTCGAGAAAAAAGTCGAGAAAAAAGTCGAGAAAAAAGTCGAGAAAAAAGTCGAGAAAAAAGTCGAGAAAAAAGTCGAGAAAAAAGTCGAGAAAAAAGTCGAGAAAAAAGTCGAGAAAAAAGTCGAGAAAAAAGTCGTGAAAAAAGTCGAGAAAAGTAAAAACAATCACGAAATTTGCATGGCACTATTCGGGCTCCGTACAAAAGCGAGTAAATTTCAAAAACGGTTTACAATCGTTTACAATAATTTGGTACAGAGCAAATGATCTTCAAATATTCATAGTTTTAAACCTTTAACTTACATCCATGAAATTACTCTTTTTACAATGATTTACAAAGTCATTCTTTGTTAACAGTTATCTGAATTTGACAGTTGTTTAACGTTGAATTATTCAACAGGTTGGCAAGGAGCACGTGCTCGTCCTTTTTGTTGCTGAGATGACTGCAAGTTTCTACTACTGTGGAGGAACTCTTAGAGCTGCGAATACCGTCAGAGGAATTATTTGCCAGCAATTTCATCATCCTCAAGAACAACAATACTAGATTTTCGCTTTTTGTCGCCCATTAATTCATCGTTGATCATGACAGAAATAGAGGTAGTTGAGTTACGAGCTGTGACATTTGATGACTTTGATATGGGGTATTTTAAGGCTTTGAACCGGAAGGAGTAGTAATTTGAGATGATATTTGACTATTTGGAAGCTCCAAGTCGTTCTCAGTCCAAATTGGTTTCGGAAACATATACATTGTACATCTATTTCAAATTTTCTTGGTACTTTTTTGAAAGAAAAAAAAATTCTGTTCTAAACGACTGCAGTCAAAAAGTGCTTGCGTGATCGATTGTCATAGAAACAGGAATTTTCACGTTAAGAGAATTTATTGTTTCATCATGAAAACTGCATATTTTCATGTAAAAAGACAAAACTTTTTTACAGGAATCGCGATACAAAACTAATTACGATTTAGAGACGTCAATACCACAAAATATTGACGGCGTTGGGAGAAAATATATTCTCGTATTGGGCTCCGTCGCTAAGCGACTCCGCCACAATACGGAATATATTTTCTCCCAACTAGCCTTCAATATTTTGTGGTATTGCCGTCTCAAAAATCGTAATTAGTTTATAATATTAAATATATTTATATTTATATTTATATTTACATTTATATTTATATTTAATTTATATTTATATTTACATTTATATTTATATTTACATTTATATTTACATTTATATTTATATTTATATTTATATTTATATTTATATTTATATTTATATTTATATTTATATTTATATTTATTTATTTCATATTCATATTCATATTCATATTCATATTCCTATTCATATTCATATTCATATATTCATATTCATATTCATATTCATATTCATATTCATATTCATATTCATATTCATATTCATATTCATATTCATATTCATATTCATATTCATATTCATATTCATATTCATATTCATATTCATATTCATATTCATATTCATATTCTATTCATATTCATATTCATATTCATATTCATATTCATATTCATATTCATATTCATATTCATATTCATATTCATATTCATATTCATATTCATATTCATATTCATATTCATATTCATATTCATATTCATATTCATATTCATATTCATATTTCATATTCATATATATTCATATCATATTCATATTCATATTCATATTCATATTCATATTCATATTCATATTCATATCATATTCATATTCATATTCATATTCATATTCATATTCATATTCATATTCATATTCATATTCATATTCATATTCATATTCATATTCATATTCATATTCATATTCAGATTCATATTCATATTCATATTCATATTCATATTCATATTATATTCATATTCATATTCTATTTCATATTCATATTCATATTCATATTTCATATCATATTCATATTCATATCATATTCATATTCATATTCTATTCATATTCATATTCATATCATATTCATATTCATATTCATATTTCATATTAATATTCATATTCAATTCATATTCATATTCATATTCATATTCATATTTCATATTCATATTCATATTCATATTCATATTCATATTCATATTCATATTCATATTCATATTCATATTCATATTCATATTCATATTCATATTCATATTCATATTCATATTCATTTATTCATATTCATATTCATATTCATATTCATATTCATATTCATATTCATATTCATATTCATATTCATATTCATATTCATATTCATATTCATATTCATATTCATATTCATATTCATATTCATATTCATATTCATATTCATATTCATATTCATATTCATATTCATATTCATATTCATATTCATATTCATATTCATATTCATATTCATATTCATATTCATATTCATATTCATATTCATATTCATATTCATATTCATATTCATATTCATATTCATATTCATATTCATATTCATATTCATATTCATATCCATATCATATCCATATCCATATCTATATCTATATCTATATCTATATCTATATCTATATTTATATTTATATTTATATTTATATTTATATTTATATTTATATTTATATTTATATTTATATTTATATTTATATTTATATTATATTTATATTTATATTTTATTTACTGTCTATATTATCATTTACATTTCTAGTATTATGTTATAGTCTCCCCGATTAGTAGGGTACTTGTGCCCGGCTAGAAGATAGAGACTTAAATAAAGTTATTATTATTATTATTATTATTATTATTATTATTGCAAAGTTTCGGGGTTTTATCTGCGCATGCGCGAGAAATACGATTTTTATTATAAAATGTACTCTAAAAATCACAGCTCATGCGCATTGTGTACTTAGATCTTGAATTCTTTTGAAGAAGAAAGAAAACGCCGATAACTATCACATGCATTAGTTATTTCACTATTCAACTGGTTTAATTTGCCGAATTTTATGTAATACTTCCATACTCACCTGTCTTTGCTGTCTTTGGCCTTTATTGGTTTCTTGGGTCACGTGATGCCTTAACTCTAACATTCTACTACAAAACCAAAATCATTCTTTTGCTATAATGATAGAGTACGGAATATTACCGACCAAATGATAAAATAACGTTTTGAAAGAAAACTGCAGACTATAGATTGAGGTCCTTTTTTGCTGAGGTGAGGAAATCAAAAAATCACAAGTCCGTCAAAACTCAATTAAATTTAATGAGGTTTTTGATTGTTAACATTCTTGATCAGATCTCTTAGTATTATGATTTCCGTTAGCTTAACTTGAAAAGAAGTGTGCAAACTTTCTCGGTGAATTTTGCTGAGATTTGGAACTTTTCCATATTCCGCGCATGCGCATAGAACTAAATTCAAACACAACTGTTCGAAAGACCCTACCCTAAGTAATGCTCGGTGCAACTTTGGTGTGAATCGGATTTAAAACTAAGAAGTTAGGTCAAACCCTAGTCAGCAAAAAATGAGGTTTGATTTTGATGTTCCATTCCCTTAGTACATAGTGCTACATCGCACCAATTTTTTTGGCGCTCGAAATTAACACTATTGTTGTTTTTTTGTAAGCTGTCTTGTATATCATTTTCAAGCCCTTGAGACGAAGAATAGCAGGCAACTAAAATTAAGCTCATAACTGGTCGCCGACAAAAGTTATTAGGGCTCAAAGTTGGTCTCCGGTGTTATTTTTCGGTCTTTTAAAATTCCTATCTCCAAAACATATCCACCTCTACTACACTAAACTTTGCTCACATATTCCCCTAGTCAAGGGTTACAAAATTGCCCAGTTACAGCTCTCTAGGTCGAACTAGAAAAAAGAGGTTCCGATATCAGGTGCGTCTGGTTATTGTGATTATTATTATTATTATTATTATTATTATTGTTATTGTTATTATTATTATTATTATTATTAATATTATTATTATTATTATTAATATTTAGATTTTAATAACTAATGTATAGTTTCAATATAGTATTATATTAGTGTGAAGAGCTGCAGGACTCGTGTTTTGAGCTATTCATTTATTTTACGAATATGTCTCAATAGATATATAAGGATTATTACATATATTTGTTATTTTATATTCATAATCTCTCTTTTTTATTTTATTTTATAATTATAGCAATATTCTTATCACATCTCACTATTATAGTTAATTATTAGTTAATTATTATTGTCAATAAAGTTATAATATTTATTTATATTATTGTTTTTATTATTATTATTATTATTATTATTATTATTATTGGTTCTCAAAATTGCGGTTATTATCACATAGCGTTAAATATAATATTTCAGTGCCCTCCAACCCCGGCCCCCCAAAGATTTTCAGCTTCCGCTGCCCCTGTTGGTTAGTGCGCGATATTCTTTACAAGAGGTTTGACTTCGATTCAGTGGCCACACATCCTTGTTTCGACTTCTTTCCTTTCCGTGTAGCTTAATTTAGCTTTAAATACCCTTAAAACGGAGCACTGATGGAAAGAGGGGGGAGAAATGAAAGCACCTTCGGCTTCAGCAAGTTAATTAGTCAACGACTATTACGACCGACGTAAAATAAGGACGCTTTACCTTTACCTTTTTATGAATATGGAAAGCTAAAGAAATCCTTACCGGGGCTTTTCCAACAAAATCCCCTTATAAATTACAACATTTTAATATAAATTTTTAAGTTTTATGTTTTTTTTTTCAATGTACCAAAACACTTCAGTGCAAATAACATCAAAAAAAGGTTAATTTCAAAACCTGGCGATAATGTTATCTTAGCAAGTCACGTGATATGTGACGTCATACACCCAAAATCGTTGGGGTGACTGACAGGGCATGCGACTGCATCCCTGCCAAGTTTCGTAATCACAGGTGGTGTTGCCGCGGAGAAAATGGGACAGGGGCCATCAGACGTTGGTGGAACGTGCCAAGCTTACTTGCGTAATTTTGTTATTCAGAATAAACCCACGTAAGGGACGGACCATTAGATTATTTTTGAAGGGGGGTGAGCAATTCATTTTGCTATCTGTTTGTTCGTTCTCAAGACCAGCAAAGAAATAGTTGACGAAACTTACACAATTTAAAAACAATAGCAACAGCAACATTTTAGGAAATTTTTGAAGTGATTTTATTCAATAGTAATTTTTAAACTGAGTGCGCAAAAGCGATAAACAAAACTGAGAGTATGAAATGTCAAGAAATGTTCGTGCGATTTTCTCCAAATGTAACATGATATTTTGTTTGTCATGAATTGGGGATTCTTAGGAGTTAACAGTTTTTCAAGATCACGTCTGAATCGCGCGCAATTTTTGAAAACTTGAAAACTTTGATTTTAATAAAATATACATTAGTACAAACTTCAAACCAAGAGCATTAACTGGTATGAATGCAAAAATGATGCAGCGAACAGAACATTTTCAACGCGACGATTGTAAAAGTTCAGCTTGGTGATCACGAATCGGTATCAAAACACCTCAACATCGCTGCAAGCTGAATCGATGAGGTCTTTGAAGCTACACTGTTTTTGGATATTTATATCTTTCTTTTTCTTTTTTTGTTTTTCTTTTTCTTTTTCTTTATGTAATATTTCAAATTCTCCAAATCCAACAAATCGGACAGGACGGGATTTCAAGTCCGCGCAATTAGTTCCAGTCCGAAGCCTCGGACTGGAACTAATTGCAAGGACTTTGAATTCCCGTCCAGTCCGATTTGGAGGATTTGAAATGACTTCTCATACTCATTAATTATTCGGGAGGGATGTTGTTTTTATCTTGTATTTATTTCATTGTATATGATCTTCGCTCGCCATTCACCTAGTTGTAATAATGTGAATCTTTTGTTTTGTAATGGATTTTATTTTGCTTTCGTCCTTTGGGATTTCTTAAGATAAATGCTATCTGAATTACTTATTCAAATATCAGTTATTTTTCTCTGAACGTATTTATTTCAACATGGCTTCTCGTCAAAGAGACAGCGATGAAGAAGCGGAGCTTCTACCTTTAAAACGCTTTCGAAAAGTGAAAAGTCAAGCACAAGAAGAAGAACTTTTGCAAAAAGCTGTGCCAATTTCAACCCGTTACAAGAATAACTGGGCTGTGAATATTTTTGAAGAATGGAGGCAAGTAGAGAAAACAAAGTGGCAAGTTTGGAGTCTACCTCCATGGATGTCTCGCTAGAGAGCATTCAAAATTTGGATATTGAGGCATGGGAAACTATGCTAAGTTTACGATAGCAAATTGTTTTGAAATTTCATTAATATCTAAGTAAGTTGTTAAACGGAGTGTTGAGTATATTTGCAACTATTATTGATTATAGTTTATTGGTAATAACTTCTGAAATAAATGCTTGATGAATTAAATTTTCTGTTTTCATCTTTCTATATATTGACTTGATTCAATGCTTGGACTGAATTAATTTTGTTCCAGTCCCTGGACTGAATTAATTTTGACCCAGTTGTTGGTCGACTGAATTAATTTCTTTTGTTCCAATTCATCAGCCCCACCTCTTCCCTGCTGATATCAAAACCCTCCCCGGATTTAAGACACTTGACTTAGTTTCAAGATACATCATGTGACCAGGTACGAGGTAATCGATTGGCTAGTTACCTCATGAATAATTAAGAGTATGAGAAGAGGTGTCAAAAACCAATGCTGGAGGGTTAAGAGATCGCAAAGTAAAGCCAAAATCAACTCGAGCTTATGAACAGAAGGTGAATAAAGAGAGATGTGTTGTGCGTTTGTACGAAAAGTACCTCAGCTTATGGTAAGAAAGCGTTTTGATCATTTTAAAGTTCATGTGATATTTCTTTTAACAATACTTATTTATACATTTCTTTTACAGCCCTACTCCACAAGCCTGGAGAGCAGGGTACATTATATTTGACTCCGCTCAAGCGTCCCAAGCCAAACTGTTGGTATAGCTCGGTTCCTGTGGGCCATAATAAGTTGTGTGCTACCGTGAAAACAATTTGCGAAGCTTGTGGATTAAAGGGATACAGAACAAATCATTCTCTCCGTGCAACGGCAACGACACGTTTGTATGACGAGGGAGTAGATGAACAGCTTATCTGCGAGAAAACAGGCATGTAATGAGATTGCTGTAAACTTTTCTTGATTTTAATAGCTCTGTTTTTAATTTAAAATCAATTTTGTTAGGTCATCGGAGCAATGCAGTTCGAAGCTATAAGCGTACCTCTACAGACCAACAGATAATGGTTTCTGATGTTATACATGGCTGTGAAGTGAAAAAGGCTAAGCTTGAAGACCAACAAGTGGACGTAAATCACCCGGTAAAACAAGACGTCGCTGAACGTTTAGAGGATTTCAACAAAAAAGTAAATATCAATCTTAATTTCTATTTGTAGTAAGTCTTGGAGAATGAATGTTTGATAAATTCTGGAACGCAAGCTTTATTTCTTTTTATCATTATTATTTTGAATTCAAAATTCACTAGGCTTTCAATCTGTTCTCGCTGGTTAATTTTTCCCCAGTTTCTTGAGCTTCCTGTGTACGTTGTGTTTAAAGTGATTGGTTTACGAGCGCTCTCAGAGAAAACACAGCGCGTTTTCTTCTCTCCTTCATGCAATGTTTCTCGGAGAGCGCTTTGAAACCGACAATTTTAAACATATAACACAGGAACCCCAAGAAACGGAAAAAATTATCGAGCGAGACTGGGTGCAATCTAGTGAGCTCTTGAATTTTGAATTCAAGACCTATCCCGGGTATTGAATTCAGCCCCAAACTCCCCTGTTGACAATCAAAGCCGCCCCCGGCACGTCGCGGCCAACCACCCCCTAGCCTGCGTAGCGGCCCTCTGGTAGGGAATTTTGGGCTGGAGGAGATACCAGAGGGCAAATAACCAAAACGGCTGGAATATGATTTAGCTTCGTTTGGGCCAACACGAAAAGTTGAAAAATAAAGCTTTTACCAACACCAGTAGGTAAAGTGGCTAAAACATCTACTCCTTGCAATAAAGCGATAACTGCTTCTTTCTATTCTGGTTTTAGATTAAAAGAATCCTCTTTTCTCGCGTTTTTCAACTCTAAAATACATTCGTTTATAATACTTTCATACTCCTGTTCGCTATCTAACGCCGCCATATTGAAATAAAGTAAAGTGAGTATGACATGTGACATGCCGATGATTGATCCTAGCGGCTCGAACAATCAGATTCTACGATCAAATTCTGATCCGTAGGACTCAGGCGTTCAGTCAAATACACGGGGTTTCGTTGCAGGCCCTCCTTTCCCCCTCTCCCCTCTTCCCCAGTTCCCCTCCCCTTTCCTTTTTCCCTCCCCAGTCCCCTCTCCCTTCTCCTCCCGCCCAAAATTCCCTACCAGAGGGCCGCTACGCAGGCTAACCACCCCCCCCCCCCAAATGTACTATGGGCGCGTGGGTTCGAAATTTCAAAATGGCGTCTTGAAACGGCCGCAAAGAATCATGGTTTTCGTGTTTTGGTTTCTCAGTAAAATATACCCGTGATTTATGATAATTTGTGATGCCTGGGTGCTAGTATGTGACATGTTGGCGCCATTATCTAATTCTTGGAGATCTTCTCTTTCTACCAAATTTCGATCAAAAGCTTTTAAAAATATTTCCTCCTAAAATTGCTGGAAGATGTCATGATTGGGGCTATCGATGAAGACTTCGGTGATGAAAATAATAGGTGAGTTTTATTTAAAATGTTCAATTAAAATATCCTGAAAATCAAAATTTCAGTCCCATACGATTTTAGCCTAGGTCTTGTTTTACTGAATTGCGAAAAAATTATTGATTTATCTGTTAAATAAAAAAAAAGTTGCCAATGCTTTCAGAGATGGCTGTAATGTCTTGGGGGCTGGTAGAAAAAGGCGCTTCTCACTAGCCGACTTCCAAAGACAGAAGAAAAGGAAGATCGAGCTTGAGGTATCAAAAAGGGTCAAGATTGATGAGAAGATAATAAGCTTGCAAGCACAAGTGAACGAGAAAGCTAAAGTTGTAAAAGAACTTGATAAAGAATTGTGTAACTTACGTGAAAGAATCAGTCGAAAAAAGAGAAAGGTGAGTGATGATTATTGCCTAATTTCCATTCAAACTATTTATTTTCTCTTTATTGCCATTAAAAATGATTGTACATTGTCTTGAAATAAATATTTGGTATACATAAGTTATATAATGCATAAATTTGGTGCAGAAAAAGTGGTGAACTGAAATTTATTAACATAAGCATTGAAGCTCAGGTGGCCAAGCGATACAACGCTTGCCTCTTTCCGCTGTGACCCGGGTTTTGTTTTCCGGCCTAGCCAGTTTAGGGATTTTTCGCTGTTGTTCGTGTCATGTTTCAGACCTAGGTCTAGGTGCTCATTCCCTCTGTGTTCAACGTCTTTAGATGAGATAATGAACTGAGGTCTTTAACAAATGCATTCCGTCATTAAAAAATGATCTATCACTCTGTAATTCACTCTTCATATTGCAGATTGATGAGGTTGCATCACACCTAGAGGAAATTCCTGAAGCAACTACGATAAAATAGTCATGTTGCGTCAGCAGCTCAGTCACCACAAATTCCAGCGAAAAACTCGACCTCTCCCGAAATCAGGCCTACCTGAGAAAGAAGACGACCTTGTCAGTGCTCAAACCAATTCATTGTGGGTTTGATAACAGGAAAGACCTCCTTAAACCTGTCCTAGATGGTATGTGGACAACTTTGATTGGGGCCACAGGACCTGATCGCATGAGGAAATACATACAGACTTCTGAGACCTGCTCTAAACAAATAGTGCCTAAAATTGTAAATAAGGCTGTGAAGGATTATGAGTGCAGTGAGGAAAATAAAGATAGAAGCGTGCGCGTCCTGTATGATGGTGGTCTTCTTGCAAGTAGAAAGTACACTAAGATCAGAAATGGTGGTGATCAGAAGGGAGAAGGAAAAACTAAACCAGCTCAGTTCATGACAGGCTGCACAATCCCCAAGTATGCTCCTTACAAATCCTTGATTAGTTACATAAGGGATATTGACATTGGCCAGATTTTAGATCTAGAGACTTTAGCTCAAAAGCACTCACTGGAAACTGTACATGGTATGTACAGGGCTCTTGAGCCATTTCTTCTCTGTTTAGCTGATCATTACTTGTTACGGGACTCAAAAGTTCCATGCCTCCATTGGTTTAAAGGCAACAAGAATGTATTTTATGTAGCAGTTGGTGCTGATGGAGCACCCTTTGGTAGGGATGACACCGCAACTGGTAAGTACCTATTTTGAAAGAAATGTGAAAATATCACTAAAAAGCTGACAAAAAAGCTGATTTAAATTAGATGGTTATTCTAAAAAAGCTGATTTAAATTAGACATGGTTATTACAAAAAAGCTGATTTAAATTAGGTCATTCTAAAAAAGCTGATTTAAATTAGACATGGTCATTACAAAAAAGCTGATTTAAATTAGGTCATTCTAAAAAAGCTGATTTAAATTAGATGCTCACCATAAAAAAGCTGATTTAGATTAAGAACAGTCATTTTAAATTTGGCTTTAAAAAATAGAGACTTTAAACATTTAAAAGATTTCCTTGACCAATCAGAATCAATATCTTGAATTCAGGCCCCATAGGGGGCTTATTTTTTTAAAGTTTCATTCTTGTTATTTTTTGCCTCGCCCTGCCCCTTTCCTTTTGAGAGCTGCTATCTGGATGTTAAGAAAGTTCAAATAAACTTTTTTTTTCTTCAGCATATCTGGTGAGCTTTCTTAATATCCTAAGGAAAGTCCAAAGCTGTGATGAGAACCACCTTCTTTTGGGTGCAAACTGCCAGGAAGAACATCCCCTAATGATAAGATACACTAAGTGCTTGGTAGCAGAGATGGAGCAACTGGAGGGGAAACCATTGAAAACTCCAAATAATGTAAAGGTATCATTTAAGTTCCAACTCATCCCTGCTGATCAGCATTGGGTGGCCTCCATGTCAGGGGAGCTCAACAACGCTGCCACTTACTTTTCGTCATTTGCCAATGTGAATCAAAATTCTAAGATGACGATTGGTGGTTCAATCGGTAATTGTGGAAAGGCAACGTGGAGGCCTTGGGACTACAACACCCGACTTGAAGTTGCTAAGAAAGTGGAAAAATTCAAGGGCACCTCCAAGGGCCAAAAGAGAAGCGAGGTGACAAAATTCATCGCAGAAAACAAGTCACGATAAGAGTATATCCCTCCCCTAGGCAAGTACGTCAACTTAATCCTGGCAGAGCCCCTACATAACACCAATAATGCCTGGCAGCATTGGTTCCAACATTTATTGTTAATTGCTATGCAGTATACTGACCAGACCGAGCTCAAGCATGCAACAGCATTGAGTGACTTGCCAAGAACAGCAGTTTTGGCGTCATTCCTCGAGTGTTTGAAAGGAACTGCCAGATGCACCCGTCTCTACAATGCCATCAAAAGATGGTTCTCTGAGAAAAGAAACAAAGGTATCGAGTTTTCATATCGTTTCACAGGGTCAGAGACAAAGAATTGTTCACTGCATTCATCTTATCTCATGGAGCATTTGCTGAAGACACCAGGGCTTAATAATAGCACAATAGTTAAACTGCACAGTCTCCAGTTCATTGCAGTGAGGCTGCGCAACGCTGTTTCATTGTTCTCACGTGTCGAAATAACGGATACACAAGTAAAGGAACTGAAAAACGAATGCCAACAGTACTTTACTGCCATCACACTGCTACTGGGCAAAGTCAGTCCTACTGTATGGACACTTGGCTATGCAATTCCATATCACACTGAGAAGCTGTACAAAGATCTCAATTACAGCCTTGGTCTCAACTCCATGCAAGGCAGAGAAGCCAAACACATAAAACTTGCAAGTTATGTCAATAATACCTGTAACGTAAAGAGGGACCAGCGCTGGATGATAGTTTTTCGCCACGAGTTTGTTTCTCTCATTTGGCTGCGCGAGATGGACCCCCACCATGCCCCTGCTCCCAATCTCTGTGTGTCATACATACCAAAGAAAGTACAGGAAAATGACCCCATGACATGTCACTGTGGTCTCATCAAGTCTACAGCCACAGCAAAGGGCTGCAAAATCTCCACCAGCCACACAATGGCTATGATTACAGAGTCTGTAAAGCTAGGTAAGGTAACTGATGCACTCAGACTTTACAGCAATGCACAATAGCCAAACATAGTCAAAGAGTAATAGTCAAATAACAGGGATTTGTAAATATAGTAACATTTTTACGACATAAATACAGTATTTGGACAGGCATTATAAAAATGGTTTTGGTGAAAATGAAATTTTGGTCTGGCTCAAACAAAATTCAGCACAACAAAGCTATACACGGTGATTATAACTATACCCAAGCTGTGCTATTAAATTTTGTACCATGCCACTATCTGAGTCATTCTTATGTGTAGTTTGATTGGATATGATATGGTATGATACTGTATGGGCTATTTGCATACAAAGGCGATTAGGTCTATTGGTCAAAAGTTTACAGAATCTTTTCACCATTGAAAAATTCAGTTTGTCTTTGTGAGTCACTCATACATTCACTATTATGATTTAAATTTGTAGCTTTGTGAGTTACAAGTGCAAACAGATTTTTTCTTTTTCAGTGTGCCACCTAGAGCTTGTAATTGAATTGAATGTATTATTATATTGATTTCATTGTTACATTGACATCATTATCAGTCAAAAAATATATGCATTAGCTTTAAAGTTTGATATTCAATATTTTTAAGATTCAAAGTGAAAGCTTTAAGGAGGTTGATATTTAGCCAATGCTCTTTGAATCTTGAAATGTTTGAATGCTAAATTACTTATTGACTTATCTGAATGAATAATAAATGAATGAATAATGCATTCATTAAAAATATTTTTCATACATTAACTCTAAGGAAGGCATGTTTAAACATGTTTATTTGTAACAGCTTATAATCATAAAATGGGTATTAAAATAGTACTTAATATTTTTTTGGATGTCATATACATTTCTAATATTATAAAGCCTAGCGAACAACTGATGCATAAATTGTCCGTCAGTAGTAGAGTGCAAACAATACAACTATAAAATTCAAATTACCGAATATAGTGCTATATAACAATAAAAAACAATTCTAAAACAAACATCCATCTTATTCGTATTAAAAAACATTTGAATGACAATGTATGTGCACTATTTAGCTTGAGTTTGCATATTTTGATAGTTTCACAGCATACTGTAGCTTGAGTTTGCATATTTTGATAGTTTCACAGCATACTGTAGCTTGAGTTTGCATATTTTGATAGTTTCACAGCATACTGTAGCTTGAGTTTGCATATTTTGATAGTTTCACAACATCACATGTTTGTAGTTCCACAAAGTCTATGCTGAAAGTATTATTAAACCGTTCAGTGTTGAGGGAGGCCTGAGTCATTCCAGTGTCCATAGTGGAAACTAACTGTAAGTGTTTCAGTTGTTTTGTGGTAACGAATAACAAATGGCTTTGTTTTAGAAACTACGAGCTTTGTCGTCTTGAATTCACCCTCTTTTTTACATCCAATAGATTCTTTTGCAAATAATTCGCCGTCAATGTTCTGTCTATTTAATATATAAATTACCTTGCGAATATCTGTCACATCGAGATGAATGTAAGCATTTGTTTCGTTGATTTCGTGCCCAAATCCATTCTTGTTGATGACCGTGTTTAAAAGAACTTCAAACACTTCTGATGCGACATCAATGGAGAAATAGCCATGCCATGGATTACATGTGCTCGGTGTCTCCTTCAACCTTGACATAATGCGCTTGTGCATTTTACACAAAAGTTTTACGACCATTGGTCTGGTGTTTACATAACATTCCATTCCTCGAAACGCTGCATTGTCCTTGTGATATTTGGAGTCTAACAACTCACAATGGCTCGATAATTCTCTAAAATAAGAACCAATAGTGTTCAGGTGACTCACATTATCTGTCTCAGCAAAGAATTCTGACCTAATTGGCAATAAAGCTGGAATTATTTTCGAGGATGGTTTCTCGCCGCCAAAAGCATTTATGTCCGCCATCTTGGAAATACATTATACCCACAAGAACTTGCGTGCCCTAAGTAGTACATTTGGGAGGGTGGTTGGCGGCGACCAATCTCGTACCCAGAGCCCTTATTTCTTACTGCGCATGCTCGACGAAATAATTGGGCTCTGGAAAACTCCAATATTTCCTGTGCTGTGATTGGTTCTCGAGAACAAAGGAAGACACCGGAAGTAAAAATTACAGTACTAGGGAAAATAAACAAGATGGCGTCTCGAATTAAGTACACCAAAAAAGCGTGTAGGGCCGGATTTTTCAAAGTTTTGCCGGTTTCTTAATGGGAATTGTATTGATGTCCATCCATTAGGTATTTTCGGAGTTAATTTGATTGAAAACTATCTTCAAAACCTAATTTTCCAAGAGCAAATTCACATGCTCGTTGAACATTGTCCGCCATTTTGAATTTACCAAGTCTGTCATAATGCGCATGTGCGAGAAACCCAGAATCTGGGTCTTCCGGTTTGGAGTTTTCCAGAGCCCAAATATTTCGTCGAGCATGCGCAGTAAGAAATAAGGGCTCTGGGTACGAGATTGGGCGGCGACGTGCGCGGCTTTTAGAATGCAGGTATTCCTCTGATTTTCAAAACCTACATAAAACAATAGAATTGGGGCGTGTCTTGTTAATAATTCTAATGCAAAACCGAGCCCGTGCGTTTGAACTGGTTTAAAATATCAACTAAGCCCTAAATTCCATTGTTTCGATGCAAAACACGTAATAATAAATTATGAGAGTATACGGTGTATATGGACCGCGTGGCACTAATGAAATAGTTGAAGATATAAGAAGTAGAGAAATAAGAGAAAAATATCATATGCCCTTGGCAGGATTTGAACCCGCACGTCTTCGGTATTCTAGTCCGATGTGTTAACCACTACACTACAAGGACCAACCACGCTGGTAACGCAGCCAGAATATGAAATGTAGGGTATTCGTGAGGATCCCAGAGCGATATTTTTTCTCTATAGGTAAGTTGAACACCGTAAATGTACGCAGATAATAGACATTATAGTAAAGTAGAAATTATGCGTTCGGTGTGTATATAATGAAGTAGAGAAATAAGAGAAAAATATCATATGCCCTTGGCATCGGACTAGAATACCGAAGACGTGGGTTCAAATCCTGCCTGCGTACATTTACGGTGTTCAACTTACTTATAGAGAAAAAATATCGCTCTGGGATCCTCACGAATACCCTACATTTCATATTCTGGCTGCGTTACCAGCGTGGTTGGTCCTTGTAGTGTAGTGGTTAACACATCGGACTAGAATACCGAAGACGTGGGTTCAAATCCTGCCAAGGGCATATGATATTTTTCTCTTATTTCTCTACTTCATTATATACACACCGAACGCATAATTTCTACTTTGATATAAGAAGTAAGTTATAGTGCTTGGGAACGAGGTTATTCCGGGCGAAAGCCCTTGGAATTAAATTCGGAAAAATTAATTTCCGACCTCGCTGGGATACGAACCCACGACCTTCGGAATTGTACTACCGATGCTCTTCCAGCTGAGCTAGAGGTCAGACTGAGAGCAGGCCGGGGTGAAATAGATGTTAGGTCGCGGTAATTATGAATCAAAGATGAGAGTATATATGGACCGCGTGGCACTAATGAAATAGTTGAAGAAATTCGGAAATTAATTTTTCCGAATTTAATTCCAAGGGCTTTCGCCCGGAATAACCTCGTTCCCAAGCACTATAACTTACTTCTTATATCTTTAATAATAAATTATAACAGTAATGATGAAAAGGTAAATTATACACAGTGAAAAAGATGAAAAAACTTACTGACGTTTCGGACGCTAGTCCTTCGTCGGAGTAAAGGAGAAAGAGGTGGTAGAGAGGCGTGCATATAAGATAGAATAAGACAAAGGAAACCAATGAGAACAAGGTAGGCAAGGAAACAAAAACAAACAATTAAAATTAAAAATTAAAAGACAAAAGAAAAGGTTAGTTGAAAGCAAAGCGTTCATTAATCCCGTTGGGACTAAGAGTAGACAATAGGTGAATAAGCCGCATTTCTTTGGTCTTGCGACAATCATTATTGCCGTTAATCAAAGAAAGATACCACTCTACCACCTCTTTCTCTTTCACTCCGACGAAGGACTAGCGTCCGAAACGTCAGTAAGTTTTTTCATCTTTTTCACGGTGTATAATTTACCTTTTCATCATTACTGTTTCATTAGAAACACCAACGCAGCTCACACTAGTTTTTAGCTAGTTATATCTTCTTAATAATAAATTATAGTGAATTCAGAGAGATAGATTACTGTTGCTTTGTTCTTTTGCAAATAGAATGCGTACAATATATCCGTGTTTGCGCTCTATTGTTCCGATAGAACTAAAAATAATACTGTTTTCATACCTTGCGTTCTCTCGGGCAAGTATAAGGAAAAGTAATTAAAAACCTATCCCGGGTTTATAATTCAGTCCCGCTCTCCCCTGTTGATATCCATTCCGCCCCCGGCTTTAAGAATCTGGGGTTTCCGAAGAATCTAAGAATCTACATCAAACAATGGATTTAGGGTGTGGTTGATTTTTAATTAACGATGTAACCTTTAGCAAGGACCGTGCCTAACAGAGGGTGCCAATGAGGTTAGTAGTTAACTGACCATTGGCCAAAACAAATAGTAGTTAACTGACAAACAACCTAATATTAGGTAGTTAACAGTTTACTGCAGGAGGGAGGAGATAGCCAGCGTAGCGGCTCTCGGGGGACTGGGGAGGAAATAGTCAGGTGGCTTAACGTCGTGACCGTGACAAGAGTGATAAAAGCATGAAACTTGGCACACATTTAGATCATACCCAACAAAATCATATTAGAAGGGGTGCCCGAGTCAATCTGCCCCTGTTTCCGTTTTAGGGGGTTTTTAATTCTGAATAAAATCAAGATTTGGGCTTCCTGTGGTAAGATTTTTCTTTCATAGCCATTTGAATAATATCTAAGCAAAATCTTGTCTGTTATCTAATGTTGTTGTGCTTTGGTGTTACACATTATCATTTACTATGCTAATTTGATAGAATTTGTATTTCAAATGGAGTAAATAACGTACTGGTGCCCAGTCTTCGCTCGGTTCCTAACATGAACAGAGAATATATAGGAGCAAATAAAAAAATGATATATATATATGTATATATATAATAATAATAATAAATAGATAAGTATGTAAATAAATACTAAATGAAGGAATGAATGAACGAATAAAGAAAAATAGAAAAAAAAGAAAGAAAGAAAGAAAGAAAATTAGATTTTGCTCTCCGGACAGTCACATTTGCACATCGGTGTGCACTTGGGATTTTCTTTGGCGCATTTACAGCGTGAGCAGCGCTTCTTGCAGTGGCATTTGATGAGCTCCCTGCACACAGCAGACACTTGCGGAATTGTCATCCAAATTGGCTGCCACTGTTTGTTCTCTTCGTCTCTTGTCCATGAGAACTCGATTGGAGATGGAACAAGCTGAATGGAAAGTTCTGATGTTGTCTACAAGCCAGCCTGGAATACTGCCCTCCGGGCATGCTGCAGAAGTGCATCCTGTAACGTTAACAATTAAAGATGTAAGCTATAATATTTTATGTTGAAAATATTTTTGTGTACTCAAGAAGTAATCTCACAATCACAAAATATAACGTAAAATAAATATTTACTACACTAACAAGAATAGGTCTGCTCGGAATTAAATGGTTAAAAAAGCTTGATAGTCAATTTGATTAGTTCGTTAATTTAACTAACAATCTGCTATTAATACTGAGTTATACCTGTGTCGGAGGAATGTTGTCCAAGTCTCTTTTACGCTTCGAGAACAGCAACAGCCTGGCATCGTTCACGGACTCCAGTGGACTTGATCTGTCATACATTATGACTGTCAATCTCTCTAGCTTTTGGAAATTCTCTGACGAGACACTCAGTTCCTGAAAGGGATGAGTTGCTATGTGCTCCAAAAAAGGCGTTACCTGACTGGCATAATTCCCAAGCTTTCCATGCTGTAGTTTTTTCCGATACCACCAGAACTGTGAAGTACAATCACACCCAGTGAATGCGTGGAAGACTGGTGTTCCACATTGCCATTTCTAAATGAAGTCTACCGAACATGCATATGACTACAAAACGATCTTCTCCATATTCAAGTGGCCACTTCGACTGAATAGATTTTGCAAGGGGAAACAAGGGCTGATCAAAAGTAATGCCAGGTACTTGTCCAGGGTTAAGGAAGGTTGTTGTTTCTCTCAGTACGTCCATACCATGCTTTATCATTGCAAGTGTATCTGACTTTTCATGGAACAGAGGAAGAAGCGCTGTTATTGCAGACAGGTCGTTTGTTGGTTGCTGAATTCTAGAGTGATAAGCAGCCCATGCGATAGCATCTTCGGCACTTACATCATCACAGCTGAGTTTTGCGATGTCAATGTATTCATTCCCTTGAAGTGGTATTAAGTCACGAGCTGGTACCAAAATTGAACTTGTGTTTAATGCGACAGCTGGAACCGTTATATAGCTTTCTGGTAATTCTTGTTGTTTTGTTTCATGTGGAGGAATTACCGATGGTGGCCTATTTTCGCCTGGAACATCTTCGGTTGGAAACTGAAAGATACTGATACCAGTTCCGTGAAATGAGGAAACTGACGTCGTAGAGCTGGGATTATGGTCTAGGTTATCAAGAGCACCTACCGAAAATATCCCTTTCCTTAAGCAAGCAGGCGCTACACAACCGTCTTCTTTGTGGCGCTCGCAGAGAGACGTCGCTAGCCAGTCTTCTATCTGCATAATACGATCATAAGATCATAAGATAACTTTGAAGTCTCTCGGTATGTACAAAGAAGACAGCTCAGAGAGTTTAAACATATGAGTTCCATTTTCTATACATTGTTCAATGTACTCAACCAGTTCAACAAATGCTATCGACTCATCCATCCGTGCATCGTCTATTCCTTCACTTGACTCTTGCGCTCTCTTTGCATTACAAAGTGACCTATGACGATTTTTTAAAGATACAAGACATTTCAAATGATATTTTGCTTCGATTGCAATTAAATCTCCATTAGACATACGACCTAACAATGCAAAATCTTCAAGGTCGACGGCCATTTGACGGAAACGTTTATCGGTTTCCAGCATGCAAAAGCAGTGCAGCTTTTCATTTTCCTCTCCTCCTTTGCAAAACAAGCATGACAAACGATCTTCAGAGACAGCCTGACGTTTTCTGCTTCATTGAGGGAGTCTTTCTTCCTCATCGACTTTGTCTTTGCTTCGTTTTCGTTCGTCACGCTCTTGAGATTTCTTTAGTTTTGAAATACTAAACTTCAAATGGCAAGACTTGTGCCAAGAAGCTTTGTTGCATATTAGACATTCAACATCAATATTTTCTTCAAACTTAAGCTTAATGGGCAGTGTGTTTGCCTCCCTAAATCTGTTGACGTTTTCAAGGAAAGTCGAGTATGCTTGGCAGTTAGCTTCATATGATCCATGGCTATTCAAAGGACATTTCAGTACTTCTTTTGTTACCTCCTGACAAATAATGCACTTTTGCCAATCAATATTGATGACATGCCAGATAAAGCTCCTAAAAATAATTGCTGTCGAATTTCATTGCATTATAAAGAAGTAAAAATCTAACATAAAAAATATAGCAAAATTATGAAACATTTTGCGATCCTTTTTCAAAGAAGTGCCTAGGGCAACTCGAAATATTTCAGAACTTGGCATAATATTCAAAATGGCAGACGTAAAACTGGACTTTTAGTATCAAAACTAGACCAATGAGCATTTCAAGCAACAAAACAAAGAAAAATTTTTGCATGCAAATGTAAGCAAAAATGTAGCATCCCTTTAGAACCATATTTTACACTTTTGAAGGCAAAATTTTGTTTAAAAAATGGTTTCTTATATGATACATAAAAGTTTATATATTTGATATAAATAGCACAAATAGTCGTTCATTTGAAACTAGTTTCAGATAAAATCGATCAAAACAACTTCGTGATATGATTTTCCCCCTTGCGTTAAAAAGTGCTTACGTCATAGGAGTTTAACGTCAAATTTTTTTTTTCGGATTCCAGTGGCCTCTTGGGTGATGTAAATGACTGGCACAATTTGAAAAAGAAAAAAATTTTTTTTCGCAATTACGTAGGCACCAACCTTAAAAAACATTTGAGCAATTGTTTAATTTAGAATATAACAATCATCATTTGCCTTTCACAAAGTGAGGTGAAATTTAAATACTGAAAGTCATATTTGTATATATAGTTCAGACCTCAGTTTAAAATGGCAATTTTGAGGATCTTCATTAATATCTTCCTCTTGTATGACCTGTATTTTGACTCTGTTGGTGGTTTATTTTCTCAAGACCACTATCACATTGTACAGGTGATAATGGCAATCATCCGCTATGCCATGTTTTAACCTGTTTCATTTTTCAAAATTCTTTATTTGGGCCATGCAAAGTCCCATTTCTGGACTCTCAAAAAAACACTATTCTACAGAATAACTGTAGCGGCGTATAGGTTAACACGCGAGTTGCCGAACTCGCACAGCAAATAACCTCGGTTTTGTCACTATGTTTTTATTCACTGAGAGGTCGACTGAAATACAATTATGAATAGCACAATGAATATTACAGTCCACTGGTTACACTTGATTATTATAAGGATGGCATTATAAGGTAGTACGACAACTAAGTTCCACTAACAACATAATGTCTCTAATCATAGCCTATTAGAAATAGTCTTATTAACTACTAAAGGCTATAGAATAGCGATAAGGAATCACATGGTGCTGGCTAAGTGTGTATACAATCAATAGATATGAATGGTTGAACAATACGTAGAGATAAAAAGGGGAATTACATACCAACATTCGCGGCTAAATCGGCTGTTACATGTTCGTATCAAGACTTGTGTAAACTAAACTAATGAGGCACTCACGTGAGCGAAATGAAATGATGCGTGTCTACGGTACGTGATACAAGTCTGTGATGCGTGTCTACGGTAACAATAATTATATGCTGAAGAGAGATGTGCTGTCATACAGACGCACAAAAAAAAAACACAAGATAAATTATGTGTTATTGAAAGTGAATAGCAAGTATCCTGCCAATCGTAAGAAGTCCTTCAAAACTATAAAAAGCCAGTGCAAAGACATAGCTGGCAATGGTGTTGATCCTGTTCCATGGTTCTGCAGACCGTACGAGATTCCAGCATGCATTCAAATTTTCATAAGATGTGTACAATTTGCCTTGCCTTTGATGTGTTTTATATCTTTTGTTGTTACAACGATGTGTGTGTGTTATTGTAGTACATTTGTTGCCAATATTTTTCAATCTTCTATTTTTCCCCAAGATTCTCTTTATATAATATTTTATGGTAGTATGGGTGTATATTTCTTGCTCTTTGAGTTTTGAACAATTACTTCTTATATTGTTCAACTCGACTTCTATATCTTAGTTGAAGAGGTACTCAGTAAATTATTAATTCCTAGTATGGTCATCTTAAAGCTTATAGCTTTTTTTCTTGAACCTCCTTATAAATGTATACTGAATGTTAACCCTGAATATAATAATTGTGTGTACAATTGCATTAACCAATGGACATCTAAATTCTAAACCTACTCTAGTATGTTTAATGATGTTGTGTTTCTCACTTTTTCACAACTGTTTTTCTTATTAGCAACATTGATCCACATGTAAATTGTATTTTGCCTTTTCTATCCAATTGGATTTTTCATCTGCCACCATTTTTACTGATCTGCATTTTTTTCTTGAGCATTTTAATCCTTCCTTACTCTTTCCTAATGCTTGGTTTTGCTTTCATTGTCTTGGTGTTGGGTGAGGTATCTGATTTTGTTACATGTACCACACCTTCTCCAATAGACATTTTCCCAACTTCATTGATACATTTAATTTATGCTTCTCTGGGTATATACCCATGTTTAAAACTTTTTGATTTGGATCACAGCAATTTTTTTCGATTTTTTCCAATTAAGTGTAACAAATCATCATCAAAGAAAACTTTTTTTTCGTATGACATGCAAGGGAAAATGCACCTCTTGAAATGCTCACCTCAGTCATCTGTTAACGATCTTCGTTACATGCTTAATAAAAAACTGAGCATTTGCAATGAACAGTACTGATTGTCTTGTGGAAGGAAGCAATTATCTGATTTGGATGTGTTGGATAGTTCAATGTCAGACACAATATTTGTTAATGGAAGGCTTTTTGAAGGATTAAGTTGGAAAGAAGTGTCATTTTACCTCCCATTGCATTTTTCTACATTTTCAAATACAGATTATTCAGCTTACACTATAAGTGTACTTGGTAAATCTGTAGAAACTGGAAAGCTACCACAATTTCTTTTTCATTCATTTAACTTCTCTTCTGTTCTAAGTCTTATTCTGAAAAAAATCAATGATGTTTCATTGTGCACAGAACTTGCTGATGAAGACCTTGCACTACAAAACCTGACCTGCAACAATGAATCAATGAAACAGTCTTTTTACTTGCAACGCAAGTGGGGCTTATTGCCTGATGAAGGAAATAACCTCAATTAAAAACGTGTTTCAGAAGCATCAACTGTGATTATATTATTTCAGCCGAAACACGTTTAAGATGTCCTAATTAATGTCAAGAGCTTCTACGATTATTTTGTGGCCGAAAAAAAAAACTTCTTCTTTTGAATCTCGCACTGCTCATGATTCTCACACAAAACTTGACAGTCTCTCATATGAAGAACTTAAAGTAAGGACAAAAAATTTACACAAGATAGTCACTGCTACTATACTCAACAACAGAAAAGAAGATTTTTGTATTTATATCAAAAAGAAAAGGAAATACTGATTTCTCCCACAAGAAACTTTCATCCTACTTTCTCTGGCCTAGCAAAAATAGTTGACATTGCAATCGAAAATCAGTGGCTAACTGAAAACTCTATTTTGCATTCACTTCTTCATGACACACTCATTTCACTCAAACTTCAAGAAGAGTAATTCTTACGAAGTGGGAAGTTTACAACGGACAAAAACAAGCCTCATCCTAAAGGGATGAGATTCAGTCATCTAGTTATTAAATGGAGTTGCAAAATAGCTGGTAAATGCCATAAGAAGGGTTACGAAGCAGTGAGAGAAGTCCTTCCTATACCATCATGTGAAACAACTAAACAATATAGACAATCTCGTAGTACCACCACCCCTATTTCAAAAACAAATCTTCAACTAATGGTCCAGGAAATGGAAAGGAGAAGTTGTAAAGGCATTGGCGGCATTCACTGGGACGAAATGACAATCAAAGAGGGTATTGTATTGTGTAAAAGAACTGGCAAGGTTGTTGGCTTTGAGGATGAAGGCATAGCTGATAATTATAATGTAAAGCCTGAAGAGTTAACCTTCAATGAAAATGATAGTGAAAACTCATGCCACTCTAGTTCAGATTCTTTTTCAGATGACTCTCTCAATTATGAAGAGCAAAACAACCCATTTGAAGAGACTTGTAATAGTAGGAAAGCAAAGTTAATTTGTCAGTTCTTTTTATCGTCATTGGAGGGTGATTTTTTATGGCCAGTTGCTTCTTTCCCTCTTCAAAAAATAAATCACCAAGTTCTTTCCTCTTTAATATGGCAGGTTTGTGAAGCTCTTGGTAATTTACATCTTAAAGACCAAAACAAAATACGAGTCCCTTATGGAGTATGTGATGGTGCAACTTCTTCTCATGCTTTTTTCTCACTTTCAGAAGCTCAAAACTGGGTAACATATAATCCTTATAATTATAACAAACCAATTTGGTGGTTATCAGATTATCCACATATGATTAAAAAACTAAGGAATTTCATTGTTGATCCTGAAAAGAGACTGAGTTTGAATGGAAATAAAATAAACATAGAACACTTGATTGATGTAGTGGAAAGTAGACTAACAAAAGTGAAATGGAAACATATTAAATTAACTATGAGGACAAAAATGAGTGTTAAACGTGAAGTAACGTTGTGCTCTTCTGATGTGGCAATTGATATCTTTGAAGGTTCTTTTCCTGCTGAGGATACGATTTTAACGAGAAATTACATCCAAAATTGTCACCGCCTTTTTCAATTCTTTAATGACAGTTCTGGGGTTAATCCCTGTTGCTATAGGGAACTAATTCAAATTATGTTATGGTTTGATAACTGGTATGATGAGGTAAATAAGAGCTACATTCCTAATCCAGCAGGGAAAAGGGAACACTGGAAAACATTCATACCAAGGATAAGCCATAAAGACCTTCAAAGAACAATCAGAGCATTTCTTGGCATTGTGCAATATGTACAACTATATAATCCAGATATTCAAATAATTCCTAAAACTATGTGCCAAGATGATGTAGAAAATTATTTTTTCCTTCAAAGAGCTAGAATTGCAGGAGGGAAAGCAACATATTTGCAATTCTTTGAGTCATCAGCTTCCTTGACTAAAGAAATGCTCATTTCTTCAGAAATGAAAGATCTAACTGGCACAATTGGCTCATATGATCAGGCTTCCCTCCTTAACATTGCTGCAATTCCTCTTTGTAAACATAATTCTTCTAACAAGACACTCAATGAGAAGTGTGATGCACCTGAGTGGTTGCACGCCTTTCGAATTTCAAGTTTTTTTAGTTCATTTTTACAGTATTTTATCGTTTTATTTGTGTTTTTTTTACTGGCACCTGTACGTTTATTATGTTGCTCATCGAGCCTATGGGTTCTTGGAGTCATTTTGGATGTTTTACTACAACTTCTGCTGTGATACCTACATCAGTACTGGATCATCGATACTCCCATTATTATTATTCTTCATACATGAAGGCAATCAACCAGTTTGTTTCCCAGCACAAGCTGCTACCAATCGGAGACTTTCATCTGAGGTTTACACATCTATCAAGAACCTTGGTATTCAACGAAATCGACGTGGTTCTAGGAAAAAGCTGGTTTCTTCGGTCTCAGTGATTCCTACGCGGATTTCTAGTGATGAATCTAATTATTATTCAAGAATCAGACTTGAACTTTCGTTTTGCTAATTTCAACAATTTAACTTTTGTGTCTTGTCATGATGATAAACAGATGATTCCAGTGAGGATAATTATTCATCACCAATACTCTCGGGAGATTACACCTGTTGTTAATGCAAATAGTTTCTCTATGTCTACACGTTCCACTGCTCCTGAATTCAAGCATAACTCTTTGGAACTTTGCTTACTTAACTCAAGATCTGTCAGAAACAAAGCGCTGCTGATTAATGACTTTGTAAATGACTGTACCATCGATATCATGGCTATCACTGAAACGTGGCTCAATTCTGCTGTGCTAGTTTTAAAAATAGACTTAAGACATTTATTTTCTCTTTTTCTTAATAATAAGAAGTATATTTAAAGACTACGCGATTTAGTTTTATTTTATATATTGCAATTATTAATTAGTTTTATCTCTTAAATATTTACATTTTATTCATAATCAATAGGTAAGCATCTTGTAACTATTGTAAATATTCTATTGTAATTTTTTGTGAAGCGCCTTGGACAATTTTGGAGATGAGCGCTATATAAATAAATAATATTATTATTATTAATATTATTATTATGAGAAGGAGGGCTGGCCTACAATTGACACAAGTGTGATTGATTCCAAAAATGTCTTTACATGGGATTACAAATTAGATGAATTTCATGATGCTGCTGATAAACTACAGCTTACACGACATGTAAAACAAACAACAGAGTATCTCGATTTTTATTCTCCTACGACTCTCCTCCACTCCTCTCAACCTATTCTTACAGCATTGCGTGCAAAATCAAATGAGCCTCATGTTGTTGTTCTCTTCGTTGCTCAGCACCTTGACTACCATTTAAGGTCAAATTGTTTTTTGTAATAGCTGGTCCTCTGAATCATTAAATAGTGCTCTTCTAAGCCTTAAGGAAGACACTACTTTACTATTTAATAGGATACATTTGTTGAGAAATATGAACCTATCTGAAAATCTAATCAATTCTTCATCAGAGGTCATGTCATCTTTTGTGCAAACATTTTGTCAACGAAGATGTGTACTATACGTAGCAAAAGATGGATTGGCACCACAACATGATACTGATAAGTCAGCAGTCAGGCAAATGCTAAAGCAATTTGAAGGGAAAGCCAAATTAAAATCAAAAGGCACTAATAACAAATCCACTGATGTATGTTATCGCTGTAATATGCAAGGCCACTGGGCATCAAAATGTCCTAAAGGCCACGAGCCTGAATGGATCGCAAAACAACAATGCTTTTCTTGTTATCAAATTGGTCACCTAAAATCTGATTGTACAAATAAGAATAAGATAAAACAATCAACACTCACAAATCCCCCACTGCCGAAGAGGGCATGGTATTATCCTGGTTTAACTCTTCCTAATTTGATTACCACTCTGGACTCTTGTGATCTCAACAATTTTAAATGCTACGGCACCTCTTTCTCCTTCTGACAATCTCACAGAACCTAGATTTTGTAAACAAAAAAGTAAAAAATGGTTCGATGCAATAAAAGGAAAGATAAATGGTAGTAAGGCTGCTACTGCCCTTGGTTGGTATGGAAAAACTGCTATGATTGACTACTGGAGAGAGTTAATTACATGATACATTACTAGGAAACCCTATCGAAAAAGAGGAACAGGAAAATCTGGCAATGTTATGGGGGTCAATCAATGAAGAAAGTGCACTAATGTTACATACTTGAATAGTTTTTCTCTATAAATCACAAGGAAGACATTGTCAAGGAAACTGGTGTTTGGTTCCTAACTGACACTAATGGTAAAGATTGGCTGGCATCCTCACCTGATGGGCTTATTGAAAAAAAATGCGATCATGGAAAACTTACTGCGGCAATAGAAATGAAGTGTCCATTTATGGGTGACAAACCTGTACCATACAGACAAGATTGTATCAATCATATGCCACAAGTAATGCTTGAAATGCTATGCACTTCCACTAATTCATGTCCCTATATCGTGTGGACTCCTGTGGGAATGAAAATTTTTCTTATCGAAAGAAATAATGAATATTTGAAATTGCTTCAAAGTTATCTATATGAGTTTTGGACAATGGCTGATAGTGAAAACAGAGCCTGAGTGGTATTCTGATGTTTCTGGTCTTTATGAAAGAAGTAAAGAAATATCAAAAAACTGTATTTGTATATATACAAAAGCAGGTAAATCATTAGTTGTTCCCCAGGTACTAAAAAACAAAAACCTCTCTCTTTTTTCTAATATGAAAAATAATTCTACTTGTATAGTTAAACAAGCACGGAGATGCAAAGGCTGCAAAGAAGAGGAATGGAAATGTAAACTAAATCCTTGTGATCTTTGACCAAAAAATAAATCTACTATCTCTGTCACCAATACCAGTCTTATAAACATGGCTCTAAAGGAATACACAACAGCTGTCACTAGCACACATTTCTTGAATTAACATATCATGCCTGTAAACGCCAATTTCATTTGAGATTTTTAAAACAAACAAAAGTTTAACATCCTTGATTGAGGCATTTTCTTTGAGGGAAAAGGGGGATTTTCATGAAAGCAAAATGAAGCTATGGAGGTGGCTTCAAGACCATACACAAAATGGCCATACATATTATGCAATTGGAAAGCAATCCTCTTTAGAATCAATTCTCTTCCGAATTCTTGAGAAATGCCATAATGATGTAAAGACTAACTTTGTACTTGAAACATTGCAAACAACAAAATGTATGCTGAATAATTCCCACAATTCATTAAGAAATATTATTCACTGTTTTTCCTATTAGTGGTGACGATGCTACCAGTAACCATCACTTATCTAATGGCTCTGACTTTGACATAATACAAGTCATTGAACACAAACTAAACTTATCCACTGTCTCAAAGTGTTCAAATTCAGCAAAGGAGAAATTTGTAACTATTTCTGACAATGAATGCATTCTTGTTGCATGAGGAGCCTAAAACATGCAAAGCTAATACTTTTAAAACATCACAAGTCACAAATAGTCCTGAAATATTTTTTCTAAACTACCTTACAAATCCTGGCAGTAAATGTCCTCAGTTGATTGAAAATACAAATAAATCCACTGAAGTTAAAGTTGTCGTCAATAACTATACCTCCAGATTGTCTGACATTGTTTATTTGAAGTCAAACCACTTTTGGTGTGAAATTTACTCAACCCCCAAAAAATCATAAAAGTGGTTGGTATGTGTACAATGGTCTATGGAATAATGGGAAAGCAACGTATGTTGGGGCCAATCCATTGTTTCATGAAAGAGAAAATCTGCATTTATTCATTGTTTGAAAAACTAAAAACACAAGATATCAGTTTAAATTTTGGCAATTGTTTATACCAACCTCTTTATAAGTGTAACACTGACATATTGCAGGAAATTATTTCTCAACACCATTTTAAGCTATCTCTTCCAGACAATAAGGTAAAGTCTGAAAACATAAAGAAAATCCTGCAATATCACAATGTACAAACTGAGTCTCACATGTAATTTGATGACCTTAAACATTAAGCTTGTGAAATGTTGTAATACAACAACTGCAACTCCAGTTTGCTTTGTATCTGAGTCTGAAATTGCAGCTATCTATACAGCCCCAGATACATCTACTGATGATCACACAAATTCTGTACCCTCTACTAGTACTGAAGGCTCTTTCAAGCGTAGTGCCATAACATCAAATAAAGGTGGATATATACCAGAACGACACAAGACAAAATAGCGGCGTAATTTCATACAAAAACAGGAACCTACATGTGGAGCAACAGAAATATAAGTGACTCTGATGACAGCAGATAACTTTATGTTGAGCCTAGAGGAATGTTAAATTGAAGTTTATAGCAATCCCTAAAGCATTCAAACGACTTACAAAATCACATACCTTCACACAAACGACTCCTGCCGGACATTTGACACCGGTAATAGTATACCACAGGAAACCCAATACTCGTAGAAATATTTTATTTGCTGAGGCGGGTAGAGGCTGTTGTTGTTGGAAGAGATTTTCATGAAATTCAAGGAAAGGTTAGAAATGATATGGATAGGTATTAAAAAATTCCAATTTCATTTGGGAGTTAGTTGTTCCCTGACTCTGATCACCCCAGAGGTTGTTTCAGGGTTTGATCACTATGATTTGCAAGCTAGCCGTGCACTGACTTAGTTCACCCCAGAGGTTATTTCCGAGTTTGATTTACAATAGTGTTTGCTGTGCCCCGATGTTGATCAGCCCAGAGGTTGTTTAAGGGTTCGATCTGTGAGTTAGCCGTGCCCTGACTTAGTTCACCCCAGAGGTTATTTCCGAGTTTGATTTACAATAGTGTTTGCTGTGCCCTGATGTTGATCAGCCCAGAGGTTGTTTAAGGGTTCGATCTGTGAGTTAGCCGTGCACTGACTTAAATCAGCCCAGAGGTTGTTTAAGGGTTCGATCTGTGAGTTAGCCGTGCCCTGACTTAAATCAGCCCAGGAGGTTGTTTAAGGGTTCGATCTGTGAGTTAGCCATACACTTGTTAAATTACGTTTCACTCCGGTATATCGAACAGGAATAGTACAACGAGTATAGCACAGTCACAAGCTTTAATCATAAGATCAATTGAATTCTAACCAACACACACACTAGAAAATGTAATATGATATTGAGATTATGTCATGTGTACCGTACGTGATACATGCATAATGCAACACCCCCCCTTTTGCAAGGCAAATGGCTACGAGGACAATGAACAAAACTAAATGATGAAAAACGCTTAAGACCTAACGTAACTGTCACAACTTATAAAAAATTATGAGTTCAATCTAGCTTAATTATCTGTAATGTCTTCGTTATTAATGTGGATTTGTAGATCAGATATTAAGGCACTGTCTCTGATTAAAAAAATTGTCAATCTTGGAATTTACGGCACATAGTCACTCAGATAAGCAGGCGTTCTCTTTGTTCTCTGCGGGCGTGAGGGTGCTGTGGGTTCGTCGGGGTAGGTAGGTGTGCTGACTTTATTCTGTGGTGTTGGCGTCGTGGCACCAGGGAGAGGCGCTGCTGTTTCCGCTGTCCCCTCTGTCACCACCTGTTCAGGTGTAACTGCCTTCTCGGATGTCTTCTTGAGGTGACCTCGGTTTCTGCAGCATGAGTCCCCTTCTGGTGTCTCCACAATATACGACCGCTCATCTAACCGCTCCGTTACGGTGGCTTTCTTCCAAGTCCTTTTCCCGAGCTGGAACGGTTTCATCCGCACGGTGTCGCCTTCTCCTAGTGTTGGTAGATTTCTCGCTGATCGGTTGTAGTACTTTGTCTGTTGCTTCTGGCGTCTCTTTAGATCTTTGATTTCCGTCTCAGGGAACACTACTCTGGGTTGTAGAAGCTGTTTCGTTGTCGGCAGCAATGTCCTGGTCCGTCTGTTCAGCAGCCTTTGGGCTGGACTCGATTCCATCCTTTGAGTTGGTGTATTTCTGTAGTCCATCAGCGCGATGTAGGGATCTGTTTTAGCGTTGATAGCCTTACGCAGAAGTCTCTTTGCTGTCTTTACGGCTGACTCGGCCTTACCGTTGGCCTTGCTGTTACCCGGACTGCTTGTCCTGTGGACAAAGTCCCACTGACTTGCAAACTCTGCAAATTCTTCGGAGATGAACTGAGGTCCATTGTCACTAATCACACGCTCCGAACATCCATAGCGGGCGAAGTGATTCTTGAGCTTTAATATGGCGGTGTGGGCTCGGCTGTTTGGAAGCCGGTCAATCTCGAAAAAGTTACTGTAATAGTCCGTTGTGATTAGGTACTCTTTTTCCGTCGAGTGTGATCAAGTCTGCCCCAATCTGCTCCCAAGGGCGCGGTATAGTAATCTCGTGGGGCATAAGTGGTTCTTTCTGTGATGTTGCCTCATAATAATAATAATAATAATAATAATAATAATAATAATAATAACAATAATAATAATAATAATAATAATAACTTTATTTAATTAAGTCTCTATCTTCTAGCCGGGCACAAGTACCCTACTAATCGGGGAGACTATAACGTAATACTAGAAATGTAAATGATAATATAAATAGTAAATAAAATTTAAATTTAAATATAAATATGATTCCGTTAAATAAATAAATAAATAAATAAATAAATAAATAAATAAATAAATAAATAATAATGAATGAATGAATGAATGAATGAATGAATGAATGAATGAATGAATGAATGAATGAATGAATGAATGAATATGAATGAATGAATGAATGAATGAATGAATGAATGAATGAATGAATGAATGAATGAATGAATGATGAATGAATGAATGAATGAATGAATGAATGAATGAATGAATGAATGAATGATGAATGAATGAATGAATGAATGAATGAATGAATGAATGAATGAATGAATGAATGAATGAATGAATGAATGAATGAATGAATGAATGAATGAATGAATGAATGAATGAATGAATGAATGAATGAATGAATGAATGAATGAATGAATGAATGAATGAATGAATGAATGAATGAATGAATGAATGAATGAATGAATGAATGAATGAATGAATGAATGAATGAATGAATGAATGAATGAATGAATGAATGAATGAATGAATGAATGAATGAATGAATGAATGAATGAATGAATGAATGAATGAATGAATGAATGAATGAATGAATGAATGAATGAATGAATGAATGAATGAATGAATGAATGAATGAATGAATGAATGAATGAATGAATGAATGAATGAATGAATGAATGAATGAATGAATGAATGAATGAATGAATGAATGAATGAATGAATGAATGAATGAATGAATGAATGAATGAATGAATGAATGAATGAATGAATGAATGAATGAATGAATGAATGAATGAATGAATGAATGAATGAATGAATGAATGAATGAATGAATGAATGAATGAATGAATGAATGAATGAATGAATGAATGAATGAATGAATGAATGAATGAATGAATGAATGAATGAATGAATGAATGAATGAATGAATGAATGAATGAATGAATGAATGAATGAATGAATGAATGAATGAATGAATGAATGAATGAATGAATGAATGAATGAATGAATGAATGAATGAATGAATGAATGAATGAATGAATGAATGAATGAATGAATGAATGAATGAATGAATGAATGAATGAATGAATGAATGAATGAATGAATGAATGAATGAATGAATGAATGAATGAATGAATGAATGAAGGAATGAATGAATGAAGAATGAATGAAGGAATGAATGAATGAATGAATGAATGAAATGAATGAATGAATGAATGAATGAATGAATGAAGAATGATGAATGAATGAATGAATGAATGAAATACTAATGAATGAATATGAATAAATAATAATAAATAAATGAAAAAAAATAAATGAAAAAATAATGACAAAAAAAATAAATGAAAAAAAAATATGAAAAAAAATAATGAAAAAAAATAAAAAAATAAAAAATAAAAAAATAAAAATAAAAAATAAAATAAAAAATAATAAAAAATAAAAAATAAAAAAATAAAAAAATAAAAAATAAAAAATAAAAAAATAAAAAAATAAAAAAATAAAAAATATATATATATATATATAACCTGTTTTTTAAAAAGGTCACTATGCTGGAATGCCCTTTCCCCTCCAGAACTTACTCTTCACTCTTGGTCCATGACTTGCCCGAAAGAGCCTAGGGTGTCACGAATTCAGTTTGATTTTAGAATTCCAAACCTACTCTGAGCCATTCGAGTGAAGTTAAGGCTGAAGGGGTTTCCTCTAGAGCTTAGTTTTTGAAATTCATGTCTGAATTTTTCACTTTTTACCCAGAATAGATGATTTTCGATCAGTAAATTTGCATGAATAAGCCGATTGGGCCATGCATGGCTGGCCAAAAACAATAATTGGTGCCTTTCTGTGGTTTGCAGCTATTTAAGTATTCTAGTTTGGTTGTTGGTCTTCAAGCATTTGCATGCTATGCCATTTGATTTAGGAAACATTGCACTTTTTCAAAGGCATAGAATCAGATCAGCCAAGCCTAGTTTTGACGTCAACGCTTTCCCACTGCCTCTGCAAAGCGTTCCAAATTCAGAGCCAAGCTTAGCTTAAGGCTTTAATTTGTTTTGTTGTATTTTTGTTATTCTCCCAGGCCCAAAACTTAGTCAGTGCATGCATGCACACCTGACAAACTGACAAGATTATTAAGGTAAGAGAGGGGAGGGGGTGGGGATGGCGAGGTGAAGGGAAAGAGTGACGGAGCTAGGGGTGTGCACAAACCGCTAAAACAGAAATTGACCTTTTACTAGCAAAGCATTCCAGTGTGAAATTCAGACCCCCTATATGTTCTGATGTTAGGGGGGGTGGTGGGGGGGGGGGGGGGTACCTTTTCATAAAGGGCGAGATTATAAGTTTTTACTAAGTGTTAGACAGTAGAGTAAAACTGACGAGTTTGAAAATGGGCATTAAAGGTGTTGATGTGTTCATAGTTAAACGACATTTTTCCTTAATATTTGTCAATAACAGTTTTGTAATAACTGTTCTTTTGTTATTGTTTGTTAATTTTATGGACAGCGCATGCAAAATTATTAACAGTTAACTTATAATTGACTTATTATAATTGAACTATTTAATAATAAATTGAGCAAGAAAATATGTTAAGTTAGGAAAGACAGGAAAACATATTTTGACTTTTTCGATATTGCTAAAGTGTATGATGATGTTGATCGAACCGGTTATAAGCGACTAAAAATTTCAAGCTACAATTAAAAAATGTATAAAAGAGAACCGCAGAGCTGAGGCGTCCCTTCTGTCCTTCGGTGTACGAATTACGCAAGAAATGTTCTAGCCGAAGCATCAGGGGAGAGACCAGCCGGCCCCCAGACCATATCGGCTAATCCCTTGCATCTCTGCCACGCACGGAATCGGTTGAGAGAATAACATCAAAAAGGCTAGTCTATCTGGTGCATTGTTTTCGCGGGCTATTGTTATGCTGATGACGTAAAAGAACTGTGGTCCAGTGGTATAAACTTAGGCATCGAAGCTACTGAGTCAAGCCCGAACGAGGAGAGTTAGCATTTGGATGGGTGACCTCACCATTATGTCTACTCAAAAAAAGTTTTGATCCTAAATTTTCATAACTGGCTATTAAGCAAAATAACTTTTCCAACAGACGAGAATGGCTTGAAGTGTCTCTAAAATTGAATACTTTAAATTTTAATTTAAAAAAGCAGCGTGTAAAGGATTATGGTCTAGAGACGGGGGTAAAACGTCATCTCGCTTGCGGTTTATTGAGTAACAGTACATACATACATACATACATACATACATACATACATACATACATACATAACTTAATTTGATAATGCAGGTCTAATTAAGGGCAACTATACAGCTGATGTGGACCTACAGATTAAGCTAAGATAAATTATAATAAAATATATTAGATAATTTATAAAAACTATACATATAAGCATTTATGTAAAATATTAAAATATCATATATCATACAATAAAAATTATAATCTAGTATTAGTAAAACAAAATTTAATAATATCTATACTAGCTAGGGGCATATAGCCCAAAAATAATAGTCAGAATACTTTTTATAAATAACAGTACTGCCTTTTTCGGAATGTATGTTCTTAAGAGCGAGTCCACCTGAAAACCATGCAATGCTGAAAAATGTGTCTACATGGGGTATCTCCGATCATCTTGATATTTTGCACAGTTATGTACTTTGATGTGATTATTAAATGTGTGGAATATCAGACGAAAATTTTAAAACGCCGAGAAGATATGGATGTCGAATGAACCATGCCCAGACAAATTATGCAAATTACTTGAAATTAGAGCGAAATTCACAATAACAGTTCTCTAAAACTACAGCTCTTTTTGAAATGGAAACTTATACAAGTGTAGTATATCTATTGAACACTACGATGAAGGTAACAAACTATCATTGCAATTCGAAAGAAAATAATTAAGGTAATTTACGATTAAGTCGTTAAATCGAAATTTAAAACAGGTATTTTTGGCCTGAAATAAACATCGTATATTCTCGCTGCGGCGGGCTTCTAAAAGTACGCAGTTTGATTTTTCTTTACTATAGATAATAGGAAACAAGTGCACGAAAAAATTTTTTGTAAAGTATTAACTATGAAGCATGAGAGCACCGCAAATTGCGTGATTTAGCGATTATCTTACACAACGAGCAGCAGTAAGGGGGACTCGCGAAACGTCCGCATTGCTAAAAATCACATATCGAAAAACACCAGCCCCCCTGGGGTTTTTGGAGCAGTGACGAGGCCCTACAGGGGGTCTTGCGCGATTTGGCCGCATCGCGATAAGTCCCTTACTGCTGCTGTGTTTGGGTACCGCAAACGGAGGTTAAGATATTCCTTAGATATAGATGGACGCCATCACAAGCATTCGAAACAAAACTGTGCGTAAGCTACGAACTCAGGTGTTGGATCGCCTGGATGCCGACTTTGCCTTCACAACATTTATGGAGGGAGATACAGATGAGACTATGAACTACGAGAGAGCAGAAAGGATAATCGATTTGATGCCCGAAGGTGAATACCGTTTGGAGTTAACATTTATAAAGTATTTAGACGGCGAGTGGATAATAGAAAAGGGCCGCAATCCGATACGGGCGTCTGGTAAGCAAAGCCTGTTTGTTCTGAATAAGGATACCAGACCTGGAGCACTCGAAGGAATAGACATGATGTTCTACGAAGTTGCATACCCAGTTACCGTAGTTATTTATGGCGCGTATGAGATTAAGAAGCCTGATGTTAAGAAGTTGAACCCAATGCGACATCCTGGTAACTGCGTTGGTAAGTTGGTAAGAGAGTTCTTTGAGGACTCCTCACGTGGTGGTAAATTGACTTTAAATAGAAGAGAAGCCATCAGGAGATGGGAAGATGCTACCCGCAGAGCAGGAGCTACCATAAACAATATTAAGAAGTTGGAAACGGCGTTAGGAAGGCGCATACACGTGAAAGACATCACAGACGGCTTCATTTACCCCGGAACGCATAAATACGGCGGTAAAGGTGCTCCTATAGTCATTTACCAACACAACGGACATGCTTGGCGTGAACTAAGGTTCCCTAAAAAGAAAGAAACGAAGGTTTATAAAACCTCTCCATTGATAAAATTGATCCATGAAAACTCCATATGGATAATGGATTCGGAAGGAAGTCAATTTATGACACAAGATGGTACTCTTTACCGACCTGAAGTAGAACAACAGCGAATTCAAAGCGCATGCGAGACTTTAGGCGAAGACTTCTCCGATGAAGTCCTAAGCTCTCGAAGTTTGGACTTCCTAGCCGCGAAGAAAAGGAATGGATGGAAACCCACCCCAAAAGAGTTCAAAGACATTTCTAAAGCATGCGTAGAACACGGCCATGGTGGTTTATGGAACATGGAGTATGACGAAGGCGAATATGTCTCATTGGATATGAAGCACTGCTATCCTGCAAGTTTTAAAGGTCTTGGAGATTGTAAGGAATATTATGACCGCTACGGACATCCAGACTCCCAATTCTTTCGTGTGTCCTTAGACGGTCACTACGACGCCCCGGCTACAGGGTTCGTAAGGTTAACCAGCTGGAAGTTAGCAAAGGGCTTACATCCAATAATTTACGCGTGGTACGGGAAGCATTTACAGGAAAAGGAATGGATTCCCATACCTCTCCTCAAATTCCTCGAAGAGCGTAAGCTTCTGAAATACACTGCGCATGAAGCCATACTTTGTCACTCCTCCTTCACAAAATGGTTACCCGAGCATAACCCCACAGCGCGGGTTGTTATAGGTAAATTCACACAGGGCGCTAAGGAGGGTGAAAAACATATGCAGCGGCGCCTGATAACGGACGAAGGCGAATTAAGTTTCCTTATAAAGCGCGCGCATGATGAAGGAACTATGGTGTCTGTGGAGAAATGGGACTACTTCATAGAAGGCCAAAAAGAACAAAAATGGAATGCTTTATGTTATTACCAAGACCACAGGCCGCAATATTATCACCTGCGTGCCAGTATGCTCGCATATGCGCACATTAACCTATTAGCAATGTTGCTTAGGTTTGACAAAGAGGACATCCCGCGCGTAGCTACGGATTCCTTGTATGTAAAGCCAGAAGTGTTGGAGAAGATGCAAGAATTCTACACCGAAGATGAGCTCGCAGAAAGTGGTCAATGGCGCGTCAAAGACGAAGAAATAAAGTCTTGGAGAGAACGCGTAGAATATCGCGGCGAACATCTTTCAGGTTCCGTTACGCCCACGAAAGAGCCATTGCCATCGGTTGCAGACCCCATATCCTACCAACGCTTCTCTTATCTTTACGGAACGGGCGGCAGTGGCAAAACAACGCGTGTTTTGGAACTCTTTCCAAAGATAAAGGTGTTAACGCCAACGCATCGTTTGGAAAGGGAACTCTGCGAAATGGGTTACGACGCACAAACCTACCACAGCTTCTTTCGCTGGAATGGTCAAAAGTGGGTACCGGAAGCCATCCACGACATACCTCCGGTGATACTTTGGGATGAGATTTGCACCGTGCCATTAGAAATACTACAGGAGTTCGTAGACTTCCTCCGTGGGAAATCCCAAGTGATATTTGCCGGGGATCCGTGTCAACCGCCTCCAATAGCCGGAGAGATGCCCCACGAATGGTTAAAAGGAATGACCAGTTACTGCGAAGAAATTAACACCGACTACCGCAGCAAGGATCAAGTAAGAAATCTGAAAGCGGAATTAAGGGGCCTTAGTGATGCCCAGCAATGCAAAACATTGCGTAAACGCGTACGAGCGAAATCCTACGAGGACTTCCTATACGCATGGCATCCTGAGGATTTGGTGCTGAGCAGCAAACGCGCAGCGCAGTCCCGCATACAGAAAGACTTACTCAAAATACACCAGGAGCGCTTCCCTGGGCATCTGGTGCCCATTTGTTACAAACCCCACGACACCCGAATGCAGAAAAGAGACGTCTGGGTGCCGGGGACTAAGACCCGGTTGGAAAACGCAGTAACGCATGATAAGGTTTGGGTGCCCATGAAAATGGTGGAAAGAATTACCTCCCATCCAGACTGGCGTTTGGGTTATTGCATGACAGCCCACAGCGCGCAGGGGATTACCATAACAGAAACCTTGTGGATCATAGACCAGCGGCTGTGTTGGAGCAATTTGATATACACCGCCGTAAGTCGTGTGGAGTATGCCAAACAGTTAAAAAGAGCCTGGGGACCGCAATTACGGTACGATGAGACCCCGGAAGAAGTAGCCAAAGAAAACATTGCTAAGAAACTCCTTCGCTACAAGCGCCACGACAAAGAAAAAAATATGACGTTCGACCTATGCGTGGACGACGTCTATAAGAAAGGGGCACGCTGCGCCAAATGTAACATACCGCTACTATGGAAGTTCTTAGCGAATGACGATCAGCAGTTCTCCGTGGATCGCATAAATAATAAACGCGGGCATTGCAGAGGCAACGTAAGACTGACATGCCTAGAGTGCAATCGGGCGCGCGGTGCTGCACTACTTTGAATCTTTAGGAACTATGAGCAGCTCTTCCTTAACGAATCCACGACTTGGGCCATTTAGGTAATACAACACAGGTTGCCCTTCCTTGGTGACGGACTTTGAAATCTCATACGTTTCCAAAGACCAGTTAGGATCCGTGGCTCTCTTACTGCCACCTTCTAGTTCCCCCGGCTGATAGAGGTATCTGACCACTATGTCGCGGGGGAGCTTTTTTTCCTTTAGTCCAACGGCTCTTGAACTTCTGACGTAGGACTTGTGTTCCACGTGCTTCTTTCTTATGGCGTCCTTGGGTTTCATTCCCGTAGCCCTGGCCGCCTCGTTATTCAAAGCCACAATGACCTGAGAGAGCCGCTGTGTCCATTCCCTATTACGTTTAGAGGGATCTTCCAGCTCTTTCCAATACTGGTATCCAAAGAGACGCTCAGCCAGGGTCTTATTGAATCTTTCAACGATGCTCTGACCTCTGTGGTACTCTGCTTCTGCTCTTCTTATCTTAGTGCTGTGGTCTTTCAAGGTCTTGGTAACCACGCCCATGAACTCCGTCCCTGCATCCACTTGCAGCAGCTTAGGCCATTTCAAAACGCGCTTATAAATCCTACCTAGGGCTTCTGCGACTTACCCAGAATCCTTGCTGGTTATGGGTTCGGCGTCCTTGTATCTACTTGCGATATCAACCACGGTCAAAGCGTATCTATAGGTCTTTCTTCTCACCGTGTCGTGTGGTAAGAAAAGCAAATCCGCCTGATGAACTTCGTTAGGGGCATTTACGGTAAAGCTGGGCCTGGGAATGTACTTAGGCACGGGAAGATAAACCTGCCAGATGGTTTGTTTCTTTAACCAATTCTTAGCCGTTTCGTCGGATACCCTGGCTGCGGCTGCGAGTTTCTTGATAGCCGCAACGCCTCTCCAATAACCTTCGGGTCCGTAGTAAATCCTTTTGAGTTTGTCCTCAGTTCGACCCATTATATGAATTCCAAGACGAGATTAATCTTGCGCCCGTTGAAATCTACCGTCTTTCCGTCCACTTTAATGGTGATGTTTATGCTTTCCACTAAATCACAAGGCAAGTCATAGTTTAAAGAAATGGGAGTGTATTCTACCAGGTCGAATGGATTACCTTTGGGTGAAAACTTAGACATAAGATGGGAGGGATTTCCGTTGCTGTAACTGCAGACCAAATCGCAATAGACTTCGTAAGAGGATGCGACTTTCCACTTTACGGGAACTGCCGTGTTGGTAATTGACTTGCCTAAGGCGCCTAACAAAGATCCTAATGGGCTATGCTTTCCAAAAGTTATTGAGTAATCGTTAGGTAGATCATGTTTGAGGGTCATTTCATGCGGTAATCCTGTGGTGAGAGTATAACCGCGTTTAGCTAGCTCCTTAGCTAGCGTTATAGGGGTGTAATGTCCATCTGGGAGCATTACGACTTGGTAATTGCTATGTGTCTTAAGTACGGTGACCATACCATTAATTAAATTATACCAAGAGTTGTATAAAGAGCAACTGACCAGCCGAACCCTTTCTGCTCGAATGCTGGGGTTAAGGTAAGTGGTAAAGTTATTCTTATCGCTTTCCAAAAAGACGATCATTATATTAGATACGCCAAGGCGGCGCCTCCCGCCAGTCCTGCGATACCAACGAATACCAGTTCATTGTCTTTTTGTTTCTTTGACGGCTGGTAGTAATTCTTAAACGAAGGCTTCTGCATGTGAAACTCTGGGTGTGTTTGTGCATAAAGTTTAAAGGCGTAGTCCGTGTTTTCGAAGTTCTTATCCGCCTGCATTTTGTCTTGGTAGTTCTTATCCAACCAATCCCTGTAAGCTTGTCTTTTTTCATTCCAAGCCGCCACGTCCCTTTGATATTTCTCCAGCGCCAAATCATGCCTTTTCCTTTCAGCATCGCCTTTGTTGCCTCTGACTAATCTATCCAAATATTGACCACCATAACTAGCTCCAGGTGAATGCTAACGCTGCAATAACGCCACCTACCAATACGCTTGCCATATATAAGGGCCTCACGGCCTAGGCAGGTACTTTTCCTTCTGTAGGTAGTCCTTAAGGGCAATGCTACCTGCTACTGCAGCAGTCATCTTAGCAAAGCCCGTAATGCTCTTGCTTGGGTCTTCAGTAAAGTCTTCTTTGAGCACTTTCTTACCTACCCAACCAATACCTGCGACAATAGAAGTAATAATAGCTGCATCTTCGACGGTTTTCATTAATGCTGACGACATTATATTACAAGGAGAGGAGGTTTTATTCCATCTCGGGTATTTTACTTCTCTTAGGAGGCTCCACATACCTCATTTCTGCCCTTGGTTCCACTTTTGGTTTAGCAGCCCGCCATTGTAAGTAGAGGCTGCCTGCTGCTATAGCAATTCCTAACGCTCCGATAACGTAGCCCGGATTCCAAAAGGATTCCTCTTCTTTTTCCTCCGCCTTCTCTTCTTTTTTGGCTTTGTTCTTTCTATTCATTTCCGCGAGCTTCTTTCCCGCGGCGACTCTGCACGGAGATTTAGGCTTGGTGATCTTTTGCTCTCGAGGGGTTTCCTCCGCCTTTGTTTCGGTGTCACTCATCTTATATCTAAGGACTTGAAGGACTTGACAAGTAACTTGACGATGACTTGATAATGACTTGACTAAGTCCCGTGAATGACTTGACGATGACTTGATAATGACTTGATAATGACTTGATAATGACTTGACTAAGTCCCGTGAATGACTTGACTAAGTCCCGTGAATGACTTGACTAAGTCCCGTGAATGACTTGACTAAGTCCCGTGAATGACTTCAGAAGGACTTACATCGACTTCAGCAAGTGCTGCCTTGAAGATCTCCTCAACTTGTTTATCTTTCTTGTAGTCCTTCCAAGACACCAGTACCTCCTTCAAGTCGACATGCTGAGCCACGTGAAGTCCCAAAGATGCGACTGCCATTAACTTACCGCACTTCAAAGACAACCACCCGCAGGTTATCTTAAGTTCTTGAGAAATAACATAGTCCTCACTTATGTCCTTCCGCAGAGCCTCCACGTCGTCTATGGGCAGTGCAAGTCCAAGCAGTTTAGTGGCCAGCTTAATAGCGGAGTCTGCTACGGCGTTCGTGGTCTTACTTGCAAGGGCAGCCTCATACCTTTTATAGAACTTTTTAACCTCCTCTTCTGACAACTTATTAACCTGCTCATGCGTTAACTCCTTGCCTATCATTTCTTTACATTTTCCTGATGACACCAGGACGTTAAGTTGTTCTTTAAGGTTACTTTCATCTACGGGGACTTCGTCTAAGAGCTGCTCAATATCCATATATGTTAACGGAATACGGAAACCTCAAAGAGAAGATCATTTTAGAATGTTGATGTGTCTTTAAATGCCGCATGTATTCGTGTAACTGTTCCTTGGATATCTCGCCACCGTAGTCGGAGAGAATGGTTTCCAGGTCACTACGACTGGGAGTGTAGAAGACGACCAGGGCGCCAATGTTTTCCCTAAAGGGTTTAGAGACGCTGGTCAGCTGCTGGGAGAGCAACCAAACGCTGATATTGTCATGTCTGCCACTGAAGGCAAGCTTCACTAATTCGGATGTGCGTCTTTTTACGTCGTCCCCACAGGCGATGTCATCCAGTATGAGGAGTGTCTGAGTATCCTTGGGGAATTGTTTATGCCAAAACTTCAAATGGTTGGATAACTCATTAGGGTCTAAAATATCCACAAAGAAGTCGTTATCTTTTACTCCTATGCCTTCCCAGGTGCGGTTATTCACATAGGTAGGGCATAATAACACTATGTAGTCGAAACGGTATCTAAAGGGTCCCAATAGTTGCTCTACTACGAACTGCGTTTTACCACAGCCGGTGGGTCCTACTATCAGAGCATTGCAGGGAATATGTTCTGGAGTCATTAATATATATACGATGGACCCAGTGGAAGCAGTAAGAAGGATTGCCGGCGACATGCAAGATAAAAGGAACACCATAGAAATGCAAAGAGAGGAGATAGACCGTTTGAAAGAGCGCGTGCAGGAATTGTATGATGAAATGTGCGGTCTGAAGCGCGCGGAAAGGTTTAGCGCCCTGATAACGATGGCAACGTGGGCAAAAGAGTCTGTTGTGGACTTTATTAAGTATCCCTTATAAGGCTTAAATAACACTTAGTTATAATGAAGTGCAAGGATTGCGACAGGGAGTTCAGTAGCAAACAGGCTTTGCAGTATCACCAAAAAAAGAAGGTATGTTTTAAAGAGGTGGATAACGTCACCACCTGTGGCACTTGCAATCGGCAGTTTAGTAGTAAACAGGCGCTGCGATATCACGTGGAAGGAAGGGTGTGTTTGAAGTCTAAGGAAAGACGCTGTGCTGATTGCAATCGGCTCTTTAGCACGCCCCAAATGTTGCAATACCACCAAGAAAATAGGGTGTGTTTAAAGGATGTGTGTGCGCGCTGCGGGGAGCTCTTAACCGACGTGTGGCATCAACATAGATGTCGTGGTAATTATGATTTGGACGTCGTATGCGAGGAGCATGGTGATGTCGCTGCGAGATGTTGCCCAGCGGAAACCATAAGGAAGTTAACTCTCCGTAAGAAAGAAATAGACCAACGCTTTACGGAGTTCGACCGTGCCGAAGGTACGCGCTGGGAGAACGCAGAGTATTGGAGTGGCCTCTGTGACGTGTGTGGTGGCTTAAGGAAAGGAGATGATCATATCTGGCAGTGTTTGTGCCCGCAGCATCATCCCCGCGGTTTTAAGGAGTACTTGGATCGCTTTGATGATTGGCATGCTCGAAACGTGGAGGTAAGGAAAGCCCGTAAGGATTAGTAGGTGGCTTAAAATAGTAAGATAGGGTTTGTGCAAAGAGTCTCAGAACTCATCTTTATTTTTATTAATATCCCTTGATTGCTTATTAAGAAGAAAAGAAGATACATTAATAAATATAAGGACCCCTTTAAAAGGAGGCATGCAAAGCAAAGAGTCTCAAAACACACTCTCATTCGTTAGTATCACAAAACGACAAGAATGATAGGAACCCCTTTGCGATGGAGTAGCGAAGCATGACTTGCGCAAAGAGTCCCAAATCCTGATCTTATTTTTATTAATATTCTTTGATTGTTTATTAAGAAGAAAAGAAGATACATTAATAAATATAAGGACCCCTTTTAAAGAAGGTATGCAGGACTTATAATATATGGACTGTATTACGTGCGAGCCCCCAGCAGACTGCATTGCCTCTCCGAAACCAAGAAAAAAATACACCTGCCTTCATTGCGGCAAGGTATTTCTCGAAGGATCCTTTGTGGGGCATTGGTGCTCCGCGGATCAGCGTACGATGGTAGACGCACTTAAGAGTGAAGAGGACTCTCAGGCTCCCAAGTAACCACATCAAATTCCCATCTACCATCCTTCTTACCATGACTCATAACATGTGTGACCTGCTGCCCTTCAATGGCGTACCTTATTCTATCGGGCGCCCAAAGGGTATATGTTCTTTTTTTATTCTTTAAGACCAAACGCAGACGGTCCAAGTCTTCGAAGACGACGTAATTCTTTACCTCATAGATTTCTCCTATCTGCAAATCCCTCCAGTGTGTCTGGATGAACTTTATCTCATTGAATTTATCCTTGTCCATATATTCTATGGAATATCTTTAAGTGCGTTCCCAGAGTCTGCGCATTCCTAAACTTCTTGCAGCAATATGCACATGGTAGACGAATTCCTCGTGCATACTCCGCTATTGCGCGGCAGATGTCGTCGTAGTCGTTGCTGATTAACACCTTATAACCATTCTGCTCATACCTTTCCAATAGCAGGCGTTGACTGTCAGATAATACCCCGTTGCCTTTTGGAGTCTTCAGCTCTACGCACTTGGATGGGTGACCTAAACATTATGCTTACTCACGCTTTTGCTTCTTTTTTCGTTTATGAATTTTAAGATAATAATAAATATAATAATAATAATAATAATAATAAATATAACAATAATAATAATAATAATAATAATAATAAAAAAAATATTACAATCAAGTGGTGCGCTAAGAAACTAAAACAAATATAGGACTAAGAATACTAAATAATATTCATAAATTAATCTATTAGAAAATCCCGCAGGATATAGTTTAGTTAAACTTTCTATTTTTGCGTAAAATAAAAGAAATCTAGCTAGCAGAGGAAAATCATCATATAGGACCGTGAGACTCGATTCAAATCAAAATAAGACGCTCTTGGAGAGTGCACTGGGTTGCCCAATGTGTGGGTATTCCGGAGCTTATTACTGAGTTGTCTACGGCATCATCGTAACATTTCTACTGGGTTGCCTGTGGCAGTCAATTTAAAAGTTGCGAACTGTGTAGTGTTAAGTTGTTTTAATGTGGGAAGTTAGCACCATTAGAGTTCACACTTACATGCAAGCTACTTTAAATTGATTCAAGACCACCTTGCAATTCATCTCGGACTGATCGCAGTTCGCTTTAGACCGTTCACACTTGGCCAGTTTGACTTTAGATCGATATGATCAAAGATCCACCCAGCCCCTCCCTAATCCTTGTCTGCAGTGGAACAGCATGAGCTGTCAATCATTAATATGTTCATCATAATAGCATCCTCAACAAGGCATCCATCATAGTTAAGATAATGAAGAAAGTCCATTATTGGCAAAACCAAAATTGGTTAACAACTTGGTTACATTGATCCAACCCTTTATTGGTACAAATATTACCATTCATAAATGTTACAAGTTAACTATTCATTGGCGAAACACATATGGTATACAAGTATACAATATAGAGCAAGCACTACACTTTAGGGTCATATCTCCATTCAGATTAATTTTTTCCAAAGAAAAAATTATTTAGCATGTAACAGTAAACAGAGGGGGTTTTCAGGCAACCATGTTAAAGGACAAAAGAACAGAAGTTTTCCTATTTTGAAAAAAAAAATTACTTTCTGATGAAAATAAATTGTACTGTTCCTACCCTATAGGTTGGCTGACATGGAATCAATTTGTGGAAAATCCTTATATCCTTAATTAACTTCCCTGTCTTTAATGTTTTTAAATTTCATTTTTAAAATGCTGAGAAAGCCACATTCAGACTAGCTTTCTTCCGCTTCTGAGTCAGATTCATTTTCTTTCTCGATAACCTTTCTATTCTTTTGTTTCTTTCCTTTTATTGTGGCCTTTGCTTTCTTGACTGATTCTGACTGTATCGCTACTGGTCTTTCTGGGAGAGAGTTATAAATAGGTAAAGACACTGAATTGGAGGTTTTTATGTTCAGTGATTTGATGTTTTTCCAGCCACGAGGAATGATATTTGCAATGCTTTTTGCAGTTTCCATTATGTTTGCAGTAACTTCTTCTCCTGTTAGACCTGTGTGTCCAATTTTGATGGCACTAAAAGTAAAACAAGAAATCATATAAAGCTTTCTTCTTATTTGATCAGGCATAAGATATCCTTGAGGTGCAAAATGAAATCATAAATAAATCATAGTTTCAGATTTTAGAGTTCATGTTTTCACCCTTTGGTCTAACCAAGCTGACTCACTTTTATCAGAGACCTGCAGTCAAGAAGAGTTATTATACTTTTAGACTTAGACTACTCACCTACAAGAGCCATGACCAAGAGACATGCATGTGCTTTGTAAGACTTTATTGATTTCTCCTTTTAAGTCTTTCTTCTTCAAACTGACAGGAATAGGAAATCTAAACGATAGTATTGATTCTGTGAATATTGACACTCTGCAGTATCTTATCTATATTATCAGATTTACCACTCCATGGTGGACAGAAAGCCTAACAGGAAACCAGAGAAAAACCCTTGAAGAGTCATAGAGAACCAACAAATAACTCTTCTCATACAGGGGGGTAAGTCAGGAAATTGAATCCTTTCCCTTGCTGAGAAGCAAGCACTCTCACTGTTACACAATCTATGCTTCCTATGTTATACTCAATAATAATACATTCTAATTTTAGTATAACATTCTAGTAACTAAAACCATATACTTTTTGGAAATCCAGACAATCTTACAATATTAACCAAGTACCACATAGTGTGGGGGATGGAGGACTAGGATTTGAAAATATAATAGACTAGTATGCAAAAGGGAAAAACTGGCATGTTATCAGCACCGTCCCTCGTCTGTAAGTTTTAGTTAACTCACTTTTTTCTAGTATAGAAAGCTTTCCCAAGAAACTTTGGCAATAGATGGTAGATAACGTCATCACAGATGAAAAAGTCATACAAGCTTGCTAACTGTCTTTTGGATTCATAGGACTTGTAATTCTTCTTTAGTTTTGTCAGACTGATAACCTAAAAACCCATGGCAATAATTAGGATATCATAAATATGTATTAATTAACACCTTACCCATGTAATTTTTTAAGGTAATTCATATAAAGAAATGCAGCTTATTCATCTATTGGGCACTCTTAGTCTCAATGGGATTAATGAACACTTTGCTTTCAACTAACCCTTTATTTTGTCTTTTGATTGTTTGTTTCCTTGCCTACCTTGTTCTCATTGGTTTCTTTTGTCTTAATTATTCTCAGCATATAAACACTCCTTTCTACCACCTCTTTCTCTTTTACTCCATCAAAGGACTAGTGTCCGAAATGTCATAAAGTTCTTTCATCGTTTCAAGGTGTATAATTGACCTTTTTATCATTACTCTTTAATTTCTATAGCAATGAGTAAGCATTATCCCATAATGTAAAAAAATTATAATGTACCTTCTTAACAGAAGTGACCCCAGCTGACTGCAGAAGTTCCTTGACAGGTTTGCCTTCAGATTTAGTAATAAGGCAGACTTCGGAGTCATCTGGATGCAGTGAATTACTAATGGCTCTGAAATAAACATTTCATTGGTTAGCATTGTCCGTATTAACAACAATAATCGCTCTGTTGCCATTTCCCTCAGTTTTCAAAAAGTTGATGGAATGATTCTGGAAACTATAATAAATAAATAAAACTAATTAACTCCAATCCCCAACTCTCTCACCCTCTTTTCAATGATTTTGTCCCTTTAACCTTAAAAAGTGAAGCAAACAACCCACCACCACCCCCCCCCCCCCCCTCCCTCATTCCTCCTCCATCTTCTTGGACAAAGGCTTGCGTTTTCCATGAACTCAGCCCAATTATCTATCACCTACCATAACCAGAGTTTAGTACTCACATTCTCTTAGACTTTATATAAGGTGCTGGGATTTTCTTCAGAGCCAGAATCAGCCATAAGACCTGTTGGTCTCCAACCAAGCTTGGTTTACTTTTCTCCTTCTCTTGAACATGCTTCATGAGAGCAGAAACCGCCAAATCAACCTGCACAAATAAGGCAAAATACGTCTTAAATAAAAGAAATTAAGCTTATGTCCCAAAACATTTATTTCTTACACAATTTTTCGTATACAACATTTTATGCCGAAATCAAGCTACTGATTATATAAATGTCACATCATTTTAATCCCCATAAATAATAGAGTTCATGATATACATTCTGTTCTTACTAATAGTTTCATTTGGGGTTTTACTAACCTGATTTTGGCTTAGAACACTCTCTCGAACAACCTTCACTTTGTCCGCCATCTTGGAACACGTGCTGGTAAACAATACCGCTGAACAAAAAACACAGCAGCTTCATACCTTCCCAGAAGCTCTTTCGAGAAAGACTCAAGTACGAGTTTTTCTTTCTTTCTTTCTTTCTTTTTTCATCAAGGCCAAAGTGCGCGTACTTAAAGTGCTACTACGACGAAAATCGCTCAAACTTGGATTCAGCTGAAACTTCCTAAGAATACTCTTTAAAGGTCCAATAATCACTGTATGAAGTGTTTTCTCGATATTCAGGACGAAAGCATGATATTTTCACGATTATTTTTTGGAGTCTGTGACGTCATACACTCAATATCGAACATCGCTTCATACATTTCTTTGTAGTTTATGATCAAAATATCAGTAGTAAAGGGAGAAAGAAATACCCAAACACCCCAAAATATAAATTATAGTCACAAGTAATGTGAAATAAGCACATTAGCTACCCTTTGGGCTTCACAGGAATAAAATAAATTAAGGATTTATATACAAAGAAATATATGTAGCAATGAATAATAAACAATAAATAAATAAATAGTTCTCAACAGATAATAAGACATTGCAAAATTATTATTGAAAATTCATGTATTTTAGATTAATTTTTTAATTAAAATAACTATTATCCTAGTAACAGATTTTTTACGATTATTTTCAGTTTTCTCTTAACCCAAACTTTGCACATTATTTTCTATATGATAACTGGTTTTAGTGCAAGTATCAGCGCTGTTACAATATTAGCTTACGCAGTTGTAATTAGATACTTAGGGAAGTGATTGCTTGATTAAAGACGCATAACTATTTCCCCACCAACACGAACACGTCTTGAAACATGGTGTCAGAAATAAATTGGAAATAACGCTTCCAACGTACGTATAAAAAAAATAAAAAATAAAATAAAAACACGTCAAGTTCCTACTGCCGAGGCATTGAAGAAGTAATATGTCAAGTAAGGAGGAAGCTTCGACCAGCAGCGGTCCACGAGGACCAATATTCACGTCGCATTTTCCGGTACCAACGCCGATGAATACCAAAGGAGATCAAGTAAACAATTGGGACTTCTTTAAACAACAGTGGGAGGACTACGAAGTCGCAACCGGACTGTACCAGCAAGACCCAAAGATACGACTAGCAACGTTTCGCTCTGTAATGGGGAAGGAATGTCTGCAAATATTCCTTAATCTCAAGTGTTAAGTGACGAAGAAAAGAACGACGTAAACACATGCTTAAACGCGCTAGAAGCCTACTTCAAACCCAAGCGCAACGTGGTGTACGAACGATATCTGTTCAACAGCTGTACTCAAGGCCCAGAAGAAACCGTAGATGGCTACGTAAATCGCCTTAGAAAATGCGCTTCATCATGTCAGTTTGGTCCGTTAACGGAAGAGCTTATCAGGGATCGACTCGTTCTTGGTATACGAGAACACGCAACAAAACTACGTCTTTTAAAAGAGGAAAGTCTAGATCTCAACGAAGCCCTCAACATTTGCCGCTCAAGTGAATTAGCAAGCAGTCAGTTAAAAGCCATGAGTCTAGTGGATAAGACAAATAACGAAGAAATCAATGAAATACGAGAACGGAAACCTAAATCTCCAAGCAAGCCAAGTGACAAGTACAACAACAGACGTTCCCACAGAACGCCAAGCGAAGACAGTAAACGAACTACAAGTCGACGAACGAGCAGTTACAAGTGCTACCGCTGTGGTAGTTCTCAGAAACACAAGTTAGAAGACTGCCCCGCCTATGGCCGTGAATGCAAAGCGTGCAAGAGGCAAACCCATTTCGCGTCTGTGTGTAGATCGAGGTCAAGCAATGTCAAAGTGATGACAGCTGAATCAGGAGAATCAGAAGAAGGAGAATACTCATCCGACGAATTCACTTTGAAGATTGAAGAAGTGGGTTCGGTGAAAACGAAGGGCAAGCAGCTTTTTGCAAAGCTTGAGTTTATGAACACCAATTCCAGTTTTAAACTAACCGATTTGGACTGCCAACTAGACACAGGAGCGACCTGTAACGTAATCAGCCACAAGGATGTAGCAATCATCAACCAAGACGGCAATCCGACGCTCAAGCAGAGCAATGTCAGACTACGATTGTTCGATGGATCAGTCATGGGAACATTAGGTGAAGTGACACTTAAGGTCAACGAAAAACATTGCTTCAAATTTCAGGTTGTCAACGGAAACCACAAACCAATTTTATCAGCAGAGACATGCCAACAATTAGATCTAATCAAGTTAAACATCGATCATCATGTCCGCGCAGTTCAAGAAACCGGAACTCTGCCCCTAACTGAAGAAAGTATCTTAAAAGATTTTCGAGACGTCTTCGAAGGATTGGGGAAACATCGGTAACGCTACAATCGCAGTTAACCCAGATGTCAAGGCCAAAGTCTTCACAACGTTAGACGCAAAGGATGGGTTCTACCAAATCGGTTTGGACGAAGCTAGCAGTAAGCTTACAACCTTTTGGACCCCATTTGGCCGTTACAGATATCTACGCATGCCCTTTGGCGTCAGCTCAGCCCCAGAGGAATTCGAAAGCATCCTACACGAGCGACTGGGAGACCTAGAAGGCGTGGAAGTGCTCCGCGACGATATGTTAGTGGTCGGTTACGGTGACACATTAGCAGAAGCCAACAAAAACCATGACGAAAATCTGCTACGTCTGCTCAAGAGAGCAAGACAGATCAACTTAAAGCTGAACAGCAAGAAGCTCATCATGCGAAGAAAAGAAGTGAAGTTCATGGGACACATCTTGTCATCCACCGGACTCAAGCCAGATCCAGATAAGGTCAAAGCAGTGACCGAAATGCCAAAGCCTACCAACAAGCAAGAGACACTCAGCCTACTAGGCTTCGTAAATTATCTCTCCAAGTTTCTCCCTCGACTATCAGAAGTCGCACTGCCTCTTCGTGAACTAACCACAAAGAATGCAAGATTTGTGTGGTCACGCCAGCACGACAAAGCCTTCTCAGAAGTTAAACAACTCGTGATTGCGCATCCAGTACTCAAGTACTATGACATGAGCGAAGAAGTCACTATCCAATGTGATGCAAGTGAGAAAGGCCTCGGAGCAGCCTTGCTTCAAAACGGCCAACCAGTAGCGTTTGCATCCCGAACTCTCACACCAGTTGAGCAACGCTACGCACAAATCGAAAAAGAATGTCTTGCAATCGTCTTCGCTTGTGCGAAGTTCAGCCAGTACATCACACGGAGAGAGCTGATAACAGTAGAATCAGACCACAAACCTTTGCAAGCGATCTTCAAGAAATCCTTGTTAGCTGCACCCAGCAGGTTACAGAGGATGATATTACGCCTACAGCGATACAACCTGAACGTAACTTACAAGCCAGGACAACAAATGTTCGTGGCAGATCACCTCTCACGAGCCTTCCTCGCAGACCAAGGAGAGCCTGAAGACGAGTTCCAAGTGTTTGCGCTAGAACTAGAAGGAATCAACCCCCTCGACAATGTAAAGGTCACAAGTGAAAGGTTAGCGCAACTACAAAAAGCCACAGAGCAAGACCCTACAATGCAGTCGCTCAAGAATACTATACTAATTGGATGGCCTGACGTACGCGACAATGTACGAGTAGCTATCAGAGACTACTGGCATTTCCGAGAGGAACTGACACTTCACAACGGCATCTTATTCAAGAATCAACGCATAATCATACCTCGAGCCCTCAGATCTGAAGTAATCGCGAGGTTACACTCAAGTCATCAAGGAATCGAGGCGTGCGCAAGGAAAGCACGAGATCGCGTTTACTGGCCAGCAATGAACCACGACATCGAAAATGCAGTAAAGGCTTGTCATGTTTGCTCAGATTATCACCCAAGTAACCCCAGCATGCCAATGCAGTCGCACGAAATACCCGACAGACCTTGGAGCAGACTAGGCACAGATCTTTTCACGCTGCAGAACAGAGACTATATAGTCTTGGTAGATTACTACTCAGACTACATAGAAATAAGTCCTCTGAAAGATACAACCTCAGCATCCATTACCAAGTTTCTGAAGGAACAGTTCAGTCGACATGGGATACCCGATGTGCTGGTATCCGACAACGGGCCTCAATACGTCAGCAACGAGTTTGCTGAATTCGCAAGAGACTGGGAGTTCAAACATGTCACCTCATCGCCATACCACCCAAAGTCAAATGGAAAGGCGGAATCAGCAGTGAAAGTAGCCAAGAGCCTGCTCAAGAAAGCCATGCAAGACCGTAAAGATCCGTGGTTAGCCTTGCTAGATTATCGGAATACTCCCACTCAAGGAATGCAGAGCAGCCCAGTACAGCGCTTGATGTCTAGGAGAACAAAGACTCTAGTCCCCATAGCAACTAACCTTCTGTACCCCAAAGTAGCGGAAGGTGTGACAACCAAAATCCACCTTAAGCGCCAGAAAGCCAAAAGTCACTACGACAGACATGTAAAGGTCCTACCAGACCTAGAAATAGGCCAAGAGGTAAGAGTAGCGCCAAACCAGAGAGGCAAGCCCTGGGAAGTCGGGAACTGTAAAGAGAAACTCTCAGACAGGTCATACCTAGTTGAGTCGAACGGAGAGCTACTTCGCCGAAACAGACAGCTTTTAAAGCCCGTCGACGAAGCACCGAAAGAACCAGCTAGTGACACACAAGCATCACCAGAGGCAGACAGTGCAAGGACACCTCAAGTTCTACCTGCGTCAGAACCCGCGGTCAATCCACCTGTACTGCGAAGAAGTCAGAGAGTGGTTAAGAAACCTGATCGGTTTACTTGACTACCGAACATTTAAAGGACATAGATTTTTGTTACAGTTGAGCTTTAATATCCATATAATCATTTCGTAGTTTAGTCAGCCATTTTGTTTGGTCATTTATTTTTAAATCTTTAAAATCTTTCTTTATCATCCCAGCCATGTATTTCAAACATTATAAAAGGGGAGATGTTACAATATTAGCTTACGCAGTTGTAATTAGATACTTAGAGAAGTGATTGCTTGATTAAAGACGCATAACTATTTCCCCACCAACACGAACACGTCTTGAAACAAGAGCCTTATTTCTAGATCTCTCTTTCTAATATTGTTTCTGTTCGGGTCCATAAGGGATCATTTGAGACTTGTTCTTCGAGTCAGATACATTTTATTATTTTAACTTCCTTGCTTCTTGCTTCTTAGTAAATGCCTAGCCTATTATGAGATTAACTTTTCTTTTCATACGTTGGAATAAATTTATTTAGATCTGTCGGGACGTTTAATGATTCGTCCTCGCTTTGTCTTTGCGAATGCTCTCTTGATCCCATGTTAACGGGCTTGTACAGTTTCATTCTACGCATACTTTCTATTTTTACGACAAATAAAAAATAGACTTAGAAGGTGTGACTTTCAATTTTAGACGAAAGCATTCTTTAGTTTTTGAATTTGAAAACCCACGAAAATATTTTAAGATAGGATTAAAAATGCTTTCAAATATTCAAACAGTTTTCATTCACTTTAATCGATGTATTTTAGAGTGACGCATCGAGGAAGATGGCCATCGAAGGTGACTGGCAAGAAATACGAAGGAAATGTCGTAATGTTAAATTCAAATTCTTTCGCTTCTTCCGAGTAGACTTCAATCCTGTGATTCACATTTGTCTCCGCGGCTATAATTAATCTGGGGATTCGTGATATTTTGCCTGCAATGGACGGACACAGCTAAGCAAGAAATCCGGCCCAACATGGAAGGATTGGATAACTCTAACTTGGACATGGCTGTAAATCGGGACACAAGACATATGGGCAGTATTCATTCTCTATCTGCTCTTCTCCAAGTACAGCAAGTTAAAGCTCGGCAAGCCCAATGATAAACCAGAGTACAGTGACGCTACTTACTTCACTATGCTGTTCGCTGCTGGCATTGGTGTTGGACTGTTCTACTTTGGTGTTGCAGAACCAATTTATCACTACCGACCCAGCCATAAAACGGACTGGGGAAACCGTTATCAAGGAAGGTATGCCTGTTGAAAATTCTTAGTCTTAATTACAAGTAATTGACTACGAATTTCTTTAAATTTACTATGAAGTCGAAATTAATGAAACTTAATAATATTCAAAAATGGGTTCCCAAAGTAACGTGCTGACCAAGAATTCGCTGCGCACAGTCATTCGCGCAAAACTTACTTTGAACACTTATAACCCTTACACGCATGCGCAGCGACAAGACCAGCGCAATGAATATATTTTCTCGGCTACGGTTACTTGTGCATTCATTCTAACCCTAAAAGGAAACGCTAACGCTTCAGACTCGGGAACATTTGGATTATGCCAATGAAAATACACATGGAAATGAATATGGATAATATTTTACGCGGATTATTTTGTAATCCGTGCAACACCTTTCTATTATTGCGTGGTCCGTGGTCCAATGGATAAATCGTTGTCATTCAATATACTGAGCCAAGCCCGTCTAAGGAGGGTTAGCACTTGGATGGGTGACCTAAACATTATGCTTACTCACGCTTTTGCTTCTTTTTTCGTTTATGATTTTTAAGATAATAATAATAAATATAATAATAATAATAATAATAATAATAAATATAACAATAATAATAATAAATATAATAATAATAATAATAATATTACAATCAAGTGGTGCGCTAAGAAACTAAAACAAATATAGGACTAAGAATACTAAATAATATTCATAAATTAATCTATTAGGAAATCCCGCAGGATATAGTTGAGTGAAACATTCTATTTTTGCGTAAAATAAAAGAAATCTAGCTAGCAGAGGAAAATCATCATATAGGACCGTGAGAGACTCGATTCAAATCAAAATAAGACGCTCTTGGAGAGTGCACTGGGTTGCCCAATGTGTGGGTATTCCGGAGCTTATTACTGAGTTGTCTACGGCATCATCGTAACATTTCTACTGGGTTGCCTGTGGCAGTCAATTTAAAAGTTGCGAACTGTGTAGTGTTAAGTTGTTTTAATGTGGGCAGTTAGCACCATTAGAGTTCACACTTACATGCAAGCTACTTTAAATTGATTCAAGACCACCTTGCGATTGATCTCGGACTGATCGCAGTTCGCTTTAGACCGTTCACACTTGGCCAGTTTGACTTTAGATCGATATGATCAAAGATCCACCCAGCCCCTCCCTAATCCTTGCCTGCAGTGGAACAGCATGAGCTGTCAATCATTAATATGTTCATCATAATAGCATCCTCAACAAGGCATCCATCATAGTTAAGATAATGAAGAAAGTCCATTATTGGCAAAACCAAAATTGGTTAACAACTTGGTTACATTGATCCAACCCTTTATTGGTACAAATATTACCATTCATAAATGTTACAAGTTAACTATTCATTGGCGAAACACATATGGTATACAAGTATACAATATAGAGCAAGCACTACACTTTAGGGTCATATCTCCATTCAGATTAATTTTTTCCAAAGAAAAAATTATTTAGCATGTAACAGTAAACAAAGGGGGTTTTCAGGCAACCATGTTAAAGGACAAAAGAACAGAAGTTTTCCTATTTTGAAAAAAAAAATTACTTTCTGATGAAAATAAATTGTACTGTTCCTACCCTATAGGTTGGCTGACATGGAATCAATTTGTGGAAAATCCTTATATCCTTAATTAACTTCCCTGTCTTTAATGTTTTTAAATTTCATTTTTAAAATGCTGAGAAAGCCACATTCAGACTAGCTTTCTTCCGCTTCTGAGTCAGATTCATTTTCTTTCTCGATAACCTTTCTATTCTTTTGGTTTCTTTCCTTTTATTGTGGCCTTTGCTTTCTTGACTGATTCTGACTGTATCGCTACTGGTCTTTCTGGGAGAGAGTTATAAATAGGTAAAGACACTGAATTGAAGGTTTTTATGTTCAGTGATTTGATGTTTTTCCAGCCACGAGGAATGATATTTGCAATGCTTTTTGCAGTTTCCATTATGTTTGCTGTAACTTCTTCTCCTGTTAGACCTGTGTGTCCAATTTTGATGGCACTAAAAGTAAAACAAGAAATCATATAAAGCTTTCTTCTTATTTGATCAGGCATAAGATATCCTTGAGGTGCAAAATTAAATCATAAAATAAATCATAGTTTCAGATTTTAGAGTTCATGTTTTCACCCTTTGGTCTAACCAAGCTGACTCACTTTTATCAGAGACCTGCAGTCAAGAAGAGTTATTATACTTTTAGACTTAGACTACTCACCTACAAGAGCCATGACCAAGAGACATGCATGTGCTTTGTAAGACTTTATTGATTTCTCCTTTTAAGTCTTTCTTCTTCAAACTGACAGGAATAGGAAATCTAAACGATAGTATTGATTCTGTGAATATTGACACTCTGCAGTATCTTATCTATATTATCAGATTTACCACTCCATGGTGGACAGAAAGCCTAACAGGAAACCAGAGAAAAACCCTTGAAGAGTCATAGAGAACCAACAAATAACTCTTCTCATAATGGGGGGTAAGTCAGGAAATTGAATCCTTTCCCTTGCTGAGAAGCAAGCACTCTCACTGTTACACAATCTATGCTTCCTATGTTATACTCAATAATAATACATTCTAATTTTAGTATAACATTCTAGTAACTAAAACCATATACTTTTTGGAAATCCAGACAATCTTACAATATTAACCAAGTACCACATAGTGTGGGGGATGGAGGACTAGGATTTGAAAATATAATAGACTAGTATGCAAAAGGGAAAGACTGGCATGTTATCAGCACCGTCCCTCCTCTGTAAGTTTTAGTTAACTCACTTTTTTCTAGTATAGAAAGCTTTCCCAAGAAACTTTGGCAATAGATGGTAGATAACGTCATCACAGATGAAAAAGTCATACAAGCTTGCTAACTGTCTTTTGGATTCATAGGACTTGTAATTCTTCTTTAGTTTTGTCAGACTGATAACCTAAAAACCCATGGCAATAATTAGGATATCATAAATATGTATTAATTAACACCTTACCCATGTAATTTTTTAAGGTAATTCATATAAAGAAATGCAGCTTATTCATCTATTGGGCACTCTTAGTCTCAATGGGATTAATGAACACTTTGCTTTCAACTAACCCTTTATTTTGTCTTTTGATTGTTTGTTTCCTTGCCTACCTTGTTCTCATTGGTTTCTTTTGTCTTAATTATTCTCAGCATATAAACACTCCTTTCTACCACCTCTTTCTCTTTTACTCCATCAAAGGACTAGTGTCCGAAATGTCATAAAGTTCTTTCATCGTTTCAAGGTGTATAATTGACCTTTTTATCATTACTCTTTAATTTCTATAGCAATGAGTAAGCATTATCCCATAATGTAAAAAAATTTATAATGTACCTTCTTAACAGAAGTGACCCCAGCTGACTGCAGAAGTTCCTTGACAGGTTTGCCTTCAGATTTAGTAATAAGGCAGACTTCGGAGTCATCTGGATGCAGTGAATTACTAATGGCTCTGAAATAAACATTTCATTGGTTAGCATTGTCCGTATTAACAACAATAATCGCTCTGTTGCCATTTCCCTCAGTTTTCAAAAAGTTGATGGAATGATTCTGGAAACTATAATAAATAAATAAAACTAATTAACTCCAATCCCCAACTCTCTCACCCTCTTTTCAATGATTTTGTCCCTTTAACCTTAAAAAGTGAAGCAAACAACCCACCCCCCTCCCTCCTCCTCCATCTTCTTGGACAAAGGCTTGCGTTTTCCATGAACTCAGCCCAATTATCTATCACCTACCATAACCAGAGTTTAGTACTCACATTCTCTTAGGCTTTTTATATGGTGCTGGGATTTTCTTCAGAGCCAGAATCAGCCATAAGACCTGTTGGTCTCCAACCAAGCTTGGTTTACTTTTCTCCTTCTCTTGAACATGCTTCATGAGAGCAGAAACCGCCAAATCAACCTGCATAAATCAGGCAAAATACGTCTTAAATAAAAGAAATTAAGCTTATGTCCCAAAACATTTATTTCTTACACAATTTTTCGTATACAACATTTTATGCCGAAATCAAGCTACTGATTATATAAATATCACATCATTTTAATCCCCATAAATAATAGAGTTCATGATATACATTCTGTTCTTACTAATAGTTTCATTTGGGGTTTTACTAACCTGTTTTTGGCTTAGAACACTCTCTCGAACAACCTTCACTTTGTCCGCCATCTTGGAACACGTGTTGGTAAACAATACCGCTGAACAAAAAACACAGCAGCTTCATACCTTCCCAGAAGCTCTTTCGAGAAAGACTCAAGTACGAGTTTTTCTTTCTTTCTTTCTTTTATTCTTCTTTCATCAAGGCCAAAGTGCGCGTACTTAAAATTAACCATCACGACAATAAATAAATAAATAGTTCTCAACAGATCATAAGACATTGCAAAATTATTATTTAAAATTCATGTATTTTAGATTAATTTTTTAATTAAAATAATTATTATCCTAGTAACAGTATTTTTTTACGATTATTTTCAGTTTTCTCTTAAACCAAACTTTGCACATTATTTTCATATGATAACTGGTTTTAGTGCTAGCATCAGCGCCTTATTTCTCTCTTTCTAATATTGTTTCTGTTCGGGTCCATAAGGGATCATTTGAGACTTGTTCTTCGAGTCAGATACATTTTATTATTTTAACTTCCTTGCTTCTTGCTTCTTAGTAAATGCCTAACCTATTATGAGATTAACTTTTCTTTTTTACAAGTAATTGACTACGAATTTCTTTAAATTTACTATGAAGTCGAAATTAATGAAACTTAATAATATTCAAAAATGGGTTCCCAAAGTAACGTGCTGACCAAGAATTCGCTGCGCACAGTCATTCGCGCAAAACTTACTTTGAACACTTATAACCCTTACACGCATGCGCAGCGACAAGACCAGCGCAATGAATATATTTTCTCGGCTACGGTTACTTGTGCATTCATTCTAACCCTAAAAGGAAACGCTAACGCTTCAGACTCGGGAACATTTGGATTATGCCAATGAAAATACACATGAAAATGAATATGGATAATATTTTACGCGGATTATTTTGTAATCCGTGCAACACCTTTCTATTATTGCGTCTCCTTGTGTTTTGATGCGCGCGCATCCCTAACAAGGTCTATGCATAATTAGTTATATTTAACGAGCTTATCTATAACCAATGCCCACAGTAGAACTTAAGCACAACGGTAATAAAGTAGCATGTCCTATACATTTCGATACAGCTATTTTAAAAAACGTTTAAGGGGCGAACTGCATGCGAATGGCGATCGGTGGTTGCACGATCTAAAAGCATAGTGGGCCTGGATCCAAACACGAATATTAATCGAGGTGTTTCGTGGAATACAAAAACTACCGCATATTTCAACGACAACATCTGTGTTATTCGCAAGAATAACAATTAGAAATACAAGTCATTGCAGCTATTCTTGCATCCTGAAATAAATGACCTATCTCCTATCACTTATCGCCTATAGCTTATTACCTCATTGTATACAGTACTCCTTCAACGTTTTTTGAAATAACTTTACATAAAAGCTAGTACTGCAGTAATAAAATGAAACGAAAAGTTTTCTTAAATAACAATATCTTCTAATTTGCAAATTTGTTCACATAGGTACTCAGATAACCAGCGCGCACAAGATGCCTTGAATATAACCCTATTTCACTGGGGTGTACATGGATGGGTAGTCTATACTCTCATTGGAATCATCCTTGGATATTTGTCCCCTACATGTAAAGTCATGCCCATGTCCATGAGATCATGTTTCCATCCTCTTCTTGGTGACAAAATCTTTGGTACACTTGGTGACGTCATCGACATCCTGGCCGTCGTCTGCACCATGCTTGGTGTTTGCACTAGTCTTGGCCTCGGGGTCATCCAACTTAATAGCGGTTTCCACCGTTTGAATAACAGCATTACCCAGAGTAAGAAACCCAAGTTGTCATCATCTGGTGCATCACTGCCTTGGCCACTGCATCTGTCATCAGTGGTATCAAACTGGGTATACGCCATCTGAGTGAGATCTGTTTTTCAATCGGCACACCGGCGTTACTGTGGCTTGTGATCTTCTTCTACGATGACACTTGGTACATTTTGAACGTCTCCGTGCAAACCCTTGGCTACTACATGCAGTGGCTGGTGCAGCTGGGCTTCCACACCGATGCCTTTGCACAACCTGCAGGAGACGCTCCTGACAAGAAGCAAGCACCAGAATGGATGAACGACTGGACCATCTTCTACTGGGGATGGTGGATTGCTTGGTCGCCTTTCGTCGGTACCTTCATTGCAAGAATATCCCGTGGACGTACCATTAGAGAGTTCATCATGTACACTCTGACATTCCCCACAATCTATTCTCTGATGTGGTTCTCTGTGTTTGGTGGTGCAGGTCTGCGCATGGAACGAGCAGCAGCCAATGCAAATATCCGGCACTTGCAGCTCTCCACTGGGTGGATGGAATTCGACTGAGTCCCTTGGAGGTCTGTTCCGGCTGTCCTGCCGTCCGGCCGTCCTGCCGTCCTTCTGTCAACATGTGGTTTGACCTCATGGATCTTCAATATGGGGATCTTGGGGATTTCCTGTCCGGCATGTCTATCGTGGGTTTAATCCTGTACTTTGTGACCAGCTCAGACAGTGGTTCTCTGGTGATTGACAGCTTATCAGCCAATGGCCATCCAGATCCACCGGTACTCCAAAGGATCTTCTGGGCGCTGACCGAAGGAGCAACTGCTACAGCTCTTCTCTGGACAGGTGGTACCAAGGCTTCTTCAGCTCTCCAAGCAGTTTCTATTTGTTCCGGTCTCTTCCTCACGGTATTACTCAACTTTGTCTGTATTGCTTTGTGGAGGCTTTTAAAGATCGAAGTTGGTGACCTGGATCCAAATGGACCACAGTTCACTATGGGGCTACTAGATATCTTCTACCGTCCGTCTTACAAGCTAATTGCCAGACTTATCGTCATAATCTTTGCTCCGTGGTGGCCAATTGGTAAAGCCGCTGGGAAGTTAAGCGGCTCCATTTCCTACCGCTATTTTGCTATGGTAATCATGGCTGTTCCTTTCTACGGCTGGATCATTCTAGAGATCCTCCAAGTGTTCGAGGTTGGCTTGGCGTACTTGGGCTGGGCTTTACTGTTCGGCTTTGTTGCATTTGCGGCTGGTGATCGTTCGCAGATCCGAGATCAGCAGTATGAAATCATTGGTAAATCTCTTGTATGTACCGTTCAAGGCATCAGGGTTCTTTTCCATTTCGTCAAGCGCCATGTTGGTTTGAGCAGCGTTGTCTTTCTCATCGTGATGAAATTGCCCACCTCTCATCTGCTCGTCCATCTGCAAGGCTGCTAGCGGGTAAACCAACAACACAGAAAAGAACCGTGGTCCAATGCATAAATCGTTGTCATTCAATATACTGAGCCAAGCCCGTCTAAGGAGTGTTAGTACTTGGATGGGTGACCTAAACATTATGTTATTACTCACGCTATTGCTTCTTTTTTCGTTTATGATTTTTAAGATAATAATAATAAATATAATAATAATAATAAATATAATAATAATAATAATATATAATAATAATAAATATAATAATAATAATAATAATATTACAATCAAGTGGAGCGCTAAGAAACTAAAACAAATATAGGACTAAGAATACTAAATAATATTCATAAATTAATCTATTAGAAAATCCCGCAGGATATAGTTTAGTGAAACTTTCTATTTTTGCGTAAAATAAAATAGAAATCTAGCTAGCAGAGAAAAATCATCATATAGGACCTTGAGAGACTTGATTCAAATCAAAATAAGACGCTCTTGGAGAGTGCACTTGGTTGCCCAATGTGTGGGTATTCCGGAGCTTATTACTGAGTTGTCTACGGCATCATCGTAACATTTCTACTGGGTTGCCTGTGGCAGTCAATTTAAAAATTGCGAACTGTGTAGTGTTAAGTTGTTTTAATGTGGGCAGTTAGCACCATTAGAGTTCACACTTACATGCAAGCTACTTTAAATTGATTCAAGACCACCTTGCGATTGATCTCGGACTGATCGCAGTTCGCTTTAGACCGTTCACACTTGGCCAGTTTGACTTTAGATCGATATGATCAAAGATCCACCCAGCCCCTCCCTAATCCTTGTCTGCAGTGGAACAGCATGAGCTGTCAATCATTAATATGTTCATCATAATAGCATCCTCAACAAGGCATCCATCATAGTTAAGATAATGAAGAAAGTCCATTATTGGCAAAACCAAAATTGGTTAACAACTTGGTTACATTGATCCAACCCTTTATTGGTACAAATATTACCATTCATAAATGTTACAAGTTAACTATTCATTGGCGAAACACATATGGTATACAAGTATACAATATAGAGCAAGCACTACACTTTAGGGTCATATCTCCATTCAGATCAATTTTTTCCAAACAAAATATTATTTAGCATGTAACAGTAAACAGAGGGGGTTTTCAGGCAACCATGTTAAAGGACAAAAGAACAGAAGTTTTCCTATTTTGAAAAAAAAAATTACTTTCTGATGAAAATAAATTGTACTGTTCCTACCCTATAGGTTGGCTGACATGGAATCAATTTGTGGAAAATCCTTATATCCTTAATTAACTTCCCTGTCTTTAATGTTTTTAAATTTCATTTTTAAAATGCTGAGAAAGCCACATTCAGACTAGCTTTCTTCCACTTCTGAGTCAGATTCATTTTCTTTCTCGATAACCTTTCTATTCTTTTGTTTCTTTCCTTTTATTGTGGCCTTTGCTTTCTTGACTGATTCTGACTGTATCGCTACTGGTCTTTCTGGGAGAGAGTTATAAATAGGTAAAGACACTGAATTGGAGGTTTTTATGTTCAGTGATTTGATGTTTTTCCAGCCACGAGGAATGATATTTGCAATGCTTTTTGCAGTTTCCATTATGTTTGCAGTAACTTCTTCTCCTGTTAGACCTGTGTGTCCAATTTTGATGGCACTAAAAGTAAAACAAGAAATCATATAAGCTTTCTTCTTATTTGATCAGGCATAAGATATCCTTGAGGTGCAAAATGAAATCATAAATTAAATCATAGTTTCAGATTTTAGAGTTCATGTTTTCACCCTTTGGTCTAACCAAGCTGACTCACTTTTATCAGAGACCTGCAGTCAAGAAGAGTTATTATACTTTTAGACTTAGACTACTCACCTACAAGAGCCATGACCAAGAGACATGTATGTGCTTTGTAAGACTTTATTGATTTCTCCTTTTAAGTCTTTCTTCTTCAAACTGACAGGAATAGGAAATCTAAACGATAGTATTGATTCTGTGAATATTGACACTCTGCAGTATCTTATCTATATTATCAGATTTACCACTCCATGGTGGACAGAAAGCCTAACAGGAAACCAGAGAAAAACCCTTGAAGAGTCATAGAGAACCAACAAATAACTCTTCTCATACAGGGGGGTAAGTCAGGAAATTGAATCATTTCCCTTGCTGAGAAGCAAGCACTCTCACTGTTACACAATCTATGCTTCCTATGTTATACTCAATAATAATACATTCTAATTCTAGTATAACATTCTAGTAACTAAAACCATATACTTTTTGGAGATCCAGACAATCTTACAATATTAACCAAGTACCACATAGTGTGGGGGATGGAGGACTAGGATTGGAAAATATAATAGACTAGTATACAAAAGGGAAAAACTGGCATGTTATCAGCACCCTCCCTCCTCTGTAAGTTTTAGTTAACTCACTTTTTTCTAGTGTAGAAAGCTTTCCCAAGAAACTTTGGCAATAGATGGTAGATAACGTCATCACAGATGAAAAAGTCATACAAGCTTGCTAACTGTCTTTTGGATTCATAGGACTTGTAATTCTTCTTTAGTTTTGTCAGACTGATAACCTAAAAACCCATGGCAATAATTAGGATATTATAAATATGTATTAATTAACACCTTACCCATGTAATTTTTTAAGGTAATTCATATAAAGAAATGCAGCTTATTCATCTATTGGGCACTCTTAGTCTCAATGGGATTAATGAACACTTTGCTTTCAACTAACCCTTTATTTTGTCTTTTGATTGTTTGTTTCCTTGCCTACCTTGTTCTCTTTGGTTTCTTTTGTCTTAATTATTCTCAGCATATAAACACTCCTTTCTACCACCTCTTTCTCTTTTACTCCATCAAAGGACTAGTGTCCGAAATGTCATAAAGTTCTTTCATCGTTTCAAGGTGTATAATTGACCTTTTTATCATTACTCTTTAATTTCTATAGCAATGAGTAAGCATTATCCCATAATGTAAAAAAATTTATAATGTACCTTCTTAACAGAAGTGACCCCAGCTGACTGCAGAAGTTCCTTGACAGGTTTGCCTTCAGATTTAGTAATAAGGCAGACTTCGGAGTCATCTGGATGCAGTGAATTACTAATGGCTCTGAAATAAACATTTCATTGGTTAGCATTGTCCGTATTAACAACAATAATCGCTCTGTTGCCATTTCCCTCAGTTTTCAAAAAGTTGATGGAATGATTCTGGAAACTATAATAAATAAATAAAACTAATTAACTCCAATCCCCAACTCTCTCACCCTCTTTTCAATGATTTTGTCCCTTTAACCTTAAAAAGTGAAGCAAACAACCCACCCCCCCTACCTCCTCCCCCACCTTCCTGGACAAAGGCTTGCGTTTTCCATGAACTCAGCCCAATTATCTATCACCCAGTGATATCTATCACCTACCATAACCAGAGTTTAGTACTCACATTCTCTTAGGCTTTTTATATGGTGCTGGGATTTTCTTCAGAGCCAGAATCAGCCATAAGACCTGTTGGTCTCCAACCAAGCTTGGTTTACTTTTCTCCTTCTCTTGAACATGCTTCATGAGAGCAGAAACCGCCAAATCAACCTGCACAAATAAGGCAAAATACGTCTTAAATAAAAGAAATTAAGCTTATGTCCCAAAACATTTATTTCTTACACAATTTTTCGTATACAACATTTTATGCCGAAATCAAGCTACTGATTATATAAATGTCACATCATTTTAATCCCCATAAATAATAGAGTTCATGATATACATTCTGTTCTTACTAATAGTTTCATTTGGGGTTTTACTAACCTGTTTTTGGCTTAGAACACTCTCTCGAACAACCTTCACTTTGTCCGCCATCTTGGAACACGTGCTGGTAAACAATACCGCTGAACAAAAAACACAGCAGCTTCATACCTTCCCAGAAGCTCTTTCGAGAAAGACTCAAGTACGAGATTTTCTTTCTTTCTTTCATTCTTCTTTCGTCAAGGCCAAAGTGCGCGTACTTAAAGTGCTACTACGACGAAAATCGCTCAAACTTGGATTCAGCTGAAACTTCCTAAGAATACTCTTTAAAGGTCCAATGATCACTGTATGAAGTGTTTTCTCGATATTCAGGACGAAAGTATGATATTTTCACGATTATTTTTTGGAGTCTGTGACGTCATACACTAGTAGTATAGGGAATGGGGGTTCCAGCGCAATCTCAACACGGGCAAACCCCGTGTCAAAAATCCACCTACGGAAACAACCCATTCCAAGTGTGGTTGGGGGCAACAGCGCACTTAAATATGTTAGTCTATATATGGAGTGCGAAGAATGTAAGAGAACTTTTAAGAAAGAAGCAGACTTAAAGAAGCATTTGAAAATGAAGACGAAATGCATGAGCAGCTATGATTGCGGATGTGGTAAGAAGTTCGATACGAAGGTTAAATTGTTTTGGCATTGTCAGGATTGTGAGTATGACTACGACGATCTGAAAAGTGCTTGGTATTAGGTATAAAATATTTCCTATTATATAGATGGAATCCCAAAGCAACTTTGAAACGGTGTCGATACCCGGTAACGGTGAGATTGACGTTAGACAGTTTTGGCGTCAGTCAGAAAGGAAGGTTAAAAGGACTCTCCGAAAAGGTTTAGAGGAATTAGGAGCGTTGAAAGCAAGCATAATGGTGGAGGTAAGCCTATCAAAAGACGAGGTAACGACGACAGCAATGCTGCGATCAAAGTCGTTAGTCATATTAGAATCCACGAATTTGGATAGGTCACTCAGTGAAGCCTTAGAAGCAATTATGGAGTCGCTGTCTAACTATACCAAGGAAGGATCAGGTTGGACAGTGGAGGAGGTTGAGGGAATAGAGATAAGTATGGCTAGGTACGTACCCATACGAGGGGGAAGTTACGTACCACTACCAGCGTGGGTAGAAAGGAAGAAGGCCATTGTAAACGTGAAGAATGAAGACAATCGATGCTTTATGTGGGCAATCAGGTCTGCACTGTATCCAGCAGAGAAGGATCCCTGTAGGACGAGTAAATACCCAGAAGATGACTTGGAGTGGGACGGCGTGGAATTTCCCATGCAGCTGATAGACATACCGATATTCGAGCAGGAAAATGATCTAGCAATTAACGTTTATGGAATCAGAGACCAAACGATAGTACCGTTAGTCCTGTCAAAGAGTAAAGGAGAGCGCGTACATTTATTCTACCACGGCGGACATTACTCATGGGTTAAACACATTAGCAGACTATTTTACAGACATACTAAGCACAAAGGTAAAAAGTACTTCTGCGACTGCTGCTTGTTGTCATTTACCTCCCTAAAAGCCTTAAAGAACCACGACGAGATCTGCCGAGGAGTCGAAGAAGTGGCACAACGGATCCAGATGCCCGCCAACAAAGAGCTCTCATACGCAGACCACCAAAAGCAGATGCAGGTGCCTTACGTGATATACGCAGACTTCGAAGCGTTAATAACTAAGGAAGAGCAGAAACGTGGTGCCACGAATAAGGTAGGATTACACGAGATCTGCTCCTTTGGTTACATAGTAGTCAGATCAGATGGTAAAGCAAACCCTCCTGTGATTTACCGAGGTAAGAACGCAGCTAATAAGTTTCTAGAAGCATTGCGAGAAGAGGAGGAAGAGATAAGAGAACAATTAAGGCGTCCAAAGAAAATGGAATTTACCAAAGAGAACCAGGAGGCTTTTACCAAGGCAAAGAAATGCCACATTTGTCAACATACGCTTCTTCAGTTTGGAAGACGAGCCAAGAAAGCGTGGGATGAAGATGGGAAGTATTTAGGAGAAGCTCATTTTAAATGCGGGAAGTATGCTAAGAAAGGTGAGAAGCCGGGAAAGCCCTCCACACACTGCATTCATTGTCATAAAGCATTCGTTGAAGACTTCTACGTGGATAAGGTTAGAGATCACTGCCACATCACGGGTAAATACAGAGGGGCAGCTCATTGGAAATGCAATATAAACTTCAAAGTAAATCCAGACATGGAGATTCCCGTGTTCTTTCACAACCTCCGCGGCTACGACTCCCATTTGCTACTACAAGGAACAGACGAATCCGACGTCAAATGCATACCTAACAACAAAGAGCGTTACATGTCCGTAACTGTTGGTAAGCTAAAGTTCTTAGACTCACAGCAGTTTATGGCACACTCTTTAGCAAACCTCGTAAAGTACAACACCAACTTTCCCATTTCCAGTCAATACGGCGCGGAAAGGAAAGGAGTCTACCCATATGAATACATGGATTCCTGGGATCGCTTTCAAGAATCTTTGCCCAGCAAAGATTGCTTCTACAGCACCCTAAACGAGTCCGGCATAAAGGACGAGGAGTACCAGCACGCCTTGAATGTGTGGGAAAAGTACTCCTGTGAGAACATGGGGGATTACCACGACATTTACCTACGTTCAGACGTCGTGCTGCTCGCAGATGTTTTCCAAAGCTTTCGAAAGATGGCTATGGAGTACTACGAATTGGATCCCGCGAACTTCTACACGGCTCCTGGACTCAGCTGGAGTGCTTTGCTAAAGAAGACAAACGCGCAACTGGATTTGCTAACGGAGTACGACATGTACCGGTTTATGGAAGACGGTATTCGTGGTGGCGTTTGCGGGCCCAGCAGACGTTACGCCCGCGCAAACAACCCCTTAGTAGAGCACGACCCAGAGAAACCAACCACCTACATCTTTTACTTAGACGCTAACAACCTCTACGGTTGGGCAATGTCACAGTACCTACCTGTGAGAGACTTCGAATGGGATCCAGTGAAGTCAATAGACTTCTACATGCAGGTAGGAAAGGAGGAAGACAAGGGTTACATTCTAGAAGTGGATCTGGAGTACCCAGAGCATCTGCACGATGAACACGATGAGTTCCCGTTAGCACCAGAAGCGATAGAGATACCCTTTCAACAATTAAGCCCACTGCAGAAGCAGATGTGTCCCAGATACAAACCGTACAGGAAGCTGACGATGAACCTTATGGATAAGAAGAAGTACGTTGTCCACTACCGCAACCTGCAATTCTACGTTAAGCATGGTATGCGGGTAAAGAAGATTCACCGCGTGTTGAAGTTTACGCAGGAGCCCTGGATGCGTCCCTACATTGACTTTAACACGCAAAAGCGTACCGCAGCGAAGAATGACTTCGAGAAAAACCTCTTTAAACTGATGAACAACAGCGTGTTCGGAAAGACAATGGAGAACATCCGCAAGCGCGTAAGCGTAAAAATAGTCAGCACCAAAGAGGAAGCAGAAGCATACGTGTCACAGCCTGGATTCGTTAGATATGTAGAAATGCTGAACTTCTATGTGATTCACATGAAAAGAGCGAACCTGTTTCTAAACAAACCCGTATACACCGGCTTTACGGTGCTGGATTTGTCCAAGTTGCTCATGTATGAGTATTACTACGACAAACTAAAGCCAAAGTACGGTGATAAGTGTCACCTTTTGTACACAGACACCGACTCTTTGATATTAGAAGTGCAGACGGAAGACGTCTACCAGGATTGCGTCGAGGACATAGATGAGTACGACACCAGCGGTTACCCAAAGGAGCACTTCCTTTACAGCGCGAAAAATAAGAAGGTAATAGGAAAGATGAAAGACGAGATGTTAGGCAAGCCCATCGTGGAATACGTGGGTCTCAAACCAAAAATGTACAGCGTGCTAAAGTTAGACGGTGTAGAAAAGAAGGCCAAAGGCGTTAAAAAATACGTCGTTAAGAAGGACATAACCCACGAGTCCTACTTGAACGTATTACGAACACGCAAGGAACAGCGGCACAAGATGAACAGCCTGCGCAGCTATGGTCATCAGATACATAACGTCACGCAGGAGAAGGTGTCACTGTCTGCATTTGACGGTAAGCGATGGATGTGCGATGACGGAGTGCACACGATAGCATTCGGACATCACACAATAAGCAGTTCTTCTTTGACGAACCCGCGCGTGGGACCATCGTGAAGATAATATAAGATGGGCTGACCCTTCTTAGCTATTACGCTTCGGATCTGGTAAGTTTCCAAAGACCAATTAGGATCCGTAGCTCTTTTGGATCCTCCTTCTAATTCACCCGGTCCGTAGAGATATCGGACCGTGACATTACCTAATTTCTTTTCATGGGGGAAGACCGCCCTCGAACTTCTGACGTAGGACTTGTGTTCCACGTGCTTCTTTTTTATGGCGTCCTTGGGTTTCATTCCAGTAGCCCTGGCCGCCTCGTTGTTCAAAGCCGTAACGACCTGGGGAAGCCGCTGTGTCCATTCCTTGTTTCGCTTAGAGGGATCTTCCAGCTCTTTCCAATACTGGTATCCAAAGAGACGCTCAGCCAGGGTTTTATTGAATCTTTCGACAATGCTCTGACCCCTGTGGTACTCAGCTTCGGCTCTTCTTATTTTAGTGTCGTGGTCTTTTAGGGTCTTGGTAACCACACCCATAAACTCTGTCCCCGCATCCACTTGCAGCAGCTTAGGCCATTTCAGAACGCGCTTATAAATCCTACCTAGGGCTTCTGCGACTTCCCCAGAATCCTTGCTGGTTATGGGTTCGGCGTCCTTGTATCTGCTTGCGATATCAACCACGGTCAAAGCGTATCTATAGGTCTTTCTTCTCACCGTGTCGTGCGGTATGAAGAGCAAATCTGCCTGATGAACTTCGTTAGGGGCATTTACGGTAAAGCTGGGTCTGGGAATGTACTTAGGCACGGGAAGATAAACCTGCCAGATAGTTTGTTTCTTTAACCAATTCTTAGCCGTTTCGTCGGATACCCTGGCTGCGGCTGCGAGTTTTTTGATAGCCGAGGCTCCTCTCCAATAGCCCTCAGGCCCGTAGTAAAACCTCTTAAGTTTGTCCTCAGTTCGACCCATTATATGAATTCTAAAACAAGATTGATCTTACGTCCGTTGAAATCTACCGTCTTTCCGTCCACTTTAATGGTGATGTTTATGCTTTCTACCAAATCGCAAGGCAAGTCATAGTTTAAAGAAATGGGCGTGTATTCTACCAGGTCAAATGGATTACCTTTGGGTGAAAACTTAGACATAAGAGTGGACTTTTTTCCGTTGCTGTAACTGTGGGCCAAATCGCAACAGACTTCATAAGAGGATGCAACTTTCCAACTTACAGGTATTGCTGTGTTGGTAATCGCCTTTCCCTGAATTCCAAGTAGAGATCCAAATGCATCACATTTTCCTGGGGTTACTGAGAAGCCATTTGGTAGGTTATGTTTGAGGGTCATTCCATGCGGCAATCCTGTAGTGAGAGTATAACCGCGTTTGGCTAATTCTTTTGCCAGTGTGATTGGGGTGTAATGTCCATCTGGGAGCATTTCACCTTGATAGTTAGATCCTCCCTTATGCACGGTGACCATGCCATTGATTAAATTATACCAAGAGTTGTACAAAGAGCAACTAACCAACCGAACCGTATGGGCTTTGATGGGGGGATTCAAATAAGTGGTAAAGTTATTCTTGTCGCTTTCCAAAAAGACGATCATTATATATTAGACGCTCATGCTTCGCGTCACTAGACGAAATACGCTAAGGCGGCGCCTCCTGCCAGTCCTGCAACTCCTACAAAGACCAGCTCATTGTCTTTTTGTTTCTTCGACGGCTGGTAGTAATTCTTAAATTGAGGCTTGCTAATCCTAAAGTCGGGGTGCGTCTGTGCATAAAGTTTAAAGGCGTAGTCTGTATTTTCGAAGTTTTTATCCGCCTGCATCTTGTCTTGGTAGTTCTTGTCCAACCAATCCCTGTAAGCTTGTCTCTTTTCATTCCAAGCTGCCACATCCCTTTGATATTTCTCCAGCGCTAAGTCGTGTCTCTTCCTCTCAGCATCGCTTTTGTTGCCTCTGACTAATCTATCCAAATATTGACCACCATAATTGGCTCCAGTGAATGCTAACGCTGCAATAACACCACCTGCGACCACGCTGACCATTATATCTTAGGCAAGTACTTCTCCTTCTGTAAGTAGTCCTTCAACATTACAGCTCCAGTTACAGCGGCGGTCATTTTAGCAAAGCCAGCGAAGCTCTTGCTTGGGTCTTCAGTAAAGTCTTCTTTGAGCACTTTCTTACCTACCCAACCAATACCTGCGACAATAGAAGTAATAATTGCTGCTTCTTCAACAGTTTTCAATGCGGCAGACATTATATTACAAAGCGAGAAGGTTATTCCATTTCGGGTATTCTGCTGCTCTTAGGGGGCTCCACATGCCTTAATTCTACCCTTGGTTCCACTTTTGGTTTCGCAGCCCGCCATTGTAAGTAGAGGCTGCCTGCTGCTATAGCGAGTCCTAATGCTCCGATGACGTATCCAGGATTAATAAAGGATTCCTCTTCTTTTTCCTCTTCCTTCTTTTCTTTTTTGGCTTTGTTCTTTCTATTCATCTCCGCGAGCTTCTTCCCAGCAGCGACTCTACCCGGAGCTTTGGGCTTGGTAATTTTCGCCTCTACTCGAGGGGTTTCCTCCGCCTTTGTTTCGGTGTCACTCATCTTATATTAGGGACTTGAAGGACTTGATAAGTAACTTGATAATGACTTGACGATGACTTACAGACGACTTGATTAAGTACTTGATGACGACTTAATAATGACTTGACTAAGTACTTGGGGTGACTTACAGGCGACTTGACTAAGTACTTGAGGCGACTTACTTACGACTTGACTAAGTACTTGAGGTGACTTGATCAGGTTCTTGTGGTGACTTGACGTCGACCTCAGCAAGTGCCGCCCGGAAGACCTTTTCAACGTCCCTGTCCTTCTTGAAGTCCTTCCAAGAGGTTAGTACCTCCTTCAAGTCAACGTGTTGAGCCACGTGAAGTCCCAAAGATGCGACTGCCATTAACTTACCACACTTCAAAGACAACCACCCGCAGGTTATCTTAAGTTCTTGGGATATGACATAGTCCTCGCTTATGTCCTTCTGCAGCGCCTCCACGTCGTCTATGGGCAGTGCAAGTCCAAGCAGTTTAGTGGCCAGCTTAATAGCGGAGTCTGCTACGGCGTTTGTGGTCTTACTTGCAAGGGCAGCTTCGTACCTCTTATGGAACTTCTTTACCTCCTCTTCAGAAAGTTTGTTGACCTGCTCATGCGTCAACTCCTTGCCTATCATTTCCTTACACTTCCCAGAAGACACAAGGATGTTATATAAGTTGCTCTTTAAGGTTACTTTCGTCTAGCTGTGTGGGGACTTCATCTATCAACTGCTCAATCTCCATATATATTAAAGATCGCAGATCTTTATGGAATACGGAAACCTCAAGGAGAAGATCATTTTGGAATGTTGGTGTGTCTTTAAATGCCGCATGTATTCGTGCAGCTGTTCCTTGGATATCTCACCGCCGTAGTCGGAGAGGATGGTTTCCAGGTCTGACTTGCTCAGAGTATAAAATACTACGAGAGATCCTATGTTTTCCCTAAAAGGCTTAAAGACGCTGGTAAGCTGCTGCGAGAGCAACCAAACGCTGATATTGTCATGTCTGCCGCTAAAGGCAGGCTTCACCAACTCGGAGGTGCGTCTCTGTACGTCGTCCCCGCAAGCGATGTCGTCAAGAATTAAGAGTGTCTGAGTATCTTTAGGGAATTGTCGATGCCAGAACTTAAGGTGGTTGGATAACTCGTTAGGGTCTAAGATATCCACAAAGAAGTCGTCATCTTTTACTCCTATACCTTCCCAGGTGCGGTTATTTACATAGGTGGGGCAGAGCAGTACGATATAGTCAAATTGGTATCTAAAGGGTCCTAATAGCTGCTCTACGACGAACTGCGTCTTTCCGCAGCCGGTGGGTCCTACTATCAGAGCGTTACAAGGCATGTGATCTGGGTTCATATATAATGGAGCCCGCGGAAGCAGTCAAAGAGGTGGTTAACATCGTAAAGAGGAGATCCGACACAATAGAGGCGCAAAGGGTGGAAATAGAACGACTGAAGGAACAAATACAGGAGCTGTACGATGAAATGTCCGGCCTGAAGCGCGCAGAACGGTTTGGCGCTTTGATAACGATGGCGACGTGGGCTAAGGAGTCCATCGTGGACTTTATGAAATATCCCATGTAGAATGTTGACAATGAGGTTAAGCGACTTCGTTAAGTAGGGTCGGAAACTCCTTAGAATCCCTCTCAGGACGTTGACGATGGGGTTCAAATGGAGGATAAGATATTGTTAAGTATATATGGATTGTCTGACGTGCAAGAAGGTGTTTAGTAGCAAGCAAAGATTGCAATACCATGTTCGACATGGCGTTTGCATAAAGGAGCCGATTAATAAGGTCTGTAAGGACTGCAGTAAGGAATTCAGCACTGTTCAAAAGATGCAGCAACACGTAAGGAATGAAGTTTGCAAACCACACAGTAAGGTTTGTAAGGATTGTGGTAAGGAATTCAGTAGTGTTCAAAAGATGCAGCAACATCAGGAAAGGCGCGTCTGTGCGCCCTTCTGTAAGGATTGTAATAAGGAATTCAACACTCCCCAAGAAATGCAGCAACATCTTAAAAGAGGGGTCTGCTGCAGAACTAGGCAGTGTAGTTTCTGTAATAAGATCCTTAGTAGTCGCCAACGTCTTCAGACGCATAAGAAGAGACATGAAGGGACTTACCAATTCCTTTCTAGGGCGTATGATCTAAGGGGGGTGGATTGTTACCAGTGCGGTGATATCTTAAGCAGATGTGAGCACAAAGAGGAATACCTAAGAAATAGGATAGACTACCATAAGAAGATAACCCATACCTTTCCTTTCTTCGAACGCACCGAAGGTGTCCCGTGGACCAAAAGGGAATACTGGAGACAGGAGTGTAACCGCTGTGGATGTGTCAGAGAAGAGGAACACATCTTTAACTGCCTTAACAATGACGGTTAACCTCGTTGTCAACATCCTGAGAGGGTTTCTGAAATAGTTCCCAGGTCAGTTAACAATGACGGTTAACCTCGTTGTCAACATCCTGAGAGGGTTTCAGACCCTACTTAACAAAAGGCATTTAACATTCTGGTTAGATATATGGTAGCGCACGCAATGGCATTCCTTGGGGGATTTATGATCGTCTTAGGTATATATGGACTGTATTACGTGCGAACCCACCGCAGAATGTATGACCCCAAAACCGCGTAAAAAATACATCTGCCTTCATTGCGGCAGTGCATTCTTTGAAGGTCATCGGTGCTTAGCAGCACTTACGAGTGAAGAGGAGACTCCCAAGTAACTATATCAAATATCCACCTACCATCCTTCTTACCATGACTCATAACATGGGTAACATCCTGCCCCTCGATGGCGTACCTTATTCTATCGGGCGCCCAAAGGCCGTCCTTTTTTTTATTCTTCAGCACCAAACGCAGGCGGTCAATGTCTTTGAAGACCACGTAATTCTTTACCTCGTAGATTTCCCCTATTTCCAAATCCTTCCAGTGTGTCTGGATGAACTTTATCTCATTGAATTTGTCCTGGTCCATATATCCTATGGAATATCTTTAAGTGCGTCTTTAAAGTGTCTGTGTTCCTAAAGCGCTTGCAGCACCACCTACATGGTAAACGCATTCCTTGTGCATACTTTGTGATGGCTCTGCAGATGTCGTCGTAGTCGTTGCTGATGATTACTTTATAACCATTCTGCTCATACCTTTCCAATAGTAGACGTTGACTATCAGATAATACCCCGTTGCCTTTAGGGGTCTTCAGCTCTACGCAGAAGCCACGGTATTGCACGTGTGCATTCAAGATGAGCAGGTCCGGTTGACCGCGTTGATATCCTTTCTGCCAGCACTTTATGCGTTTGCCGTCCGAGTCCTGCAGTTCGCCTAGGCCAGGGGTCACGAGCATTTGTGGGTAAAAGCGGCGGATGTAATCGACGACTTTCTTATGTAGGTCGAATTCGTTTTCTATTTTGAATACCAGTTTGTTTGCGGTGTCAAAGCGCCGTTCAATTTCATATTTGCCTGCCTTCCTTAGCGCGGGTAGGACTTTCTCAAAAACCCAATCCTAAAATGCCTCTGCCGTTGGCATCTTAGAGCTGAATATCAGCTGATACAATCCAGATTCGTTTACATACAGGGAATTTGGCTGTGCGTTATGGGGGAGGCGATTCACCTCCACCTGCAGCTCGCTCAGCTTTTTCTTGTACTTGTCTCAAACATGTACCTTAATTGCGTCTTTTGGGCGTTCGTAACCCAACGCTAAGGCGACCTCCTTCGCTTTAAAGTACAGTTTGTCGCCTTGCACTATGCATTGCAGTTTGGTATCGTTGTTTTCAAAGACTCGTAGCATGGTATATCTGAGAAATATTTTAACTTTTCAATAGGCAACGCTTTTAAGTTGGTTCATTTCTACGCTTAGCTGCGCGTCAGACACGACGAAGATGTAGCAGTTTATCTTGTCCGCATCACTTGCACTGGTGTTCTTGGTGCGTTTGATTTCCAATGTTATGCCATCCTGCGTATTTACCAACCGCAGACCCTGCCCATGCATACTTTCGTCGTTCGTCGTGCGCATGTCGATCCATAACGCGTACTTGTCTTTGAAGAATTCCTCAGGAGACACCTGGTCACCAAACTTGCGCATTGCCTCCCTGTACGTATCTGCGGGCTTTATCCCCTGGGAGTAGACTTTGTTTGGTACTCCGTTGATATTTACCCCCACGTTAGTAATGTTGGGGTTATGGAAGGCCTCGGAGTCGCGCTTGCCAGCCCCATAGGGCTTAGCAAACACCAACATCAGCCCCGTGAGACTTCTTCGGGGGAGGTTAATGCTTTGGTTGATAACCTCGTCCGTCTTGTCCAGGAAGCTGAACGTCTTGTACATCACTACGTGGTCGTAAAGGAATGCCTTGCCTGAGCTGTATTCCATACCCGCACTTCGAGCCAATTCCTCAGAGTAAACTGTTTCATACTGTAATTCTAAATTGGTGATAGAATAGGGATGAATACTACCAGTAAGTGCAGCCTGCGCTGTGTCCATTTCTAGGATGTTGGTAGTGTCTGCTAGAGTTACTTCAAACTGTAGTTCGGACAATTGCCTGGGGTAATACACACCGTGGTTAGAAATAACTTCAAAGTCTAAGGGAATCACGTACTTGCTGCCATAAGCCGTTTTTACTCTGGTGGCGTCTGCTACTGCGGTTGATGCTCCGGAGTCCGTAGGTGCTGTCTTAGTATCACTTCGCAACTTCCTTAGGATAACGCCTCCGATTCCTTGTTCTATCCTTTGTGCGCGGTCAAATGCAGTTAACCATACGTCTTTGTACGTAGTATACAGGTCGTACCTATTTAAGTCCAAAAGGGATTCCCCTGCGAACTTAATTCTCATCTTAGACACCAAGTTGCGACCTACGTTGTTTACTGTGTAAGTTTCTATTTTCGTACTTGGTTGTATTGCTAGGTCAAACCTTAACGCTAACGTTCCCGGCACTAATACTAAGTTATCCGTTAGACGGGGTACGCCTACATACAGCGTCTCTCCTGGTTTGGCGCTAGAAGGTGTGAAGGTGACTCGGTGAAAGGTGCGTTCTGCTTTCAGTCCGCCAACCTGCTTAGGTAATACGTTGGGATTTAACTTTGAGCTTATCATATATAATGGAAGTCGAAGACTTTGACCCCACCACCGAAGAAGGCCAAGTCGATATTAACGATGAAGAATACGAGTCCCTACTGCCGGAGGCAAGTGAGCCGGGCTTCTTTGAAAAGCTACGTTATAGGTACGGCAAAAAAGCCCGCGGCGCCTTACGCAGCCTTATGGACAGGTTTAAAAGGGAAAACCCCGGTAAATCCCTTCCATCTTACATGCGATTGGACGACTTAAGCCTTGTTAATGAAGCTCCTACTGATGCCTGGCTGCAAAAAGTACAAGCGGAAATGGACGAATCCATAGAGGAGCCGCCAGATGACTTTGACAGGCTTAAAGAACTACTACCCGAGTGGGATCCTGAAAAAGCGCAGTTGTTATTTGAAGAAGACGAATACGGCAGGGAATTAATTATGAGCAGGCTTGCTAGAAGCGTCGCCAAGGTTTACGTCATCCGTGATGGAAAAGGAAGGTTCTTTGCCGACCCCCGAATTCCTCCAACTTTGGAGGCAGCTATTGGCAAAACGGTACCCAAACAGCTACTTACCGACGTACGTAAGAGGTATCCCAATGCCAGCGAAACCCTCTTAGAATTCCAAAAAGGTCCTAAGGGGCAAATTCAAGTGCGTTACGTAGGCAGGGAAAAGTGGTACGACTTTTATCAAAGCAAAAAGTCTAACGCACTTAACAATGCCTTACCAAAGGAAATAACGACGGCACTGGGTAGCCCTAACTTATCCTTGATGCACACTTTAACCGGCAAGGAAACTATGAGGTTACAGGAGACATTCCTCAAAGGCCTTAAGATCTCCGTGATGACCGACCAAATGCGTGCCATCGTTGGAGTTCTGAATAAGGAACAAGAAAAACTCACAAAAATACAGGCTACCAAGGAAGACGTAGAGGAGAGGCTAACAAGCACGCCATCGGGCAGCAGCACTGCCTTGCGGCTGCAGCAGTCTTTAGAATCCCTCAACACGGAAGAAAGCAGGCAGCAAGAACTCGTAAGCGAGTACAGAGAACAACTCGACGTACTCACAGAGCAATTAGATGAAAAAACCTCCGAACTGGAAGCAACGGCCAAGCACGTTGAATACCTAAAGCAGGCAATGGATGAAAAGGAGGAGGAATATATGAAGCAAATGCAACTGATGACTGATTCCCATGAACGCGAAAGTGAAGACAACAAGGACCGCATTAGCAAGATACTACGCGACAGGGATACTGCTAGACAAAACTTCGACCGCGCAGTTAGAGACATTGGGGATAGGAACGCCGAACTTAGGTGCGTGGGCATAGAACTGGAAGCCTCGGTAATGCAAGAGCGGCGGTTAAACACGGAAATCGTCGTAAAGGAGGAGCAACTAAGACAAAGAGAGCAGGCCATAGAGGACCTGGAAGGGCAAATAGAGCGGCAGCAGGAAATAATCAACGACCAAACTCGCTCCGAAGAGGAAAGGGAAGCAGCTCAAAGGGAAGTAGAAACCCTGCAGGAAAGAGTTGCGGAATTACAGGCGCAAAGGGGAAACCTGGAAAGGGAGTTGGGGCTTACCACCAAGGAAAAGATAAGGAGAGCTTTGGTGAAATATGGTATTCCACTTGCAATTGCAGTCGCCATTTCAAGCGTAGTAGGAGTAATCCTTAGCTCCCTTAAGGCTACGGGCGCAGGCGTAAAGGCAGTAGGTAGAGGACTAACGAACTTAGGAAAAAAGATGGCAGCCGGCTTGCCTGGGCTGCTCGGCAGTGTGATTGGTTTGGCACTTAGGGCCGGCGGAGAACTATTAAAGTTCGTGGGGAATAACATTTGGATTTTAGTTGTCGCTATTGGGGTGGTACTCCTGAAGAAGATGAAGGTGTAGCCTTATCCTTATGTATTACTGGAGGCTTATCATCGTCGGGTGTCCGAGGCATCCTCGACTGGGGATAAGTAAAGATAGTATTCGCCCCGCCTTGATAATGCGGCACCAAAGGTAAGGCAGTCATAGTAGAAATGGTCTTATGATTCCAAATAGCATCCACGTTACCAGATGTCGAATAGGTGGTATTTATCCCAACGAAACCTGGATACTGGGAGGGATCCGAGGGGTCAGCATCGCTGGGGCGAACTTGAAGCTTCGCATATTGACAATTGGCTATCATGTGAAAAGTCACCGACGTTAGGTTCTCCGCGCTCGCGGGCGTGGGCTCAAACGTGAAATGAGCCGGAGCCCTGTTATTCACCTTTTTCCTGTAAGGCAATAATGGGGTGTTGGTCTTGTCAATGATCCTAAACCCGGCATTGCAGTTATTCCACCCGTTAATGGTAATGGTGCACATAATCAATCCCAAACCCCCAACCTTCACCCACAACCCAGTGTCGCGCCAACTGTCGCCCCTTTCATTCCCCTCCTCCAAATAATGAAGGAACCAATCTTCCTTCGCGTGTGGATTCATATATTCCATGGAATAAATTCCCTTCTAGAGACTCATTACCGTAAGAGTGTTGATGGTTAAGTGATTATAAAGAGTATTTCTTTGATCGTGTATGCTATTTACCGTAACCTTTCCAGTGTCATCTACGCGTATTTGCAGCTTTACTTTTCCATGGCAATCAGCAACCATATGAAAAGTCCAAACGGAAAGATTCTCGACGCTGCCGGGGTTGGGCTCTACGGAGAAATGCGTCGGCTCCCTGTTGTTTGTCTTAGCACGCATGGGCTGTAGTATGCCATTCTCGTCCAGGAACCGGAAGCCGACGTTGGCATGGCTGTCCGTGCCAATACAAATGCTGCATATTATCAGCTTCTTTCCTGAGTAGTTCAAATCCACAGACATCCCCGTGACATCAACCCAAGATGCCTGGGAGTATTTTTTTCTCGCCTGTGTAAGTCGTGTAAACACAATCCATTCCGGATACGTAGGGGTTGTTCATCGCCATATATAATAACTCAGACCAATGCTTGCGGCGGTTAAGCCGGCTTTTAGTAAGTTATGGTCATATTCCTAAGGTATCGTAGGCAAAGTCTTTTTTGGTTTCTTTACGTGCTCTTTTTTTAATGGTACGTGCTCCTTCTTTGGCTTCTCCACGAAATGGGGAATGTTCCTAAGAGTGTCAGAGTTCACGTCATTCACCCCAAACTTCATGTCTTTGGTAGCTCGTTGAAGTTTGTTGTTATAACCCACGACGGAATCGGCGTTAATAACCAAATTACTTGGCATTAACCAACAACCGGGTGACAAGACATAATCCAGTCTAACTTTTGATTGCTGCACCGCAAGTTGATACCTTTGAACTGACTTAGAGATCTCATTCTCAATAACAGCGCTTTCAAAGAGGACAAGGAATACTTGTTGCGTTTCCTGTGAAGCACCACTGGCATCTACGATGGGGCTGCGAGTGCTAACCTGGGCTCCTAGGACGCAGTAGACAAAGGCTTCGATGCTTCGATTAATCCTTGCTAGATTCTTTAACCCAATGCCCTTCGCGGCAAAGAAAGGCGCCCATGGATACTTCTCCTTACTCTCTATGAAGTAAATCAGATTTCCTTTTGTTCCACTGCCTCCTAAGTCTGAGAATTCGTAAGAGCTGGGATATCCCATGCCGGGACTTTCTATGCTGGCTCCGACATACGAAGCATAAGTGTAAGTCTCTCCTAGGCCGTGGGCGGCACCTTCATGGTTACGAAAGTCAGGGTTGGTAAGCTTAAACTCATTTCTTAGTCGCTCCCATGCGACTTTGTCATATTTGTTATCCTTTGGGTTAAAGACAGTATCACCTGGAAGTGGCGCGCCCAGCTCATACAATATTCTGCGAATAGTAAAAGCAACATGAAATCTCAGGAAAGGAATATGAAGCATATCCGCTGCTATACCACATCCTTTAGTAGCAGCCCAGACAGCAAAGTTTAACTGCTGCGGCCAATATCGCATGCTGGGACCTGACAGCCATTCTCTGGATTCTTTCCCCGACGTGTGCTTCATCCGGGTCTCTCTAAAGATGTCTCTTACTTTTGTCTTAAAAGTCGTAGGACCCACGGGGATTTCTAAGGAGGTAACCATCTTAGCAAAGTCCTCCGCCCCGCCTTTGTTATCATAAAATGGGTAATTCTCTGTTGTCGTTAGTAGATTTTTTGGGAAGTTGGGCTCCTGCCTTTCTTTATGTATCTTTACCTCTTTAGGCTCCAACTCCGCATTGGTGTATATTCTCCTGCCTCTAAAGTAAATACCGTCAGGCCTACGCTCGAACTTACTGGCGTCTGCATGCGGAAACATCTTCCTAAAGGCCCTCCAGTTAGCATAATCCCTGTTGTCGTGATGTGGCTGCTCCTCAATATCATTCCCAAAAGCGTCGTACATTAGTATATATAATGGATGTTATACCATCAGCACCTCAGCTGTACCCAGAAGTAAACTACCATACTACCACTAAGGACACGGGTCCTAACGAATTAAACGCTGAAAACTTCCGCTTGAATAAAGCAAATTTAATTCTGGCCTACTTTGAAGGTCAAGTGAAACACTATGAGGAGGTTAGGAAGAAATACGCTAGAGCTCGGAGCATACTGCATAAGCTTGCAGTAACAACCGGCTCCGTATCCGTCGTATTAACTGGCACGGGCGTTGCTACTTCCCTTACCGGCCCTGGAATAGTTGTTGGAGTTCCTTTAGCCGGCGTAGGAGCGGCTTGTGGTATCGTTTCCGCTATTACCACAGGTGTTATGAAACAATTATCAGGAAAAATATCCAAGCATGACACACATATAGCTCTCGCAAGGGCAAAAGCTAACACCATTACCGATTTAGTCTCCCAAGCTCTGCGGGACCGCAAAATCGATGAGGTGGAGTTCTCCCTAATCCTTGCGGAAGAAAAGAAGTATGAGGAGTTAAAGTTGGGTAATAAAAAAACAATAATCAAGGACCTTTCCGACGAATCTCGAAAAAAGATTTACCAAAAAGCAAAGGAGGAGCTTCAACGAAAACTCGCTCAATAGACTTTCACCTTGCTTACACGTCAACGTCTGGGTATCCATCCTAACAAAGGGTGGTTGGGGTCTATTTTGTAAAATATTTCGTAAATTACATCAGGATAATAAGGAATATCCTTGTTCGACCGACAAAACATCCACTCGGCTCTGCTCATATCAGAAACCTCAGGAATAGACTTACCGGTTATCTGAGACAAAAGATAGGGAATAGCTTTGTAATATTTCCCTAGCTTTACTTTTTTCAGCGTTTTCCATAGGCTTTGTGGCGTTGGTCCTTCTAAATGGTCTATAATTCTTTCCATTACTTCGTCGTCTAAATATACCGGTCGATGACCTTGAATGTGACTCATCCAGTCTCTGAAGTATTTTATTCTCTTGTATGGAGTTTTCTTACGACCTCCGTTAGAGTAATATTCTTCCCTGGTAGCACAAGGCACGGCATTACGAATATTCTTACCACACTCGTAACACTGTGCTGACGTGTCATCTTCTATTCGCATCTTCTAACCACAACAAATATACTTGTTTGGCTTAAAAGGTACAAACTTGGGTTTCAAACACTTTACACAGAAGTCATAAACAAACTCTTTACATTCTTCGCACTCCATATATAGACTAACATATTTAAGTGCGCTGTTGCCCCCAACCACACTTGGAATGGGTTGTTTCCGTACGTGGATTTTTGACACGGGTCTTGCCCGTGTTGAGATTGCGCTGGAACCCCCATTCCCCATACTACTTACACTCAATATCGAACATCGCTCCATACATTTCTTTGTAGTTTATGATCAAAATATCAGTAGTAAAGGGAGAAAGAAATACCCAAACACCCCAAAATATAAATTATAGTCACAAGTAATGTGAAATAAGCACATTAGCTACCCTTTGGGCTTCACAGGAATAAAATAAATTAAGGATTTATATACAAAGAAATATATGTAGCAATGAATAATAAACAATAAATAAATAAATAGTTCTCAACAGATCATAAGACATTGCAAAATTATTATTGAAAATTCATGTATTTTAGATTAATTTTTTAATTAAAATAACTATTATCCTAGTAACAGATTTTTTACGATTATTTTCAGTTTTCTCTTAACCCAAACTTTGCACATTATTTTCATATGATAACTGGTTTTAGTGCAAGTATCAGCGCCTTATTTCTCTTTTTCTAATATTGTTTCTGTTCGGGTCCATAAGGGATCATTTGAGACTTGTTCTTCGAGTCAGATACATTTTATTATTTTAACTTCCTTGCTTCTTTCTTCTTAGTAAATGCCCAACCTATTATAAGATTAACTTTTCTTTTCATACGTTGGAATAAATTTATTTAAATCTCTCGGGACGTTTAATGATTCGTCCTCGCTTTGTCTTTGTAAATGCTCTCTTGATCCCATGTTAACGGGCTTGTACAGTTTCATTCTACGCATACTTTCTATTTTTACGACAAATAAAAAATAGACTTAGAAGGTGTGACTTTCAATTTTAGACGAAAGCATTCTTTAGTTTTTGAATTTGAAAACCCACGAAAATATTTTAAGATAGGATTAAAAATGCCTTCAAATATTCAAACAGTTTTCATTCACTTTAATCGATGTATTTTAGAGTGACGCATCGAGGAAGATGGCCATCGAAGGTGACTGGCAAGAAATACGAAGGAAATGTCGTAATGTTAAATTCAAAATCTTTCGCTTCTTCCGAGTAGACTTCGATCCTGTGGTCACATTTGTCTCCGCGGCTATAATCTGGGGATTCCTGATATTTTGCCTGCAATGGACGGACACAGCTAAGCAAGAAATCCGGCCCAACATGGAAGGATTGGATAACTCTAACTTGGACATGGCTGTACATCGGGACACAAGACATATGGGCAGTATTCATTCTCTATCTGCTCTTCTCCAAGTACAGCAAGTTAAAGCTCGGCAAGCCCAATGATAAACCAGAGTACAGTGTTACGTCCAAAGGGCGCTTTTTTCTTTCCATTGTTATTGTTCGCATAGTTTCGTGTTTTCGTGCAGTGTTTTAATGTATTCATATTAAGTTAAGTACTTGCGCTTGGTTAGTTTTTTCAGTTGCAACTAGTATCGGTAGAAGCGAGGACCTACTTGTCTTAGAGAACGTTTTTTGGTTCTCTCGTTAGTGTCTTTTTCTTCATGGCGTAAGACAAATGTATTTGTAAGTATTTTTCGTTTTGTTTTTCTTTGTTCGTTATCTGCTTATACCTTTGGTTCATCATATTTAGTAGTTTGTATTTATTTATTTTGTTAGGAACTGGTGGCTTTGTAATATTCGCTACGATCAAGTATTTTTATTAAACGCCTTCGTGTATTGAGTCCTCGTTTCCTACATACAGTGACGCTACTTACTTCACTATGCTGTTCGCTGCTGGCATTGGTGTTGGACTGTTCTACTTTGGTGTTGCAGAACCAATTTATCACTACCGACCCAGCCATAAAACGGACTGGGGAAACCGTTATCAAGGAAGGTATGCCTGTTGAAAATTCTTAGTCTTAATTACAAGTAATTGACTACGAATTTCTTTAAATTTACTATGAAGTCGAAATTAATGAAACTTAATAATATTCAAAAATGGGTTCCCAAAGTAACGTGCTGACCAAGAATTCGCTGCGCACAGTCATTCGCGCAAAACTTACTTTGAACACTTATAACCCTTACACGCATGCGCAGCGACAAGACCAGCGCAATGAATATATTTTCTCGGCTACGGTTACTTGTGCATTCATTCTAACCCTAAAAGGAAACGCTAACGCTTCAGACTCGGGAACATTTGGATTATGCCAATGAAAATACACATGGAAATGAATATGGATAATATTTTACGCGGATTATTTTGTAATCCGTGCAACACCTTTCTATTATTGCGTGGTCCGTGGTCCAATGGATAAATCGTTGTCATTCAATATACTGAGCCAAGCCCGTCTAAGGAGGGTTAGCACTTGGATGGGTGACCTAAACATTATGCTTACTCACGCTTTTGCTTCTTTTTTCGTTTATGATTTTTAAGATAATAATAATAAATATAATAATAATAATAATAATAATAATAAATATAACAATAATAATAATAAATATAATAATAATAATAATAATATTACAATCAAGTGGTGCGCTAAGAAACTAAAACAAATATAGGACTAAGAATACTAAATAATATTCATAAATTAATCTATTAGGAAATCCCGCAGGATATAGTTGAGTGAAACTTTCTATTTTTGCGTAAAATAAAAGAAATCTAGCTAGCAGAGGAAAATCATCATATAGGACCGTGAGAGACTCGATTCAAATCAAAATAAGACGCTCTTGGAGAGTGCACTGGGTTGCCCAATGTGTGGGTATTCCGGAGCTTATTACTGAGTTGTCTACGGCATCATCGTAACATTTCTACTGGGTTGCCTGTGGCAGTCAATTTAAAAGTTGCGAACTGTGTAGTGTTAAGTTGTTTTAATGTGGGCAGTTAGCACCATTAGAGTTCACACTTACATGCAAGCTACTTTAAATTGATTCAAGACCACCTTGCGATTGATCTCGGACTGATCGCAGTTCGCTTTAGACCGTTCACACTTGGCCAGTTTGACTTTAGATCGATATGATCAAAGATCCACCCAGCCCCTCCCTAATCCTTGCCTGCAGTGGAACAGCATGAGCTGTCAATCATTAATATGTTCATCATAATAGCATCCTCAACAAGGCATCCATCATAGTTAAGATAATGAAGAAAGTCCATTATTGGCAAAACCAAAATTGGTTAACAACTTGGTTACATTGATCCAACCCTTTATTGGTACAAATATTACCATTCATAAATGTTACAAGTTAACTATTCATTGGCGAAACACATATGGTATACAAGTATACAATATAGAGCAAGCACTACACTTTAGGGTCATATCTCCATTCAGATCAATTTTTTCCAAAGAAAAAATTATTTAGCATGTAACAGTAAACAGAGGGGGTTTTCAGGCAACCATGTTAAAGGACAAAAGAACAGAAGTTTTCCTATTTTGAAAAAAAAAATTACTTTCTGATGAAAATAAATTGTACTGTTCCTACCCTATAGGTTGGCTGACATGGAATCAATTTGTGGAAAATCCTTATATCCTTAATTAACTTCCCTGTCTTTAATGTTTTTAAATTTCATTTTTAAAATGCTGAGAAAGCCACATTCAGACTAGCTTTCTTCCGCTTCTGAGTCAGATTCATTTTCTTTCTCGATAACCTTTCTATTCTTTTGGTTTCTTTCCTTTTATTGTGGCCTTTGCTTTCTTGACTGATTCTGACTGTATCGCTACTGGTCTTTCTGGGAGAGAGTTATAAATAGGTAAAGACACTGAATTGAGGTTTTTATGTTCAGTGATTTGATGTTTTTCCAGCCACGAGGAATGATATTTGCAATGCTTTTTGCAGTTTCCATTATGTTTGCTGTAACTTCTTCTCCTGTTAGACCTGTGTGTCCAATTTTGATGGCACTAAAAGTAAAACAAGAAATCATATAAAGCTTTCTTCTTATTTGATCAGGCATAAGATATCCTTGAGGTGCAAAATTAAATCATAAATTAAATCATAGTTTCAGATTTTAGAGTTCATGTTTTCACCCTTTGGTCTAACCAAGCTGACTCACTTTTATCAGAGACCTGCAGTCAAGAAGAGTTATTATACTTTTAGACTTAGACTACTCACCTACAAGAGCCATGACCAAGAGACATGCATGTGCTTTGTAAGACTTTATTGATTTCTCCTTTTAAGTCTTTCTTCTTCAAACTGACAGGAATAGGAAATCTAAACGATAGTATTGATTCTGTGAATATTGACACTCTGCAGTATCTTATCTATATTATCAGATTTACCACTCCATGGTGGACAGAAAGCCTAACAGGAAACCAGAGAAAAACCCTTGAAGAGTCATAGAGAACCAACAAATAACTCTTCTCATAATGGGGGGTAAGTCAGGAAATTGAATCCTTTCCCTTGCTGAGAAGCAAGCACTCTCACTGTTACACAATCTATGCTTCCTATGTTATACTCAATAATAATACATTCTAATTCTAGTATAACATTCTAGTAACTAAAACCATATACTTTTTGGAAATCCAGACAATCTTACAATATTAACCAAGTACCACATAGTGTGGGGGATGGAGGACTAGGATTTGAAAATATAATAGACTAGTATGCAAAAGGGAAAGACTGGCATGTTATCAGCACCGTCCCTCCTCTGTAAGTTTTAGTTAACTCACTTTTTTCTAGTATAGAAAGCTTTCCCAAGAAACTTTGGCAATAGATGGTAGATAACGTCATCACAGATGAAAAAGTCATACAAGCTTGCTAACTGTCTTTTGGATTCATAGGACTTGTAATTCTTCTTTAGTTTTGTCAGACTGATAACCTAAAAACCCATGGCAATAATTAGGATATCATAAATATGTATTAATTAACACCTTACCCATGTAATTTTTTAAGGTAATTCATATAAAGAAATGCAGCTTATTCATCTATTGGGCACTCTTAGTCTCAATGGGATTAATGAACACTTTGCTTTCAACTAACCCTTTATTTTGTCTTTTGATTGTTTGTTTCCTTGCCTACCTTGTTCTCATTGGTTTCTTTTGTCTTAATTATTCTCAGCATATAAACACTCCTTTCTACCACCTCTTTCTCTTTTACTCCATCAAAGGACTAGTGTCCGAAATGTCATAAAGTTCTTTCATCGTTTCAAGGTGTATAATTGACCTTTTTATCATTACTCTTTAATTTCTATAGCAATGAGTAAGCATTATCCCATAATGTAAAAAAATTTATAATGTACCTTCTTAACAGAAGTGACCCCAGCTGACTGCAGAAGTTCCTTGACAGGTTTGCCTTCAGATTTAGTAATAAGGCAGACTTCGGAGTCATCTGGATGCAGTGAATTACTAATGGCTCTGAAATAAACATTTCATTGGTTAGCATTGTCCGTATTAACAACAATAATCGCTCTGTTGCCATTTCCCTCAGTTTTCAAAAAGTTGATGGAATGATTCTGGAAACTATAATAAATAAATAAAACTAATTAACTCCAATCCCCAACTCTCTCACCCTCTTTTCAATGATTTTGTCCCTTTAACCTTAAAAAGTGAAGCAAACAACCCACCCCCCTCCCTCCTCCTCCATCTTCTTGGACAAAGGCTTGCGTTTTCCATGAACTCAGCCCAATTATCTATCACCTACCATAACCAGAGTTTAGTACTCACATTCTCTTAGGCTTTTTATATGGTGCTGGGATTTTCTTCAGAGCCAGAATCAGCCATAAGACCTGTTGGTCTCCAACCAAGCTTGGTTTACTTTTCTCCTTCTCTTGAACATGCTTCATGAGAGCAGAAACCGCCAAATCAACCTGCATAAATCAGGCAAAATACGTCTTAAATAAAAGAAATTAAGCTTATGTCCCAAAACATTTATTTCTTACACAATTTTTCGTATACAACATTTTATGCCGAAATCAAGCTACTGATTATATAAATATCACATCATTTTAATCCCCATAAATAATAGAGTTCATGATATACATTCTGTTCTTACTAATAGTTTCATTTGGGGTTTTACTAACCTGTTTTTGGCTTAGAACACTCTCTCGAACAACCTTCACTTTGTCCGCCATCTTGGAACACGTGTTGGTAAACAATACCGCTGAACAAAAAACACAGCAGCTTCATACCTTCCCAGAAGCTCTTTCGAGAAAGACTCAAGTACGAGTTTTTCTTTCTTTCTTTCTTTTATTCTTCTTTCATCAAGGCCAAAGTGCGCGTACTTAAAATTAACCATCACGACAATAAATAAATAAATAGTTCTCAACAGATCATAAGACATTGCAAAATTATTATTTAAAATTCATGTATTTTAGATTAATTTTTTAATTAAAATAATTATTATCCTAGTAACAGTATTTTTTTACGATTATTTTCAGTTTTCTCTTAAACCAAACTTTGCACATTATTTTCATATGATAACTGGTTTTAGTGCAAGCATCAGCGCCTTATTTCTCTCTTTCTAATATTGTTTCTGTTCGGGTCCATAAGGGATCATTTGAGACTTGTTCTTCGAGTCAGATACATTTTATTATTTTAACTTCCTTGCTTCTTGCTTCTTAGTAAATGCCTAACCTATTATGAGATTAACTTTTCTTTTTTACAAGTAATTGACTACGAATTTCTTTAAATTTACTACGAAGTCGAAATTAATGAAACTTAATAATATTCAAAAATGGGTTCCCAAAGTAACGTGCTGACCAAGAATTCGCTGCGCACAGTCATTCGCGCAAAACTTACTTTGAACACTTATAACCCTTACACGCATGCGCAGCGACAAGACCAGCGCAATGAATATATTTTCTCGGCTACGGTTACTTGTGCATTCATTCTAACCCTAAAAGGAAACGCTAACGCTTCAGACTCGGGAACATTTGGATTATGCCAATGAAAATACACATGAAAATGAATATGGATAATATTTTACGCGGATTATTTTGTAATCCGTGCAACACCTTTCTATTATTGCGTCTCCTTGTGTTTTGATGCGCGCGCATCCCTAACAAGGTCTATGCATAATTAGTTATATTTAACGAGCTTATCTATAACCAATGCCCACAGTAGAACTTAAGCACAACGGTAATAAAGTAGCATGTCCTATACATTTCGATACAGCTATTTTAAAAAACGTTTAAGGGGCGAACTGCATGCGAATGGCGATCGGTGGTTGCACGATCTAAAAGCATAGTGGGCCTGGATCCAAACACGAATATTAATCGAGGTGTTTCGTGGAATACAAAAACTACCGCATATTTCAACGACAACATCTGTGTTATTCGCAAGAATAACAATTAGAAATACAAGTCATTGCAGCTATTCTTGCATCCTGAAATAAATGACCTATCTCCTATCACTTATCGCCTATCGCTTATTACCTCATTGTATACAGTACTCCTTCAACGTTTTTTGAAATAACTTTACATAAAAGCTAGTACTGCAGTAATAAAATGAAACGAAAAGTTTTCTTAAATAACAATATCTTCTAATTTGCAAATTTGTTCACATAGGTACTCAGATAACCAGCGCGCACAAGATGCCTTGAATATAACCCTATTTCACTGGGGTGTACATGGATGGGTAGTCTATACTCTCATTGGAATCATTCTTGGATATTTGTCCCACTGTACATGTAAAGGCATGCCATGTCCATGAGATCATGTTTCCATCCTCTTCTTGGTGACAAAATCTTTGGTACACTTGGTGACGTCATCGACATCCTGGCCGTCGTCTGCACCATGCTTGGTGTTTGCACTAGTCTTGGCCTCGGGGTCATCCAACTTAATAGCGGTTTCCACCGTTTGAATAACAGCATTACCCAGAGTAAGAAACCCAAGTTGTCATCATCTGGTGCATCACTGCCTTGGCCACTGCATCTGCTGTCATCAGTGGTATCAAACTGGGTATACGCCATCTGAGTGAGATCTGTTTTTCAATCGGCACACCGGCGTTACTGTGGCTTGTGATCTTCTTCTACGATGACACTTGGTACATTTTGAACGTCTCCGTGCAAACCCTTGGCTACTACATGCAGTGGCTGGTGCAGCTGGGCTTCCACACCGATGCCTTTGCACAACCTGCAGGAGACGCTCCTGACAAGAAGCAAGCACCAGAATGGATGAACGACTGGACCATCTTCTACTGGGGATGGTGGATTGCTTGGTCGCCTTTCGTCGGTACCTTCATTGCAAGAATATCCCGTGGACGTACCATTAGAGAGTTCATCATGTACACTCTGACATTCCCCACAATCTATTCTCTGATGTGGTTCTCTGTGTTTGGTGGTGCAGGTCTGCGCATGGAACGAGCAGCAGCCAATGCAAATATCCGGCACTTGCAGCTCTCCACTGGGTGGATGGAATTCGACTGAGTCCCTTGGAGGTCTGTTCCGGCTGTCCTGCCGTCCGGCCGTCCTGCCGTCCTTCTGTCAACATGTGGTTTGACCTCATGGATCTTCAATATGGGGATCTTGGGGATTTCCTGTCCGGCATGTCTATCGTGGGTTTAATCCTGTACTTTGTGACCAGCTCAGACAGTGGTTCTCTGGTGATTGACAGCTTATCAGCCAATGGCCATCCAGATCCACCGGTACTCCAAAGGATCTTCTGGGCGCTGACCGAAGGAGCAACTGCTACAGCTCTTCTCTGGACAGGTGGTACCAAGGCTTCTTCAGCTCTCCAAGCAGTTTCTATTTGTTCCGGTCTCTTCCTCACGGTATTACTCAACTTTGTCTGTATTGCTTTGTGGAGGCTTTTAAAGATCGAAGTTGGTGACCTGGATCCAAATGGACCACAGTTCACTATGGGGCTACTAGATATCTTCTACCGTCCGTCTTACAAGCTAATTGCCAGACTTATCGTCATAATCTTTGCTCCGTGGTGGCCAATTGGTAAAGCCGCTGGGAAGTTAAGCGGCTCCATTTCCTACCGCTATTTTGCTATGGTAATCATGGCTGTTCCTTTCTACGGCTGGATCATTCTAGAGATCCTCCAAGTGTTCGAGGTTGGCTTGGCGTACTTGGGCTGGGCTTTACTGTTCGGCTTTGTTGCATTTGCGGCTGGTGATCGTTCGCAGATCCGAGATCAGCAGTATGAAATCATTGGTAAATCTCTTGTATGTACCGTTCAAGGCATCAGGGTTCTTTTCCATTTCGTCAAGCGCCATGTTGGTTTGAGCAGCGTTGTCTTTCTCATCGTGATGAAATTGCCCACCTCTCATCTGCTCGTCCATCTGCAAGGCTGCTAGCGGGTAAACCAACAACACAGAAAAGAACCGTGGTCCAATGCATAAATCGTTGTCATTCAATATACTGAGCCAAGCCCGTCTAAGGAGTGTTAGTACTTGGATGGGTGACCTAAAAATTATGTTTATTACTCACGCTTTTGCTTCTTTTTTCGTTTATGATTTTAAGATAATAATAATAAATATAATAATAATAATAAATATAATAATAATAATAATATAATAATAATAAATATAATAATAATAATAATAATATTACAATCAAGTGGAGCGCTAAGAAACTAAAACAAATATAGGACTAAGAATACTAAATAATATTCATAAATTAATCTATTAGAAAATCCCGCAGGATATAGTTGAGTGAAACTTTCTATTTTTGCGTAAAATAAAATAGAAATCTAGCTAGCAGAGAAAAATCATCATATAGGACCGTGAGAGACTTGATTCAAATCAAAACTAAGACGCTCTTGGAGAGTGCACTGGGTTGCCCAATGTGTGGGTATTCCGGAGCTTATTACTGAGTTGTCTACGGCATCATCGTAACATTTCTACTGGGTTGCCTGTGGCAGTCAATTTAAAAGTTGCGAACTGTGTAGTAGTGTTAAGTTGTTTTAATGTGGGCAGTTAGCACCATTAGAGTTCACACTTACATGCAAGCTACTTTAAATTGATTCAAGACCACCTTGCGATTGATCTCGGACTGATCGCAGTTCGCTTTAGACCGTTCACACTTGGCCAGTTTGACTTTAGATCGATATGATCAAAGATCCACCCAGCCCCTCCCTAATCCTTGTCTGCAGTGGAACAGCATGAGCTGTCAATCATTAATATGTTCATCATAATAGCATCCTCAACAAGGCATCCATCATAGTTAAGATAATGAAGAAAGTCCATTATTGGCAAAACCAAAATTGGTTAACAACTTGGTTACATTGATCCAACCCTTTATTGGTACAAATATTACCATTCATAAATGTTACAAGTTAACTATTCATTGGCGAAACACATATGGTATACAAGTATACAATATAGAGCAAGCACTACACTTTAGGGTCATATCTCCATTCAGATCAATTTTTTCCAAACAAAATATTATTTAGCATGGAACAGTAAACAGAGGGGGTTTTCAGGCAACCATGTTAAAGGACAAAAGAACAGAAGTTTTCCTATTTTGAAAAAAAAAATTACTTTCTGATGAAAATAAATTGTACTGTTCCTACCCTATAGGTTGGCTGACATGGAATCAATTTGTGGAAAATCCTTATATCCTTAATTAACTTCCCTGTCTTTAATGTTTTTAAATTTCATTTTTAAAATGCTGAGAAAGCCACATTCAGACTAGCTTTCTTCCACTTCTGAGTCAGATTCATTTTCTTTCTCGATAACCTTTCTATTCTTTTGTTTCTTTCCTTTTATTGTGGCCTTTGCTTTCTTGACTGATTCTGACTGTATCGCTACTGGTCTTTCTGGGAGAGAGTTATAAATAGGTAAAGACACTGAATTGGAGGTTTTTATGTTCAGTGATTTGATGTTTTTCCAGCCACGAGGAATGATATTTGCAATGCTTTTTGCAGTTTCCATTATGTTTGCAGTAACTTCTTCTCCTGTTAGACCTGTGTGTCCAATTTTGATGGCACTAAAAGTAAAACAAGAAATCATATAAGCTTTCTTCTTATTTGATCAGGCATAAGATATCCTTGAGGTGCAAAATGAAATCATAAATTAAATCATAGTTTCAGATTTTAGAGTTCATGTTTTCACCCTTTGGTCTAACCAAGCTGACTCACTTTTATCAGAGACCTGCAGTCAAGAAGAGTTATTATACTTTTAGACTTAGACTACTCACCTACAAGAGCCATGACCAAGAGACATGTATGTGCTTTGTAAGACTTTATTGATTTCTCCTTTTAAGTCTTTCTTCTTCAAACTGACAGGAATAGGAAATCTAAACGATAGTATTGATTCTGTGAATATTGACACTCTGCAGTATCTTATCTATATTATCAGATTTACCACTCCATGGTGGACAGAAAGCCTAACAGGAAACCAGAGAAAAACCCTTGAAGAGTCATAGAGAACCAACAAATAACTCTTCTCATACAGGGGGGTAAGTCAGGAAATTGAATCATTTCCCTTGCTGAGAAGCAAGCACTCTCACTGTTACACAATCTATGCTTCCTATGTTATACTCAATAATAATACATTCTAATTCTAGTATAACATTCTAGTAACTAAAACCATATACTTTTTGGAGATCCAGACAATCTTACAATATTAACCAAGTACCACATAGTGTGGGGGATGGAGGACTAGGATTGGAAAATATAATAGACTAGTATACAAAAGGGAAAAACTGGCATGTTATCAGCACCCTCCCTCCTCTGTAAGTTTTAGTTAACTCACTTTTTTCTAGTATAGAAAGCTTTCCCAAGAAACTTTGGCAATAGATGGTAGATAACGTCATCACAGATGAAAAAGTCATACAAGCTTGCTAACTGTCTTTTGGATTCATAGGACTTGTAATTCTTCTTTAGTTTTGTCAGACTGATAACCTAAAAACCCATGGCAATAATTAGGATATTATAAATATGTATTAATTAACACCTTACCCATGTAATTTTTTAAGGTAATTCATATAAAGAAATGCAGCTTATTCATCTATTGGGCACTCTTAGTCTCAATGGGATTAATGAACACTTTGCTTTCAACTAACCCTTTATTTTGTCTTTTGATTGTTTGTTTCCTTGCCTACCTTGTTCTCTTTGGTTTCTTTTGTCTTAATTATTCTCAGCATATAAACACTCCTTTCTACCACCTCTTTCTCTTTTACTCCATCAAAGGACTAGTGTCCGAAATGTCATAAAGTTCTTTCATCGTTTCAAGGTGTATAATTGACCTTTTTATCATTACTCTTTAATTTCTATAGCAATGAGTAAGCATTATCCCATAATGTAAAAAAATTTATAATGTACCTTCTTAACAGAAGTGACCCCAGCTGACTGCAGAAGTTCCTTGACAGGTTTGCCTTCAGATTTAGTAATAAGGCAGACTTCGGAGTCATCTGGATGCAGTGAATTACTAATGGCTCTGAAATAAACATTTCATTGGTTAGCATTGTCCGTATTAACAACAATAATCGCTCTGTTGCCATTTCCCTCAGTTTTCAAAAAGTTGATGGAATGATTCTGGAAACTATAATAAATAAATAAAACTAATTAACTCCAATCCCCAACTCTCTCACCCTCTTTTCAATGATTTTGTCCCTTTAACCTTAAAAAGTGAAGCAAACAACCCACCCCCCTACCTCCTCCCCCACCTTCCTGGACAAAGGCTTGCGTTTTCCATGAACTCAGCCCAATTATCTATCACCCAGTGATATCTATCACCTACCATAACCAGAGTTTAGTACTCACATTCTCTTAGGCTTTTTATATGGTGCTGGGATTTTCTTCAGAGCCAGAATCAGCCATAAGACCTGTTGGTCTCCAACCAAGCTTGGTTTACTTTTCTCCTTCTCTTGAACATGCTTCATGAGAGCAGAAACCGCCAAATCAACCTGCACAAATAAGGCAAAATACGTCTTAAATAAAAGAAATTAAGCTTATGTCCCAAAACATTTATTTCTTACACAATTTTTCGTATACAACATTTTATGCCGAAATCAAGCTACTGATTATATAAATGTCACATCATTTTAATCCCCATAAATAATAGAGTTCATGATATACATTCTGTTCTTACTAATAGTTTCATTTGGGGTTTTACTAACCTGTTTTTGGCTTAGAACACTCTCTCAAACAACCTTCACTTTGTCCGCCATCTTGGAACACGTGCTGGTAAACAATACCGCTGAACAAAAAACACAGCAGCTTCATACCTTCCCAGAAGCTCTTTCGAGAAAGACTCAAGTACGAGATTTTCTTTATTTCTTTCATTCTTCTTTCGTCAAGGCCAAAGTGCGCGTACTTAAAGTGCTACTACGACGAAAATCGCTCAAACTTGGATTCAGCTGAAACTTCCTAAGAATACTCTTTAAAGGTCCAATGATCACTGTATGAAGTGTTTTCTCGATATTCAGGACGAAAGTATGATATTTTCACGATTATTTTTTGGAGTCTGTGACGTCATACACTAGTAGTATAGGGAATGGGGGTTCCAGCGCAATCTCAACACGGGCAAACCCCGTGTCAAAAATCCACCTACGGAAACAACCCATTCCAAGTGTGGTTGGGGGCAACAGCGCACTTAAATATGTTAGTCTATATATGGAGTGCGAAGAATGTAAGAGAACTTTTAAGAAAGAAGCAGACTTAAAGAAGCATTTGAAAATGAAGACGAAATGCATGAGCAGCTATGATTGCGGATGTGGTAAGAAGTTCGATACGAAGGTTAAATTGTTTTGGCATTGTCAGGATTGTGAGTATGACTACGACGATCTGAAAAGTGCTTGGTATTAGGTATAAAATATTTCCTATTATATAGATGGAATCCCAAAGCAACTTTGAAACGGTGTCGATACCCGGTAACGGTGAGATTGACGTTAGACAGTTTTGGCGTCAGTCAGAAAGGAAGGTTAAAAGGACTCTCCGAAAAGGTTTAGAGGAATTAGGAGCGTTGAAAGCAAGCATAATGGTGGAGGTAAGCCTATCAAAAGACGAGGTAACGACGACAGCAATGCTGCGATCAAAGTCGTTAGTCATATTAGAATCCACGAATTTGGATAGGTCACTCAGTGAAGCCTTAGAAGCAATTATGGAGTCGCTGTCTAACTATACCAAGGAAGGATCAGGTTGGACAGTGGAGGAGGTTGAGGGAATAGAGATAAGTATGGCTAGGTACGTACCCATACGAGGGGGAAGTTACGTACCACTACCAGCGTGGGTAGAAAGGAAGAAGGCCATTGTAAACGTGAAGAATGAAGACAATCGATGCTTTATGTGGGCAATCAGGTCTGCACTGTATCCAGCAGAGAAGGATCCCTGTAGGACGAGTAAATACCCAGAAGATGACTTGGAGTGGGACGGCGTGGAATTTCCCATGCAGCTGATAGACATACCGATATTCGAGCAGGAAAATGATCTAGCAATTAACGTTTATGGAATCAGAGACCAAACGATAGTACCGTTAGTCCTGTCAAAGAGTAAAGGAGAGCGCGTACATTTATTCTACCACGGCGGACATTACTCATGGGTTAAACACATTAGCAGACTATTTTACAGACATACTAAGCACAAAGGTAAAAAGTACTTCTGCGACTGCTGCTTGTTGTCATTTACCTCCCTAAAAGCCTTAAAGAACCACGACGAGATCTGCCGAGGAGTCGAAGAAGTGGCACAACGGATCCAGATGCCCGCCAACAAAGAGCTCTCATACGCAGACCACCAAAAGCAGATGCAGGTGCCTTACGTGATATACGCAGACTTCGAAGCGTTAATAACTAAGGAAGAGCAGAAACGTGGTGCCACGAATAAGGTAGGATTACACGAGATCTGCTCCTTTGGTTACATAGTAGTCAGATCAGATGGTAAAGCAAACCCTCCTGTGATTTACCGAGGTAAGAACGCAGCTAATAAGTTTCTAGAAGCATTGCGAGAAGAGGAGGAAGAGATAAGAGAACAATTAAGGCGTCCAAAGAAAATGGAATTTACCAAAGAGAACCAGGAGGCTTTTACCAAGGCAAAGAAATGCCACATTTGTCAACATACGCTTCTTCAGTTTGGAAGACGAGCCAAGAAAGCGTGGGATGAAGATGGGAAGTATTTAGGAGAAGCTCATTTTAAATGCGGGAAGTATGCTAAGAAAGGTGAGAAGCCGGGAAAGCCCTCCACACACTGCATTCATTGTCATAAAGCATTCGTTGAAGACTTCTACGTGGATAAGGTTAGAGATCACTGCCACATCACGGGTAAATACAGAGGGGCAGCTCATTGGAAATGCAATATAAACTTCAAAGTAAATCCAGACATGGAGATTCCCGTGTTCTTTCACAACCTCCGCGGCTACGACTCCCATTTGCTACTACAAGGAACAGACGAATCCGACGTCAAATGCATACCTAACAACAAAGAGCGTTACATGTCCGTAACTGTTGGTAAGCTAAAGTTCTTAGACTCACAGCAGTTTATGGCACACTCTTTAGCAAACCTCGTAAAGTACAACACCAACTTTCCCATTTCCAGTCAATACGGCGCGGAAAGGAAAGGAGTCTACCCATATGAATACATGGATTCCTGGGATCGCTTTCAAGAATCTTTGCCCAGCAAAGATTGCTTCTACAGCACCCTAAACGAGTCCGGCATAAAGGACGAGGAGTACCAGCACGCCTTGAATGTGTGGGAAAAGTACTCCTGTGAGAACATGGGGGATTACCACGACATTTACCTACGTTCAGACGTCGTGCTGCTCGCAGATGTTTTCCAAAGCTTTCGAAAGATGGCTATGGAGTACTACGAATTGGATCCCGCGAACTTCTACACGGCTCCTGGACTCAGCTGGAGTGCTTTGCTAAAGAAGACAAACGCGCAACTGGATTTGCTAACGGAGTACGACATGTACCGGTTTATGGAAGACGGTATTCGTGGTGGCGTTTGCGGGCCCAGCAGACGTTACGCCCGCGCAAACAACCCCTTAGTAGAGCACGACCCAGAGAAACCAACCACCTACATCTTTTACTTAGACGCTAACAACCTCTACGGTTGGGCAATGTCACAGTACCTACCTGTGAGAGACTTCGAATGGGATCCAGTGAAGTCAATAGACTTCTACATGCAGGTAGGAAAGGAGGAAGACAAGGGTTACATTCTAGAAGTGGATCTGGAGTACCCAGAGCATCTGCACGATGAACACGATGAGTTCCCGTTAGCACCAGAAGCGATAGAGATACCCTTTCAACAATTAAGCCCACTGCAGAAGCAGATGTGTCCCAGATACAAACCGTACAGGAAGCTGACGATGAACCTTATGGATAAGAAGAAGTACGTTGTCCACTACCGCAACCTGCAATTCTACGTTAAGCATGGTATGCGGGTAAAGAAGATTCACCGCGTGTTGAAGTTTACGCAGGAGCCCTGGATGCGTCCCTACATTGACTTTAACACGCAAAAGCGTACCGCAGCGAAGAATGACTTCGAGAAAAACCTCTTTAAACTGATGAACAACAGCGTGTTCGGAAAGACAATGGAGAACATCCGCAAGCGCGTAAGCGTAAAAATAGTCAGCACCAAAGAGGAAGCAGAAGCATACGTGTCACAGCCTGGATTCGTTAGATATGTAGAAATGCTGAACTTCTATGTGATTCACATGAAAAGAGCGAACCTGTTTCTAAACAAACCCGTATACACCGGCTTTACGGTGCTGGATTTGTCCAAGTTGCTCATGTATGAGTATTACTACGACAAACTAAAGCCAAAGTACGGTGATAAGTGTCACCTTTTGTACACAGACACCGACTCTTTGATATTAGAAGTGCAGACGGAAGACGTCTACCAGGATTGCGTCGAGGACATAGATGAGTACGACACCAGCGGTTACCCAAAGGAGCACTTCCTTTACAGCGCGAAAAATAAGAAGGTAATAGGAAAGATGAAAGACGAGATGTTAGGCAAGCCCATCGTGGAATACGTGGGTCTCAAACCAAAAATGTACAGCGTGCTAAAGTTAGACGGTGTAGAAAAGAAGGCCAAAGGCGTTAAAAAATACGTCGTTAAGAAGGACATAACCCACGAGTCCTACTTGAACGTATTACGAACACGCAAGGAACAGCGGCACAAGATGAACAGCCTGCGCAGCTATGGTCATCAGATACATAACGTCACGCAGGAGAAGGTGTCACTGTCTGCATTTGACGGTAAGCGATGGATGTGCGATGACGGAGTGCACACGATAGCATTCGGACATCACACAATAAGCAGTTCTTCTTTGACGAACCCGCGCGTGGGACCATCGTGAAGATAATATAAGATGGGCTGACCCTTCTTAGCTATTACGCTTCGGATCTGGTAAGTTTCCAAAGACCAATTAGGATCCGTAGCTCTTTTGGATCCTCCTTCTAATTCACCCGGTCCGTAGAGATATCGGACCGTGACATTACCTAATTTCTTTTCATGGGGGAAGACCGCCCTCGAACTTCTGACGTAGGACTTGTGTTCCACGTGCTTCTTTTTTATGGCGTCCTTGGGTTTCATTCCAGTAGCCCTGGCCGCCTCGTTGTTCAAAGCCGTAACGACCTGGGGAAGCCGCTGTGTCCATTCCTTGTTTCGCTTAGAGGGATCTTCCAGCTCTTTCCAATACTGGTATCCAAAGAGACGCTCAGCCAGGGTTTTATTGAATCTTTCGACAATGCTCTGACCCCTGTGGTACTCAGCTTCGGCTCTTCTTATTTTAGTGTCGTGGTCTTTTAGGGTCTTGGTAACCACACCCATAAACTCTGTCCCCGCATCCACTTGCAGCAGCTTAGGCCATTTCAGAACGCGCTTATAAATCCTACCTAGGGCTTCTGCGACTTCCCCAGAATCCTTGCTGGTTATGGGTTCGGCGTCCTTGTATCTGCTTGCGATATCAACCACGGTCAAAGCGTATCTATAGGTCTTTCTTCTCACCGTGTCGTGCGGTATGAAGAGCAAATCTGCCTGATGAACTTCGTTAGGGGCATTTACGGTAAAGCTGGGTCTGGGAATGTACTTAGGCACGGGAAGATAAACCTGCCAGATAGTTTGTTTCTTTAACCAATTCTTAGCCGTTTCGTCGGATACCCTGGCTGCGGCTGCGAGTTTTTTGATAGCCGAGGCTCCTCTCCAATAGCCCTCAGGCCCGTAGTAAAACCTCTTAAGTTTGTCCTCAGTTCGACCCATTATATGAATTCTAAAACAAGATTGATCTTACGTCCGTTGAAATCTACCGTCTTTCCGTCCACTTTAATGGTGATGTTTATGCTTTCTACCAAATCGCAAGGCAAGTCATAGTTTAAAGAAATGGGCGTGTATTCTACCAGGTCAAATGGATTACCTTTGGGTGAAAACTTAGACATAAGAGTGGACTTTTTTCCGTTGCTGTAACTGTGGGCCAAATCGCAACAGACTTCATAAGAGGATGCAACTTTCCAACTTACAGGTATTGCTGTGTTGGTAATCGCCTTTCCCTGAATTCCAAGTAGAGATCCAAATGCATCACATTTTCCTGGGGTTACTGAGAAGCCATTTGGTAGGTTATGTTTGAGGGTCATTCCATGCGGCAATCCTGTAGTGAGAGTATAACCGCGTTTGGCTAATTCTTTTGCCAGTGTGATTGGGGTGTAATGTCCATCTGGGAGCATTTCACCTTGATAGTTAGATCCTCCCTTATGCACGGTGACCATGCCATTGATTAAATTATACCAAGAGTTGTACAAAGAGCAACTAACCAACCGAACCGTATGGGCTTTGATGGGGGGATTCAAATAAGTGGTAAAGTTATTCTTGTCGCTTTCCAAAAAGACGATCATTATATATTAGACGCTCATGCTTCGCGTCACTAGACGAAATACGCTAAGGCGGCGCCTCCTGCCAGTCCTGCAACTCCTACAAAGACCAGCTCATTGTCTTTTTGTTTCTTCGACGGCTGGTAGTAATTCTTAAATTGAGGCTTGCTAATCCTAAAGTCGGGGTGCGTCTGTGCATAAAGTTTAAAGGCGTAGTCTGTATTTTCGAAGTTTTTATCCGCCTGCATCTTGTCTTGGTAGTTCTTGTCCAACCAATCCCTGTAAGCTTGTCTCTTTTCATTCCAAGCTGCCACATCCCTTTGATATTTCTCCAGCGCTAAGTCGTGTCTCTTCCTCTCAGCATCGCTTTTGTTGCCTCTGACTAATCTATCCAAATATTGACCACCATAATTGGCTCCAGTGAATGCTAACGCTGCAATAACACCACCTGCGACCACGCTGACCATTATATCTTAGGCAAGTACTTCTCCTTCTGTAAGTAGTCCTTCAACATTACAGCTCCAGTTACAGCGGCGGTCATTTTAGCAAAGCCAGCGAAGCTCTTGCTTGGGTCTTCAGTAAAGTCTTCTTTGAGCACTTTCTTACCTACCCAACCAATACCTGCGACAATAGAAGTAATAATTGCTGCTTCTTCAACAGTTTTCAATGCGGCAGACATTATATTACAAAGCGAGAAGGTTATTCCATTTCGGGTATTCTGCTGCTCTTAGGGGGCTCCACATGCCTTAATTCTACCCTTGGTTCCACTTTTGGTTTCGCAGCCCGCCATTGTAAGTAGAGGCTGCCTGCTGCTATAGCGAGTCCTAATGCTCCGATGACGTATCCAGGATTAATAAAGGATTCCTCTTCTTTTTCCTCTTCCTTCTTTTCTTTTTTGGCTTTGTTCTTTCTATTCATCTCCGCGAGCTTCTTCCCAGCAGCGACTCTACCCGGAGCTTTGGGCTTGGTAATTTTCGCCTCTACTCGAGGGGTTTCCTCCGCCTTTGTTTCGGTGTCACTCATCTTATATTAGGGACTTGAAGGACTTGATAAGTAACTTGATAATGACTTGACGATGACTTACAGACGACTTGATTAAGTACTTGATGACGACTTAATAATGACTTGACTAAGTACTTGGGGTGACTTACAGGCGACTTGACTAAGTACTTGAGGCGACTTACTTACGACTTGACTAAGTACTTGAGGTGACTTGATCAGGTTCTTGTGGTGACTTGACGTCGACCTCAGCAAGTGCCGCCCGGAAGACCTTTTCAACGTCCCTGTCCTTCTTGAAGTCCTTCCAAGAGGTTAGTACCTCCTTCAAGTCAACGTGTTGAGCCACGTGAAGTCCCAAAGATGCGACTGCCATTAACTTACCACACTTCAAAGACAACCACCCGCAGGTTATCTTAAGTTCTTGGGATATGACATAGTCCTCGCTTATGTCCTTCTGCAGCGCCTCCACGTCGTCTATGGGCAGTGCAAGTCCAAGCAGTTTAGTGGCCAGCTTAATAGCGGAGTCTGCTACGGCGTTTGTGGTCTTACTTGCAAGGGCAGCTTCGTACCTCTTATGGAACTTCTTTACCTCCTCTTCAGAAAGTTTGTTGACCTGCTCATGCGTCAACTCCTTGCCTATCATTTCCTTACACTTCCCAGAAGACACAAGGATGTTATATAAGTTGCTCTTTAAGGTTACTTTCGTCTAGCTGTGTGGGGACTTCATCTATCAACTGCTCAATCTCCATATATATTAAAGATCGCAGATCTTTATGGAATACGGAAACCTCAAGGAGAAGATCATTTTGGAATGTTGGTGTGTCTTTAAATGCCGCATGTATTCGTGCAGCTGTTCCTTGGATATCTCACCGCCGTAGTCGGAGAGGATGGTTTCCAGGTCTGACTTGCTCAGAGTATAAAATACTACGAGAGATCCTATGTTTTCCCTAAAAGGCTTAAAGACGCTGGTAAGCTGCTGCGAGAGCAACCAAACGCTGATATTGTCATGTCTGCCGCTAAAGGCAGGCTTCACCAACTCGGAGGTGCGTCTCTGTACGTCGTCCCCGCAAGCGATGTCGTCAAGAATTAAGAGTGTCTGAGTATCTTTAGGGAATTGTCGATGCCAGAACTTAAGGTGGTTGGATAACTCGTTAGGGTCTAAGATATCCACAAAGAAGTCGTCATCTTTTACTCCTATACCTTCCCAGGTGCGGTTATTTACATAGGTGGGGCAGAGCAGTACGATATAGTCAAATTGGTATCTAAAGGGTCCTAATAGCTGCTCTACGACGAACTGCGTCTTTCCGCAGCCGGTGGGTCCTACTATCAGAGCGTTACAAGGCATGTGATCTGGGTTCATATATAATGGAGCCCGCGGAAGCAGTCAAAGAGGTGGTTAACATCGTAAAGAGGAGATCCGACACAATAGAGGCGCAAAGGGTGGAAATAGAACGACTGAAGGAACAAATACAGGAGCTGTACGATGAAATGTCCGGCCTGAAGCGCGCAGAACGGTTTGGCGCTTTGATAACGATGGCGACGTGGGCTAAGGAGTCCATCGTGGACTTTATGAAATATCCCATGTAGAATGTTGACAATGAGGTTAAGCGACTTCGTTAAGTAGGGTCGGAAACTCCTTAGAATCCCTCTCAGGACGTTGACGATGGGGTTCAAATGGAGGATAAGATATTGTTAAGTATATATGGATTGTCTGACGTGCAAGAAGGTGTTTAGTAGCAAGCAAAGATTGCAATACCATGTTCGACATGGCGTTTGCATAAAGGAGCCGATTAATAAGGTCTGTAAGGACTGCAGTAAGGAATTCAGCACTGTTCAAAAGATGCAGCAACACGTAAGGAATGAAGTTTGCAAACCACACAGTAAGGTTTGTAAGGATTGTGGTAAGGAATTCAGTAGTGTTCAAAAGATGCAGCAACATCAGGAAAGGCGCGTCTGTGCGCCCTTCTGTAAGGATTGTAATAAGGAATTCAACACTCCCCAAGAAATGCAGCAACATCTTAAAAGAGGGGTCTGCTGCAGAACTAGGCAGTGTAGTTTCTGTAATAAGATCCTTAGTAGTCGCCAACGTCTTCAGACGCATAAGAAGAGACATGAAGGGACTTACCAATTCCTTTCTAGGGCGTATGATCTAAGGGGGGTGGATTGTTACCAGTGCGGTGATATCTTAAGCAGATGTGAGCACAAAGAGGAATACCTAAGAAATAGGATAGACTACCATAAGAAGATAACCCATACCTTTCCTTTCTTCGAACGCACCGAAGGTGTCCCGTGGACCAAAAGGGAATACTGGAGACAGGAGTGTAACCGCTGTGGATGTGTCAGAGAAGAGGAACACATCTTTAACTGCCTTAACAATGACGGTTAACCTCGTTGTCAACATCCTGAGAGGGTTTCTGAAATAGTTCCCAGGTCAGTTAACAATGACGGTTAACCTCGTTGTCAACATCCTGAGAGGGTTTCAGACCCTACTTAACAAAAGGCATTTAACATTCTGGTTAGATATATGGTAGCGCACGCAATGGCATTCCTTGGGGGATTTATGATCGTCTTAGGTATATATGGACTGTATTACGTGCGAACCCACCGCAGAATGTATGACCCCAAAACCGCGTAAAAAATACATCTGCCTTCATTGCGGCAGTGCATTCTTTGAAGGTCATCGGTGCTTAGCAGCACTTACGAGTGAAGAGGAGACTCCCAAGTAACTATATCAAATATCCACCTACCATCCTTCTTACCATGACTCATAACATGGGTAACATCCTGCCCCTCGATGGCGTACCTTATTCTATCGGGCGCCCAAAGGCCGTCCTTTTTTTTAATTCTTCAGCACCAAACGCAGGCGGTCAATGTCTTTGAAGACCACGTAATTCTTTACCTCGTAGATTTCCCCTATTTCCAAATCCTTCCAGTGTGTCTGGATGAACTTTATCTCATTGAATTTGTCCTGGTCCATATATCCTATGGAATATCTTTAAGTGCGTCTTTAAAGTGTCTGTGTTCCTAAAGCGCTTGCAGCACCACCTACATGGTAAACGCATTCCTTGTGCATACTTTGTGATGGCTCTGCAGATGTCGTCGTAGTCGTTGCTGATGATTACTTTATAACCATTCTGCTCATACCTTTCCAATAGTAGACGTTGACTATCAGATAATACCCCGTTGCCTTTAGGGGTCTTCAGCTCTACGCAGAAGCCACGGTATTGCACGTGTGCATTCAAGATGAGCAGGTCCGGTTGACCGCGTTGATATCCTTTCTGCCAGCACTTTATGCGTTTGCCGTCCGAGTCCTGCAGTTCGCCTAGGCCAGGGGTCACGAGCATTTGTGGGTAAAAGCGGCGGATGTAATCGACGACTTTCTTATGTAGGTCGAATTCGTTTTCTATTTTGAATACCAGTTTGTTTGCGGTGTCAAAGCGCCGTTCAATTTCATATTTGCCTGCCTTCCTTAGCGCGGGTAGGACTTTCTCAAAAACCCAATCCTAAAATGCCTCTGCCGTTGGCATCTTAGAGCTGAATATCAGCTGATACAATCCAGATTCGTTTACATACAGGGAATTTGGCTGTGCGTTATGGGGGAGGCGATTCACCTCCACCTGCAGCTCGCTCAGCTTTTTCTTGTACTTGTCTCAAACATGTACCTTAATTGCGTCTTTTGGGCGTTCGTAACCCAACGCTAAGGCGACCTCCTTCGCTTTAAAGTACAGTTTGTCGCCTTGCACTATGCATTGCAGTTTGGTATCGTTGTTTTCAAAGACTCGTAGCATGGTATATCTGAGAAATATTTTAACTTTTCAATAGGCAACGCTTTTAAGTTGGTTCATTTCTACGCTTAGCTGCGCGTCAGACACGACGAAGATGTAGCAGTTTATCTTGTCCGCATCACTTGCACTGGTGTTCTTGGTGCGTTTGATTTCCAATGTTATGCCATCCTGCGTATTTACCAACCGCAGACCCTGCCCATGCATACTTTCGTCGTTCGTCGTGCGCATGTCGATCCATAACGCGTACTTGTCTTTGAAGAATTCCTCAGGAGACACCTGGTCACCAAACTTGCGCATTGCCTCCCTGTACGTATCTGCGGGCTTTATCCCCTGGGAGTAGACTTTGTTTGGTACTCCGTTGATATTTACCCCCACGTTAGTAATGTTGGGGTTATGGAAGGCCTCGGAGTCGCGCTTGCCAGCCCCATAGGGCTTAGCAAACACCAACATCAGCCCCGTGAGACTTCTTCGGGGGAGGTTAATGCTTTGGTTGATAACCTCGTCCGTCTTGTCCAGGAAGCTGAACGTCTTGTACATCACTACGTGGTCGTAAAGGAATGCCTTGCCTGAGCTGTATTCCATACCCGCACTTCGAGCCAATTCCTCAGAGTAAACTGTTTCATACTGTAATTCTAAATTGGTGATAGAATAGGGATGAATACTACCAGTAAGTGCAGCCTGCGCTGTGTCCATTTCTAGGATGTTGGTAGTGTCTGCTAGAGTTACTTCAAACTGTAGTTCGGACAATTGCCTGGGGTAATACACACCGTGGTTAGAAATAACTTCAAAGTCTAAGGGAATCACGTACTTGCTGCCATAAGCCGTTTTTACTCTGGTGGCGTCTGCTACTGCGGTTGATGCTCCGGAGTCCGTAGGTGCTGTCTTAGTATCACTTCGCAACTTCCTTAGGATAACGCCTCCGATTCCTTGTTCTATCCTTTGTGCGCGGTCAAATGCAGTTAACCATACGTCTTTGTACGTAGTATACAGGTCGTACCTATTTAAGTCCAAAAGGGATTCCCCTGCGAACTTAATTCTCATCTTAGACACCAAGTTGCGACCTACGTTGTTTACTGTGTAAGTTTCTATTTTCGTACTTGGTTGTATTGCTAGGTCAAACCTTAACGCTAACGTTCCCGGCACTAATACTAAGTTATCCGTTAGACGGGGTACGCCTACATACAGCGTCTCTCCTGGTTTGGCGCTAGAAGGTGTGAAGGTGACTCGGTGAAAGGTGCGTTCTGCTTTCAGTCCGCCAACCTGCTTAGGTAATACGTTGGGATTTAACTTTGAGCTTATCATATATAATGGAAGTCGAAGACTTTGACCCCACCACCGAAGAAGGCCAAGTCGATATTAACGATGAAGAATACGAGTCCCTACTGCCGGAGGCAAGTGAGCCGGGCTTCTTTGAAAAGCTACGTTATAGGTACGGCAAAAAAGCCCGCGGCGCCTTACGCAGCCTTATGGACAGGTTTAAAAGGGAAAACCCCGGTAAATCCCTTCCATCTTACATGCGATTGGACGACTTAAGCCTTGTTAATGAAGCTCCTACTGATGCCTGGCTGCAAAAAGTACAAGCGGAAATGGACGAATCCATAGAGGAGCCGCCAGATGACTTTGACAGGCTTAAAGAACTACTACCCGAGTGGGATCCTGAAAAAGCGCAGTTGTTATTTGAAGAAGACGAATACGGCAGGGAATTAATTATGAGCAGGCTTGCTAGAAGCGTCGCCAAGGTTTACGTCATCCGTGATGGAAAAGGAAGGTTCTTTGCCGACCCCCGAATTCCTCCAACTTTGGAGGCAGCTATTGGCAAAACGGTACCCAAACAGCTACTTACCGACGTACGTAAGAGGTATCCCAATGCCAGCGAAACCCTCTTAGAATTCCAAAAAGGTCCTAAGGGGCAAATTCAAGTGCGTTACGTAGGCAGGGAAAAGTGGTACGACTTTTATCAAAGCAAAAAGTCTAACGCACTTAACAATGCCTTACCAAAGGAAATAACGACGGCACTGGGTAGCCCTAACTTATCCTTGATGCACACTTTAACCGGCAAGGAAACTATGAGGTTACAGGAGACATTCCTCAAAGGCCTTAAGATCTCCGTGATGACCGACCAAATGCGTGCCATCGTTGGAGTTCTGAATAAGGAACAAGAAAAACTCACAAAAATACAGGCTACCAAGGAAGACGTAGAGGAGAGGCTAACAAGCACGCCATCGGGCAGCAGCACTGCCTTGCGGCTGCAGCAGTCTTTAGAATCCCTCAACACGGAAGAAAGCAGGCAGCAAGAACTCGTAAGCGAGTACAGAGAACAACTCGACGTACTCACAGAGCAATTAGATGAAAAAACCTCCGAACTGGAAGCAACGGCCAAGCACGTTGAATACCTAAAGCAGGCAATGGATGAAAAGGAGGAGGAATATATGAAGCAAATGCAACTGATGACTGATTCCCATGAACGCGAAAGTGAAGACAACAAGGACCGCATTAGCAAGATACTACGCGACAGGGATACTGCTAGACAAAACTTCGACCGCGCAGTTAGAGACATTGGGGATAGGAACGCCGAACTTAGGTGCGTGGGCATAGAACTGGAAGCCTCGGTAATGCAAGAGCGGCGGTTAAACACGGAAATCGTCGTAAAGGAGGAGCAACTAAGACAAAGAGAGCAGGCCATAGAGGACCTGGAAGGGCAAATAGAGCGGCAGCAGGAAATAATCAACGACCAAACTCGCTCCGAAGAGGAAAGGGAAGCAGCTCAAAGGGAAGTAGAAACCCTGCAGGAAAGAGTTGCGGAATTACAGGCGCAAAGGGGAAACCTGGAAAGGGAGTTGGGGCTTACCACCAAGGAAAAGATAAGGAGAGCTTTGGTGAAATATGGTATTCCACTTGCAATTGCAGTCGCCATTTCAAGCGTAGTAGGAGTAATCCTTAGCTCCCTTAAGGCTACGGGCGCAGGCGTAAAGGCAGTAGGTAGAGGACTAACGAACTTAGGAAAAAAGATGGCAGCCGGCTTGCCTGGGCTGCTCGGCAGTGTGATTGGTTTGGCACTTAGGGCCGGCGGAGAACTATTAAAGTTCGTGGGGAATAACATTTGGATTTTAGTTGTCGCTATTGGGGTGGTACTCCTGAAGAAGATGAAGGTGTAGCCTTATCCTTATGTATTACTGGAGGCTTATCATCGTCGGGTGTCCGAGGCATCCTCGACTGGGGATAAGTAAAGATAGTATTCGCCCCGCCTTGATAATGCGGCACCAAAGGTAAGGCAGTCATAGTAGAAATGGTCTTATGATTCCAAATAGCATCCACGTTACCAGATGTCGAATAGGTGGTATTTATCCCAACGAAACCTGGATACTGGGAGGGATCCGAGGGGTCAGCATCGCTGGGGCGAACTTGAAGCTTCGCATATTGACAATTGGCTATCATGTGAAAAGTCACCGACGTTAGGTTCTCCGCGCTCGCGGGCGTGGGCTCAAACGTGAAATGAGCCGGAGCCCTGTTATTCACCTTTTTCCTGTAAGGCAATAATGGGGTGTTGGTCTTGTCAATGATCCTAAACCCGGCATTGCAGTTATTCCACCCGTTAATGGTAATGGTGCACATAATCAATCCCAAACCCCCAACCTTCACCCACAACCCAGTGTCGCGCCAACTGTCGCCCCTTTCATTCCCCTCCTCCAAATAATGAAGGAACCAATCTTCCTTCGCGTGTGGATTCATATATTCCATGGAATAAATTCCCTTCTAGAGACTCATTACCGTAAGAGTGTTGATGGTTAAGTGATTATAAAGAGTATTTCTTTGATCGTGTATGCTATTTACCGTAACCTTTCCAGTGTCATCTACGCGTATTTGCAGCTTTACTTTTCCATGGCAATCAGCAACCATATGAAAAGTCCAAACGGAAAGATTCTCGACGCTGCCGGGGTTGGGCTCTACGGAGAAATGCGTCGGCTCCCTGTTGTTTGTCTTAGCACGCATGGGCTGTAGTATGCCATTCTCGTCCAGGAACCGGAAGCCGACGTTGGCATGGCTGTCCGTGCCAATACAAATGCTGCATATTATCAGCTTCTTTCCTGAGTAGTTCAAATCCACAGACATCCCCGTGACATCAACCCAAGATGCCTGGGAGTATTTTTTTCTCGCCTGTGTAAGTCGTGTAAACACAATCCATTCCGGATACGTAGGGGTTGTTCATCGCCATATATAATAACTCAGACCAATGCTTGCGGCGGTTAAGCCGGCTTTTAGTAAGTTATGGTCATATTCCTAAGGTATCGTAGGCAAAGTCTTTTTTGGTTTCTTTACGTGCTCTTTTTTTAATGGTACGTGCTCCTTCTTTGGCTTCTCCACGAAATGGGGAATGTTCCTAAGAGTGTCAGAGTTCACGTCATTCACCCCAAACTTCATGTCTTTGGTAGCTCGTTGAAGTTTGTTGTTATAACCCACGACGGAATCGGCGTTAATAACCAAATTACTTGGCATTAACCAACAACCGGGTGACAAGACATAATCCAGTCTAACTTTTGATTGCTGCACCGCAAGTTGATACCTTTGAACTGACTTAGAGATCTCATTCTCAATAACAGCGCTTTCAAAGAGGACAAGGAATACTTGTTGCGTTTCCTGTGAAGCACCACTGGCATCTACGATGGGGCTGCGAGTGCTAACCTGGGCTCCTAGGACGCAGTAGACAAAGGCTTCGATGCTTCGATTAATCCTTGCTAGATTCTTTAACCCAATGCCCTTCGCGGCAAAGAAAGGCGCCCATGGATACTTCTCCTTACTCTCTATGAAGTAAATCAGATTTCCTTTTGTTCCACTGCCTCCTAAGTCTGAGAATTCGTAAGAGCTGGGATATCCCATGCCGGGACTTTCTATGCTGGCTCCGACATACGAAGCATAAGTGTAAGTCTCTCCTAGGCCGTGGGCGGCACCTTCATGGTTACGAAAGTCAGGGTTGGTAAGCTTAAACTCATTTCTTAGTCGCTCCCATGCGACTTTGTCATATTTGTTATCCTTTGGGTTAAAGACAGTATCACCTGGAAGTGGCGCGCCCAGCTCATACAATATTCTGCGAATAGTAAAAGCAACATGAAATCTCAGGAAAGGAATATGAAGCATATCCGCTGCTATACCACATCCTTTAGTAGCAGCCCAGACAGCAAAGTTTAACTGCTGCGGCCAATATCGCATGCTGGGACCTGACAGCCATTCTCTGGATTCTTTCCCCGACGTGTGCTTCATCCGGGTCTCTCTAAAGATGTCTCTTACTTTTGTCTTAAAAGTCGTAGGACCCACGGGGATTTCTAAGGAGGTAACCATCTTAGCAAAGTCCTCCGCCCCGCCTTTGTTATCATAAAATGGGTAATTCTCTGTTGTCGTTAGTAGATTTTTTGGGAAGTTGGGCTCCTGCCTTTCTTTATGTATCTTTACCTCTTTAGGCTCCAACTCCGCATTGGTGTATATTCTCCTGCCTCTAAAGTAAATACCGTCAGGCCTACGCTCGAACTTACTGGCGTCTGCATGCGGAAACATCTTCCTAAAGGCCCTCCAGTTAGCATAATCCCTGTTGTCGTGATGTGGCTGCTCCTCAATATCATTCCCAAAAGCGTCGTACATTAGTATATATAATGGATGTTATACCATCAGCACCTCAGCTGTACCCAGAAGTAAACTACCATACTACCACTAAGGACACGGGTCCTAACGAATTAAACGCTGAAAACTTCCGCTTGAATAAAGCAAATTTAATTCTGGCCTACTTTGAAGGTCAAGTGAAACACTATGAGGAGGTTAGGAAGAAATACGCTAGAGCTCGGAGCATACTGCATAAGCTTGCAGTAACAACCGGCTCCGTATCCGTCGTATTAACTGGCACGGGCGTTGCTACTTCCCTTACCGGCCCTGGAATAGTTGTTGGAGTTCCTTTAGCCGGCGTAGGAGCGGCTTGTGGTATCGTTTCCGCTATTACCACAGGTGTTATGAAACAATTATCAGGAAAAATATCCAAGCATGACACACATATAGCTCTCGCAAGGGCAAAAGCTAACACCATTACCGATTTAGTCTCCCAAGCTCTGCGGGACCGCAAAATCGATGAGGTGGAGTTCTCCCTAATCCTTGCGGAAGAAAAGAAGTATGAGGAGTTAAAGTTGGGTAATAAAAAAACAATAATCAAGGACCTTTCCGACGAATCTCGAAAAAAGATTTACCAAAAAGCAAAGGAGGAGCTTCAACGAAAACTCGCTCAATAGACTTTCACCTTGCTTACACGTCAACGTCTGGGTATCCATCCTAACAAAGGGTGGTTGGGGTCTATTTTGTAAAATATTTCGTAAATTACATCAGGATAATAAGGAATATCCTTGTTCGACCGACAAAACATCCACTCGGCTCTGCTCATATCAGAAACCTCAGGAATAGACTTACCGGTTATCTGAGACAAAAGATAGGGAATAGCTTTGTAATATTTCCCTAGCTTTACTTTTTTCAGCGTTTTCCATAGGCTTTGTGGCGTTGGTCCTTCTAAATGGTCTATAATTCTTTCCATTACTTCGTCGTCTAAATATACCGGTCGATGACCTTGAATGTGACTCATCCAGTCTCTGAAGTATTTTATTCTCTTGTATGGAGTTTTCTTACGACCTCCGTTAGAGTAATATTCTTCCCTGGTAGCACAAGG